>UFQX01000453.1:214974-314801 GCA_900497675.1 Arapaima gigas
CCCCCCCCCCCCCCGCAGGCAAAGAACGTCCGGCACCTTGTTGCTCAAACCCCGCTGAGGCTCCCGCTGAACAGGGGTGCCTAACAAAGTGGCCGGGGAGCGTATTTATCTGTACTTTTGGCGCACCTCCTCTTCAGTAGCAGTTTCCAGCCTTCAGCTGCTGCGTAACATCAAGAGTCTCAATAGCTGGTGCCACCAGGCTAGGAAGACTATTTCCAGATGTGTGGGGTTTGGTAGAGGGTGGGAGAGAGGGAAGCTGAAAGGGAAACTAGTGCCCCCAGGCCAATGGCTGGTTGGTGTGTGTGTGTGTGTGAGGGGGGGCGGAGGTGCGAGGTGGCGTTGCTGGAGCTCATCCTTCTCACTAGAACCCGAGAGCTGCTGGTGAAAAGTAAATTAACAACCGGGCAGCGCCGCACACGCTGGGTTTTAATTTCCCCCTGCTGGATGGGAGCAGAACCCCCCCCCCCCCCCAGGCCTGGAGGTGCTGGGCCCTGCGTGAAAGCGCGTCGTCCGTGTTGTCGAGGTGTCACGTGTGGGTGTACGTTGTGGCCAGCGTGAGACTCGCTAGCTGGAGCGCGTGCGAAGGCGTGAGCGGCGCCGCCGGTCCGTGTTTACAAGCTAACCGTCCGCACACCCGTGTCTGTGGAGGCAGCGGCAGGCGACACGTGAAGGCCGGGCGTCCAGCTCCTCCGCACGGGGAAGGAGCGCCGCTGACTAACAGCCTCCTTCTGTCTTCACGTGGACCTGAGTAGGAGTGAGGATGCTGTGTTGGGGGGCGGAGGGGGGGGAGGGGCATCACACCAAATGTTTAAAGGTTCTTTGATTTTTTTTTGTAATCGGAATGAACCGGCAAGTTCACTTTGCCTCCAGGAATACTCTCAGGCTCTTCTGAGACACATTTAGAGCCTTTAAGTCCATCCAGCTTTTTACTGCCCTGCTTGTGTGTTGCTGCTCACTTTTTCATCGTTTTTAGTCATTTAATCGGCTCGTGAGCACAGGTCTCCTTTCTAGAACCTTCTTCAACGTCGAGGCGGGTTCGGTAGCTCCGAGGGATGGGGGGGGGGGGGTCATTCCACCTGCCCAGAGCCGAAACCCAGAACCTTTCAGGGTTTTGATTTTGTTCGGCTCGCGTGGAACCGCCAAGCGGCCGAAGCCGGGGGGAGTGAAAACACTGATGTCCGTGGAATTTCGTCACAAACGCGACGTCCTCACACTTCTTCATCCATCCACGTTGTTGCACCCAGAGGTCACGTGCTTGATGTGATGAAATATTTATAAGCTGTAATATTTATGAGCCCAACACAAGCAAAAGTAAACAACCCTTGAACGGACTCACTAGGAGGGAAAAGTTGTCCGTCACGTATTGGTTCCGTTCCCTTTAAACGTTTCTTTTTTTTGTGTGTGTATTTCATGAAGTGAAGTGTTTCTTCAAGTTTTTCCGTCTGAGTTTGTGCCACGAGTGTCGCAGTTTTGGAAACCAGTGGACAGATGGCTGCCGTTTGAAGCGCTGCCTTTCGCTCGCCGCCGCCGCCGCTGTAAAGAAGACGGAGACGCCAAATGTATTTTTAGCGGCGTGCGGACCAGCGCCGCTCCGTGAAAACGACGCGCTTTCGGACGGCGGCCCATCTCCCTGACCCTCGACTCGCTTTCCAGAGGCTCCGCTCGCACATTCTGCCGTAATGAAGCGGTGCATCGTGGGAGAGCGATCCCAGCACCACCTCGCAATAATCGCCATAGCGACGGACACCCTCGGCGTGCCAGGGCCTGTTTTCAACACACACTTGGAGTGTTAGTGATTTTATTGTTTTGTTTAGTTGCAAAGCAAACACAGTCGGTGGCCACTTTATTAGGCACACGTGGGTGTTTAAGCACACAGCGGTTCTGCACGTGGCTGTGGCTCAGTACACAAACACACGGACCAGGCCCGGAGGTCCGGTTACCTTCTGAATGACCGCTAGAGCGGACAAGACACGGTGTCTCGGTGGCTTTGAACACGGCTTGATCATCGGCGTCGATCTCTCTGGTTCCATCGTTTCAGAAACAGGCCACCTTGCGGGATTTTGCGCTCTCCTGTCGCACAAACACGACAGCACTTTCCCTTACTTTACTACAGTAACCTGTACTGTCCCACCATCTTTGGGATGAACGTGAGCTCAAAACATCTTCGGAAAGCCGACACCTTGCTGCTCAATCCCTGCTGAAGCTCCTGCCGATAAAGTGGCCAGTGGGCGTATGTAAAAATCAACATTTCGCCACCGTGTTTAAGGGTCCAGCAGACCCGCTGCGGCCCAGAAACAGTGACCTTAATGCTGAGGGATCATCACCGTTGCCTTTACGTGGCGGAGGAAACAGTGTCACGTCATCACGCGTCACAAACACGCGTCCCCGTTGTCCGCCGCTGCCGCGCCGCCCGGTTCATTTCGTCCGACCTGCTTTCGGCGTCAGAGGTGGGACGCATGCCACCGGCATGCTGGGTAGCTGCCCACGGTGCTCTTGGCCTCTCATCCATTTTCCAGCCTCCTTCTCCTGGTCCCTCACTGCTGGGGGTGAAGCAGGTCACCAGCAGCACCGTCACCACTTACCCGGTTATCTGGTTGGACACCAGGAATAAATAAGTGTGACGTCTTGTTTTGCCGTCGATCCATAAATACGCCTGAATGTTGTTTTCTCTCGGTGTTGCTGTTTTTTTTGCTCCGGAAACAGCTTGGTTCTGGGTTTTGGTGGCCGGTTGTTGCCAAACTAGTCGATGCCCTTGTTGTTCCCACTGCTGGCGAGACAGCAGGACATGAATATGTTCACGTTTATCTTACGTATGAGGACGCTGTCGATTCCTCCATTTACTCGGCACTTTTTTCCCCAATTTTAATAAAAACGCTTAAATCTCGTTCATAATCTTCTCCGTCCGTCTCTTCATCGGCCGTCAGTTTTCAGAACCGCTGGGCTCTTTTTTTCTTTACATAAATTCAGCGTAAATACGGCAACACTTGAATATTTATGCTTTAATCAAAATGTTTAATCTCGCGATCAGTCTTTGCATATTTGCCGACACATTTGCAGTTTATTAGCAGCTCATTTCTGAAAGGTTAAAAATAAAAAGGTGTTCAGTGATCAGTCAGCAGCGCGCCAGTCAGGGATGAGTCCGTAATGAGAAATGCGTTTTCTCCAAAACGGCGGCCAAAATGGAGTCCGGCGACGTGACCGTTTCCCGCCGACCCGACGGCGACTGCAGGAGTCAAAGTTACGTTTAGCTAAAAACAGAAAACTAAAAGCTAAAAACTTTGTCCTTTCCTTCTGTGCCGAGTGGGAAATACCTTTCGGTTTAGCTCAGTTAGGCATAGAAACATCTTGAGTGAGTGGACTGCTGTGATTTGACCTGTTTGTGTCCGGGTTAAATCGCAAGTGCTGTATAAATTCACACACCTTTTATTTGCACCCGTTTGGAACGGCAAGCGGGGGGAAGGGGGGTCCTCAGAGCAAATTTATGTATATCTTTGCTTTTATACTCCTAACTTCTTAGCCGTTATTACACCAGCGATTGTTGAAACCCCTCCATTCCGCCGTCTGTCGTGAACTCACAACCTGCCGGACGCCTCCGTCAGACTGACGTGAGTTTTTGGGTCCCGGTTCAGCCACATGGCTCAGCAGAGGTCATTCAAACTCTTTGGTTTTGAGTTCTAGCAAAATAAATTTGAAGTGGCGCCTTCATCCTCAGCCCCCCCCCCCCCCCCCCCCCTCTTTATTGTTTTTTTTTTTTGTTTTTTTTTGGAANGCACCCCCCCCCCCCCCCCCCCCCCGCCTGTTAATTCCTTTCAGCATCTTTGCAAAAATAGGGTCCCGTTGTGGGGTTTGCGCAGCTCTGAGGCGCGAGACAGCGGGGGTGCAAACAAACAGGCTTTTATTTAACGAAACATAAGGTAACAGAAAACAGGCCCTTTAGAGCCAAATCGGGAGCCGCAAAAGGAGGGAGATGATGGTGGAAAAACCTTGAGATGAAACCCTTCATCTCTCTTGGTGTGTTTGTGCAGTTTCTGACCAGCTGACTCTTTCTGACTCTTATACAAACCGTGTGTTTGGAGACAGCTGGTCCTCGTGGACTGAAGCCTGACGGGGGGGTCGATCGTCCCCCCCTCCCTCCCTCCCCGCAGCCCCCGGTACATAAAGAAGCCTGAGCTGTAAAGCTTGATCTGAACGCAGCTTCCGTGCTTTTGTTAAACTTCTGACGTTCGTCTGAACGCTGTCAGGAGCCCCTTTGCAGCCCACTGTGTGTGAAAAGGGTCTAATCCCGCGGACGGCGCGTTTCTCGCGCCGTTTTACACCCACCGTGGGCCACTTTTACTTTGTCTTGCTTTGCTTCTGGACTGAGTGTTTCAGTGGGACATACAGGAGGACACCGATCTCTGCTTTATGGGGGGGGGGGTAATTCTGCCCTCTTGCGTCACCTGGTCAGGCGTGTGCCTCCAGCCAATGGGTGTGTCAACTAGTCCCAGCATCCTCTGCTGCGCGGTAATACCGCAATTCACACCCTGGATGTGTTGATGAAGCGAACCAGCCGTAAGGACATTACTTTATGGTTTAAAATGTTTTAAAATATGGTAAATTGTGGTAAGTGACTCAAGTGCTATTGTGAGGCTGAGCTGGGGGGGTGAGGGGGGGAACAGAAGTGCAGAATATTGCAGTTTATCTGCACTGGAGTATCTCCTTTGGGGGGGTTTAAAATACAGATCCCTGGTTGGGTGAATCTGTTGCACATGTGGACAGTACCTTCCCTGGAACCCCCCCCCCACCACCACCACCCCCTGGGGTGCTGGAGTTTGACAGCTGATGCCTGTGTTTGCCTTGGCAGCCTGAAGGGGGCGCAGTGTTGAAGGCAGGAGCCTCACAGTGCCTCGCGGGCAGTGAAAACCCGATCCGCGCTGTGGGAACCCGCTCCTTGCCGCCACAGTGGTCGGAAACGATGCTCCGGGTTCGAGTTACAGCAAAAGTTCGAAGTCAACAGGATGTTCTAGACTGAAATATTCTGTTTTTTCCAACAACAAGCGCAGACCCCGTTATTATTTTTATTCGGCGGTATTTTTTTGTAAGTTAACGAAGGATTTGTGCCTCCGGGTGGGACGAGGGGGGGGGGGGAGACGGCTGACGTCGCACGTCACTATCGGGAAGCGGGACGATTTAGTCCCTTTCGGGCAGCTGAAGCCCTCGAGCCTGGCAAAGCGGATGCTTGCAGTGTGTGGGGCCAGGTGGACGGCCCGCGCCTGAGCCGCGTGTCACCGAATTGGCAGCAGCACAGGAAGAGTGACGCCAGGGTGGGGTGGGGGGGCGAGGCAGGGGGCAGGCCGGTGCGACCGGGTTTAATGGAACCGCAGAGGGCCAGTGAAAGGAGATAGTGACATCTTTATGTGTGACGAGACAGACAGGCCCAGTGCTGCGCTGGACGTGCGCCCAGCTGGGTGTCACCGGGGGGAGGCCTCTGAATAACTACTTTCTCCCGGGCCTCGTGGATCCCCCCCCCACACCACGACCCCCCCGCCGGTCAATGGAAGGAGGAGAGGCCTGGTCAGAGCCTCCTTCTCCAGCCTGCTGCCCCCCGCTGACCTGCTGCCCCGGCTCTCGCACAGGAACTCAGGCAACAAGGGCGGTGGAAAGGTGAGCTGCGCTTTTCTCTTTATCGTCCCGCACTTTGTCGACGCCGTCGTTCTAAAACTTTAAAGGAATCGGGTTCGATTTGGGAAGCGATTCGCCGTTTAGGTCCGGTTCACGGTGAAGTTGCCCCCCCCCTGGGTGTTACTGTCTCTTCAAAAGGTCATAATCCATCGTGGCTTTTTAAAAAGGTGTATCTGGATATTCAAACGTGTTTGTTGAGGGTCTAGTCCTGTTCCTCAAGTCGCACCGACCGGACCTCTTACCCCCCCCCCCGGGAGGGTCCTGACCCCGGGGGAGCAGAGAGCAGGGGATGATGGAACGTGTCTCGTAAAAGGTGCAGCCACCGATAGGGGGAGCTGGGAAGCAGCGGAGATGCAGAGTCTTCAGGCGGACAAGCGGACCGACTCAGATGGACCTGAGTTTGCGACCGTCCGCCCAGCTGGACTAGTTACAGGGCGGCGAGATGGACTCTCAGTCACAGCGGTTTTATAGCCGCGTGTCTGTTCCGAACACCCGTCAGCTGTCGGATTTAAACCTGGACAATACGGGGATTCAAAATGAACACAGATTTATTTCTGAGGAACTGCATCATAAGAACATGTGGTCCAAACCAGTTTGTAGAGTTGATTTTTTTCCCCCAGATTCTGATGCGTAGAAGTTGCACACGTTTCGGCCTCAGTAACTCACAGAGCAATAAATTTATGCTCTTCTACACTTCAGTGCTGGAAAGTCTACAAGCCTCACACCCTTTAACGGTAATATAACCCTTAATTCGGACAGTCGACCGCGTCGCTTTCGGTTCTTCACTTTTTCTGAATTTCCTGCCGTTTCGTGCGTGAAAGTGACGGTTTTTATCAGACGCGGGTTTGGAGAAGCAGGAAAGAGCAGTGCAGGGAGGGAGGGTGGCAGACAGAGACGGGCTTCATCTGCCCCCCCCCACCCCAGCTGTTTGGCCGCTCGGTCAGCTCACACACGCCGCGCGTGTGTGTGTGTCCCGCCGCCGGGGAGCATCACTGATCTTTTTGTTCCTCCAAGCAAAACGGGTTCGCGAGCGGCCGAGCCCCTCGAGGGAGGAGCCCCACGTGGTCCCGCGCCCCTGTTTGTACGCAAGGGGATGGGAAATAATGACTTTTTTGTCAGAACCCACAAGTGCAGCCCTTTAACTGAGCATTAATGAACTCAGTGTGTTTGTAGAGGGCTGTGAAAAGTATTCCCCCCCCCCCCCGGTTGCATATTTCTCACACCGAGTGGCTCATCGTAGAAGCTTTGCGGTGACAACGTCACTCTGTATACAGGGAGGTTTATATCGAACAGCCTGGTTGAGATTAGAGAATGAAGTCCAATTTTGAATTAAAGTTGCTTAGTTTGTTGCGCAGTTAACTGTTCCTTAAATAAACAGCAATAAATGTGCTGTTTTCTCAGGTTCCCTTTGTCTGAAACGGCAGTTTTTGTGTTGAACAGTGACGTGGTTTTGTCTGCCGTCAGGAACTGTAGTGCGGTTTGCGTCAGGCTGGAGGAGCGGGGAGTAGTGGCAGGGTCTCACGCCCTCCCATCCGCCCACGGCCCCCTGTGGCTGAGGAGTTCAGCCGGGCGCCAGCAGAGGGCAGGAGAGGCCGTGTCGAGGTGAGCCCCCCATCCCCCCCTCCACGGGATCCACCAGAGGTGAAGTGTGTGACACTTGGCCTGAACGCTCATCTGGGGTCTGGCGGCACTGCGGGGAGGGGGGGGTTTCATATCATAAAGCCTGAGGCGTCTGATCCAGTTTTTTTAAATGCTTGATTTTCATTGGATTCTGTATTTGCAAGTATTCAAACCTCAGGCTGAATTTACCACTGATCTGACACACACACACACACACACACACACACACACACGCCTATTAAAGGTCCTGTGGGGGGGTAGTGAGGCTGGACCCCTCCCCCAGAATTCCCCCTGGCGCCCCAGTGGCCAAGGTGAATCAATGGCATACCCCCTCCCCCTCTGCTCAGCAAGTGTGTTGTCTGTGTGAAGGTGGCGCACTTGTCGAAACAGCACAGGGGGTCGGGGGGGGAGTGGTGCTTTACTCACCGAGCAGCACGCGGGGAACGCCCTGGGGAGCGAGGCGCGTCTATTATTAACACCATTATTAACATTAATAAATACTGGTCAAGGCCGTCCTGCCGCCACCGGCCCTGGCGACACACGTGTTGGGCTTCTTTCCTACACCTGTTCACACCGCTGGGTAAATTTTACCGGGGTACTTAGAGCTGTTTACCTGCACGAACAACTGGCTCAGCGTTACACGCCTCTGCGTTCCCACCGGCTGCCGGAGTCCCACCCTGCAAGTGTTTATGGACTGACATGGTAACTGCCACTCAGCTTGTGTCACAGTCAGTGCCCCCCCCCAAGGGGGCTTCGAACACACCCCCAGGAGGCAGCACACCGTCACTCCCTGTCGGAGTGTGTTAGAGAGCAGCCAGACGTCACATACGGGGAGTGTCTTTCTGCAGGGTTCCCAAACACCGGCGCCCCTCCGTTCCCATCAGCCCCTCCTCCCGGAGGGGATCGAGTTCTGGCGAAAACGGATACGAGGGCTGTGACCGCCGGAATGAGGGTCCGCGGTGTCTCCAGAGGAGGGCGCCGATGCAGGGCCTCCAGAGCCTCGAGCAACAGGCGGTCAGTTGCTCTGATTTAACTTTCATTTAACCGTTTCTCACGTGTTTGAAGGTTATAAAAAGGGATTTTTCCCAGATTTCAATAAATGTAAAATCCGAGTCCTCGTGCGTCAGCTGTCGTGCCCACAGGTGACACGGTCACAGGTGGCGCCTCAGGTCCAATTCGGGTTGTGTTTAAGCACAACGGCACAGCGCCATTTTCACGGAGCGTTAAACCGATGTTGTTTCCCGGGGTGCGGCTGCAGGAGAAACAGGCAAACATTAAACTGTTTTATCGGTATTTTTGAAAATTATTTCTGCGGCCTGAACCTTCGCGACCCCGACACGTCCGAGCAGAGCAACATACGCTGAGGGCTCCAGAAACACCCACAAACAAATTCGCTCGGTGACGCTCGACTCCCTTCGCGTGGGACTAGAGCACAGCAGTGTGTTGTATTTAACCTGCATGTCGCTGTTACGTTCAACGCGGGCCGTCATTTCGCAGACCTCCAGTAGCCCCCCGTTAATAAGACCCCAGCTATTTTGGTATTTTCCCAAAAAATGTCAACAAACTTTGAAGGCTTCGGAAGGTGGGCGACCAGGACTGTGACGTTGTGTCCACAGTGTGTGTGAAACGGCCCAGATGGATCCACAGCGAACCGTGACGGGGGCCGGGTGGGGATGGGGGGGTGCGAGTGGTGAACGACGTCTGTTTCGAGTTAAGGAGCCACTAAAAGAAGTTGGGCTCCCCCTCTTTTTCTCCCCCACCCCCTAAAGCCCCATAACTGTCCCCCCGTCCCCACCGCCTCCAGCATGTAGGACTGTAAAGTGAGCCCCCCCCCCCCCAGCCGGTCCCGTGCGGAGCAGCAATGAAGGTATGTGGTGCATGGTGGTCCCACCCCCAGCCCTGGTTTCTGGTCTCAGCCCCAGACAACAGGGCTTTTCTCCAGGGCTAACTGCTACTTATCGTGTTTTGGAATAAGAACAAATAAGGATCGCGAAATGCCTTAACCGCCCTGGTTGGTTCCGAATGGAAGGAGAACTTGTCGGGCAGCGGCGGGACGGCAGGGAAACCCGTTTACCGCGCTACTGCCCAGTCTCACCGGGGCCAAGACGTCAGGAAGGGGGGTTTGATTTTCTTTAGGGAAGGTTAGCGGTTCGGATCCTTCCGGAAATCTGCACGCAAACGTGGCCGCGCCTTTTGCGCGAATCTTTGTCGAACGCCGCGGGACGAGCCGCCGGGAGCTTGGCTGAGGGGGCGGAGCAAAGGTGAGGACTGCGGGGGGGGGGGGGTCTGTCGCGGGGATGTTTTAAAGAAAGTCCCACCTCCTGCTGTGGCCAGACTGATCAGTAAAGGTGAGGAGCTGATAAATGGGTGGATGAGCATTAGTTGCTTAAAAGTGTCAGATGATGTCAGTAATAATAATAATAATAATAATAATAATAATAATAATAATAAATTTGTTCTTTTTCTCTAAACTGCATGGTGGCTCAGAGCCTGGGCTGGTTGGCTGTGGATTCGAATCCGGTTCAGTCTGTGTGGAGTTTGCATGTTCTCCTCATGTCAGTGTGGGTTTCTTCCAGGTGCTCTGGTTTCCTCCCACAGTCCGAAGACAGGTTTCAGGGTAATTGGTTGCTCTGAGTCGCCGTAGTGTGTGGCCCTCCCCCGTTGCGATGGACCCGGCGTCCCACCCAGGATGTAGTTTTCGTAGCCCAGTCCCCTTCTTCTGGGAGAGGCTCCAGAGAACCGCGACCCTGACCAGGGTAAATGGTCCTGAACTGAGGAAACTGACACAGTTCAGGTTTCCTTCCACCTTAAGCGTTGCAGACATTTTGTGGCAGCGCAGGGTAAACTTGCAGGAGTTTTACCGCATTTTCTCTGCTCCAGCGTCTCCAGCAAGCGGGTGAGGTGAGGCTGTGGGGAAGCGGCTTACAGAACACGCCATAATCTGCCGACGCGGGGCGGCTGGTCGTACCACAGGCTCACGGTGGGGGTTGAAATGGACGAATGTGGTGGGATTACGGGGCGAGAGTCGTTTTAAGGAAATCCACGACCAGGTCAGCTCTGTTTTCGAAGACCGAGAGCCTTGTAATCCAGGCTGCGGACGGGGTGTAATCCCACAGCGTGGCCAGGCCAGAGGGTTGCTGGTAATCCCGCGCGACAGATGTGCCCCCCCTCGGGTGAAATTTTGCATCGGGGGTCGATACTCCGCGCCGGTCCAGTCCGGCACAAACCCCAGGAGGCGAAGGCGAAGATGCTTCCTCCTTCCGCGCTCTGAGGACGGGCATCTGACCCTGAGGACCAGCAACCCTGTGTAGGCAAGGAGACGAGTAAAAACCAGGTAAAGTGGGTGGGGGAGAGAAGCCCACACGTACGCAGTAGTTCCTCGATTCGCGCTGTTTCTCCATAGCAACGCTCTTTTGTTTTCCGCACTTTTATCAATAATCTACCGTCCAAAAATGTTTTTTAGCCATTTTGTTTTTGCCATCTTTGAAAGACGGTTTTCTGTGTTTATACACTGTTATTGAAAGTGTAGCTGATCTAGTTGGAAGGCTTGCGAGCTCCTTTTGAGTGATGTGCTGTACGAATGACCGCTTACGGCGCGATGTTCTTATTTTACGATGTCGCCGAGCTCCGTTTCTCAGCAACGCGTCGAGAGCCATAATCCAGGTAGTACCGTACTTCCGTCTGGGATGCCTCTGAGGGGCGTTCGGAGCCACAGCTCTGTCGGGGGGGGCGTTGTGGTGGGCCGTAGGCGACTCGATGGTTTGCCCCTGCCTCGGGGCGGTTCGGCGGGGCTCCGGTCAGGAGGATCGTCCGCCTTGACAAACCGTGGAAGGCATTTCAACCCGGTTAAGAACCAAGAGAAGAAAAAGAGTGATTTTCTTGCTGGGAGGAGAAAAGCTGCGGGTCGTTTGAGGAACGAGTTTTAAAATGAATACAGCAAAAGACAAAATTAAAAGTAATTCTCACTTTAATACGCACAAATACCGAAGGTGAAACTGCATGTCGCGTTTTGCAGCAAATCCTGTGTTTAGAACCATATATTAATATATTTGTGGAAAATCGTGCGACTTGGTGTGTTTGTGGATTTTCCTAAACTCGGATATGAGAAATCCAGTCGCTCGGAAGCAGGGACTGGCACTGACTGGGCTGCTTACGGCGTGATGTCACACCCGGGCTGCTGTTGGCCCCCCGTGAGAGCAGGATCCCGGGCGCCGCAGTGCCATGCAATGCACAGATGTGGCGGGCGGATTTGGCCACGGCTGACCTCACAGAGCAAAATCGCGAGGAGCGCTGCCAAGAAATAGGCCTGTTTATCTGCCCGCCCCCCTCCCCGGTCCCAGCTGTTGTATCTACTCTCACTTTTTCTCCCTCTGCTTGAGAAATCCAGGAGGCCACCTGGTCTGACCCTGTGTGAAGTGTCCAGGAGACGTGAAGAAAGGTTTCGATCACCTTGCTTATCTGCTGTTTCGTGGTGACAGACGTGTGTATAGTGTGTTTAGCATCTGCTTTCTTTACAGCCCTGGTCCCGCAACTCCATCCCTTCCGCTGTGTACAGGGTGCCACGTCCGTCACTGGCACAAAGTCTCACTGCTGCTGCCCGCAACTTGGGGGCTCACGCAGTCATGTTTTCAACTGGGGCCACATTCTGGCACCTTTCTTCCACCTGTTTTACACGCCCGCCTCACGTTTGCTCCTGTGTGTGTGTGTGTGTGTGTGTTTGCTGGCCTGGGACGATGCTTACGGGGACAGGGACACACACTTATCCCAGTTGCTGTAATAAAACACCCTGAGGAGGAGGAGAAAGCCCATCTTATCCATTTTCACTGCCCTATCAGCATTTCAAGGATATCTCTGCATATTTCCCAGGTTTTGAGCAGTACAGTTACAAAGTAGAATTAAACCACAGATAACCGGGGTATCACTCTTTTTATACTTGCTAAGAAGTCTTTTCCATCGTTTTTCATGGCGGCTGAAAGAGATTGAGGCCTTTTATGACACACTGGGCAGGAAATCCTCTCTACCACCCATGCGGAATTCCCTCGCTTTCAACCCATTTAAACTAAATATCCAGACTTAACTTGCCGAGCAACAAAATGAGCCCCATTCGGTGGGTCCCTCAGACGTCACGCTTACGTGCCAGAATCTCGAGGCAGAAGGTGAAATCGCGCCATTAAAACACGGCTTCAGGCTCCGTCCCCTAGTTGTAGAGCAGCGTGTCGGTAAAACACGCGAAGGAGTGTCTGCATGGAGTCGGAACAGCAAGGCTTCTTTTCCCACCACGACACAAATAAGAGCAGTTTGTGGACACACCGGGGGGTCAAAAAAGCGCCGAGCAGGCAAACGTGTCACACGTTACAGATGCTGCACGTGTGTCTTGTGGCGGTGAGCCGATGATGTGCTGGAGATGTCAAACCCAGCCGGCAGTGCTGAGTTGCACCATGCGGACTGTGGCGTTGTTGTTTTTTGGGTATTTAGCATTAGCAGTGTGTGTGTGTGTGTGTGTGTGTGTGTGTGTGTGTGTGTGTCTTTGCTGCCGTTGTTTCCTCCCGTTTTATAGCCTTCCGTTTCCTTTTTGTCTCACCTCACCTGACCCTGGGCGGAATCCTTTTCTGCTGAGCAAAGGATCGTGTGTGTGTGTGTGTGTGTGTGTGTGTGTGTGTGTGTGTGTGTGTGTGTGTGTGAGTGTGTGTTGAAGGGCCTCTGAGACGCAACTATGACACACGTTGTGACAAACACGGTCACAGATCACGCCGTCTGCATCCCTGACCTGCATCACGTCCTTCCTTCTGCCCTTTTCTGCACTAAAACCTCCGCCGCTGAATATTCCCCAATCTGACATTTATTTCGTTTGCTGGTCTTTCCCCCCATCGCTCCTCCCCAGGCTGCTTCCACCCCCCCACCTCCCTGCCTGCTCCCAGCTCTTCTCCTTCCCTTTAAACGGGGGGGGGGTTGCACTTGTATCTCAACTTACAAACAAAGTTGGGTCCAGGAGTCTGTTCATAACTCAGACGCGTTTGCAAGTCCAGCCTCAGCATCGCAGTCAACACGTTTAACAAAATCTCTTAACCCTAAACTTTTTTTACACGTTAGGATAGAGTTTTAGATGAAGCTATAATGCGTTAAATGTTCACTGTAAGACTTTTATTCTATTTTCATCAGCAGCTCCGACAACAGAGGGTCTCAGTGAAACATGAGGTGGACCGCAGGGTGGACAGGACACCGGTTTATATTCAATATCTTTTATTAACACGAACAGCGTTGAAGTCGGCTTTTCCACGGCCGGAAAAGAAAATGCCGGATGTTAACTATCTCCTCTTCACCGTAGAAGTAGTTTCTGTAAAAGTTCTAATAAATACTCTGAATTAAATCCACAGCACGCTGGAAACCACCCCCCGCGTCGCATGGAACGTCTCCCTGACTTCTTCTCCCTCCCCCACGTTCACCCGTTTTAACATCGACTAGCGGGAGAAAACAAACACGGGGCATTTTATTTCCGCAAGGGAGAGAAATTTTACAAACTAGAACAATGAAAAAACTCCTTCTGTAAACCGTATGTCCTGGTCACGGCTGCGCTGGTCCAGAGTCTGTCCAGGAGTCACCGGGTGAGGAGACTCTGTCCTGGAGGGGATGTCAGTTCACCGCAGGGTAGTGACACACACACACACACACACACACACACACACACACACACACACACACACACACACACACACACACACTAAGAAGCGGTCCGCGCTCCACGGCGACACTGATTTACTGTCAGACACTGATGGGTAAAGTTTTCGTACCTGGAAAACCCGTCACGTGGTGAACGTTCCACACGTACAGTTTATATACTGCATTGAAACGCTCTGAAAGAATAAAAGAACAGTCACCGGTTGGTTTGGGGGCGCTGCCTCTCCACACCTGTGCTGTTGGACATGGGTTCGAATCCTGCTGAGTCTGTAGACTTCACACGCTGCATTTTATCGCTCAGGTTTCCTCCCACAGTCCAGAGACCTGTCTTTAGGTGAACTGGTGACTTTCGGTGGTGTATGTATGTTTGCGATTGTGAGGCACTGGTGTCCCAACCGGCACTGTTTAGCTTTATTTGTGGTAAAAGACCCCAGTGAGGTTTAGGGGGGGTTTATATACTGCCTGTCTCTATGGTGCTCGTGCTCAGTCGCGGCGGGATGGAAACCTCGCCGTCGGGGGTGTTTGTAGTGACGGTTTGGATTAGTAACATTCGGGTAAATGATAGTCATCCCTAAATCAGCCAAAATATCATCACTTATAACTTATCGCGTGTTACGCTGAGGTCCACGTTGGCTTTGGTCGGGTGGCTCTTATTGTGACCCCCCCCCCTTTGTGCGAAGTGGTTCAGTCCTTCCTAAAGGCAGAAGGGCCCAGTTGCTGTGTTAGAGGAGGGTGATGCAGATGCTACCGCCGGTGTTTGCAGACCACACCTGTGAAGTCCGGCATCTGCGCAGATCCTGCGTCTCTTCCTCTTTCCTCCATTATTCTGCCGCTTTAGTGCAGAAATTGGGCACTCGAGCGAAAGAGCCGCGGAGGGAGCAGGTTCGCCCCGCACCAAAATGCGAGGTGTGACAAGGAAGTTGAAGACAGGCGACGGGTTTGTGTTCGCAAAACTATTACAGAGGGCTGGTGCTCGGTGGGAATTGTTGCCTTAAACTTTTTATAGTTGTGCAGCGGTGCACTGATGGTGTCTGCTGCCCGCTTGTGGGCTTCGCCTGTTCCATTGTCGCGACCACAGGGTGCGAGAGTCTTTATGCAGCTCTAATTGATGGGTGCGAACCGAGCGGCGTATTGTCAGAATGTGGTTACGCCAAAGTGGCTGTTGACTGCGCGACGCGGGTTAAACTTAGTGATGGTTAAGGTGATCGGGCCTTTAGCCACCAGCGCAGGCGTTTTCACCCGTTAGATGCGCGGAAGATGTTTTACCAAGTGATTCGGACCCCCCAAGCCAGCGACTTCTCGCATTTTTCTCGTGTTCCTTCCACAGCCTCTTAAGATCCCGGGAAATTCTCTTCCAGCCGGTTCAGCTGGCGCGGGTCCCGCTCTCCCCAGCGACCCGTCTCCGTGGCAGCTGTCGAGCTGCGTCTCGAGGGGAATCGTTTACCCGTCACGCAGCCCCGGCGCTGATCTTCCGCCCGCCGCCACTCCGGCTGGTTTAAAGTTTACACCGTCTGTCGTGGAACGGCTCATGCGGCCGCCGCGATGAGGTTCCGCGGCGCCTTCGGCCTTGACGGAAGCAGTAAATGAAAGTGTGGAAATGGGGCGGCGGCTACCGTTGTTTCACGGCTGGAAGTGAAGATGCGTTTTAGAGCCAATCCGGACCGGTCCAGCGTGCGCTGTGGTCCCAGCTGCCCGTCTGGGTTCGACGCCCCCCGGCCGACCCTGTCGGCAGCACCTCTCGTGTCTCAGAATGCATGGGGAGCAGGGCCGTGAGGGGGAGGGGGCGTGTTGGTGATGACCGAGGGCCGTTGGGGTCGGAGGCTGGGGTGGGGGGTGTGCACCAAAACATTGGGTTCCTGCTCATTTCCTGCCTTTCTCCCTGGTCGTGGTGAAGGAAGCACACTTCCCTGTGGTCGCTCTCTCTCTCTCCGCTCCCCTTCACCCCCTCCTCCTGCTGGCTGACGTGCCCACACACACACACACACACACACACACACACACACACACACACATATCCAGCTCCAGCTTCCACTCCTGCCGTCAGGCTCTGCACAGCGGCTCGCGCTCCTGCTCCCCCGGCTCCCCGGCGCTTGCAGCTCTGGGGGGGTCTGCGAGCGGGCCCCCCTGTGGACATGGAGCGGCTGGAGGCATTGAGGAGCAAGGCAGGTAGGCGCAGGGTGAAAGATGTGGGTAACCAGGCACTCGATGCCAGTGCTAGGTTTGCAAGCACTGGATCCGTTGCACCTTTCGGGTCGGCGTGGAGAAGCTCACGTGAGGTCTGGTGTTGTGGAGTGTGAAGGACTGTTGCGAACAGTATAAATTGTGATTTCGGGCAGATGTTCAGCATGTGCTTTAAGGTCTCGTTCCAGGCAAGTGCTTCTCGCCAGATAGGTGAAGTGGGGGGCGCTACTGTGGAGGGCTGTTTATGTTAGATTCCAGCATCTGTTTTCTGTTCGTGCGCTAATGGGTTCGGACAGCACTGTCCTCCATGTGAGCGCAGAGGTAAATCGCTGTCTCCCACAAAAGGCAGCTCCGTGCAGCTGGGGTTGGAGAGGGTTTCTGTTTACCAGGGTGGGAGACTTTCACCTCCGTGCAACGCTGACCCACCCTGTGCTGAGGTCAACGCCAGCAGGGCCAGAGCTGACTGCACAAAAAGGAACAAAACTTCTCTGGAGGAACCGCTGCCACAAGGCGTGGGGTTCTGTGTGTGTGTGTGTGTGTGTGTGTGTGTGTGTGTGTGTGTGAGCTTATATTTCACCACAGAATTCCATCAGAACAAAACAGAACTGCACGGTCGCGGTAAACCCACAGAAATCCGAGTTCCCGGCGCCGCCGTCTCGCTCAGAGAGATTACAGGCTTCCCGAGTTTGGCGGAGGACGATGAGGAGAAGTATTAAGCCTCATACAATTTTCATGGTAATGGTCTTGTTAATGAAGGCTTTGTGTCACTGCTGACAGGCCTGTCTGTGGGAGTCATTGGATGGAACCGAGGTTAAAAAAAAAGTGCCAAAAAAAGCCGAGCGCGGACGACTGCTCGAATCGAAGACGCGACACTGGAGCAAAAACAACTGCGAAGGCAGGGAAAAGAGAGCTTGGAGGTTCATCCCTGCAGTGGGATGTCTGACGGGGTGTTTTATTTCTGCAGTGATTTTATTTTTAAGAACACGCACAGTTTGGATGGTCGTGGCGCCCGGTTAAAGGGTGCGAGCGAAACCCACGAGGACGGGTCGCCGCAGAGGCCGTCTTCTCGAAGCCTCAACTCCTGGCTGTCAGAAGCAGCCTGTGGCTCCCGCACCGCAGTCATTTACGCTCTTCATCGCTCACCTCCTCCAGCTCTCCTCGCGCGTTCATCTTCTGCCGACCTTCACGTCACGTATCTCCCAATACCCCGTCGGCCCCGAGGATGTCGCAGATTTTATCCTTAATCTTATTTCCTAGCTTAGCAAGTACTTCAGTTCAAGGTGGCTGTGAACTTTGCCTGTTCGGAGAAGTGACTCTGGAGGAGCGACCTTGTCTTCTCCTGCAGCAGGAGTTCGAACGTGAAGCCTGTGTCCTTACGGTACCTGCTTCCAGGTGAGGGTTCGGTACTTCTTCAGCGAGAGCGTTAAAACGTGGTTGAGCCTCGTGATATTTTCACATCCATTGTCGCTCATCTTTTCCGAGCGGTTTGGTGTCGAGGTGTCTGCTGCAGGTACCCAACTGTTGTTTAATACAGCTCACAATTGCCTGGGATGCAAATTAAATTCCCAAGCAATCGTCCTCTTATCATACATTACCATAATGCACGCAGATGTGGTTTTAGAATATAGCATTTGTGAGAAAAGTTTGGAAGGCCTTTGGAAATATCTGGATTTCTACTCCAGTCGCTCATAAAATGCCATGTCATCTTCAGCTGAGCCATAATTATAAACAAGCAACGTATCGGTCCTGAACAAGTGGTTTAACCGAGGCCATAGATGGAAGAAGAATGCGAATCTGTAGGATAAGGATGTCTTTAAAAGAAGAGGGTAGCTGGGGTCAGATAAGGGGTGAGCAGTGCTGCCGGCTCAGGTGGGTTTGAGTCCCGTTCAGTTTCTGCGGTTTGCGTGTTCTTTCCGGCTCTGGTTTCTCCTTTCAGGTTATAACTGCCCACGGCGGGTGTGAGAGAATGAGTGTGTTTGGGCTAAAGCCCTCCTGTCCCGCCATGTGGAAAAAAAAAAAAAACACAATTTTGGAAGCACCATCTTTACTGCGAACTTCTGCTGAAAATTGAGGAATTAAAAGAGATTTCAGAAAAACTCGGGCAAAGAGTTGTTGAAGCTCACGGGGCTGGAAAGGGTTACCAAAGGATTTCTAAACATTTCTCAGTCACTTCACACTTTGGCAGAGAGTTTACAAATGGGAGAAATTCAACACTTGTGCTCCTCTCCTACGAAGACTAGTGCGAGGGCACGCGGTACAGTCCTCAAACAGATGCCAAGGAACCCCGACGGGGGAAGCCGAGGACTTTCGGGCACCTTCTGCACTTGATCTGCGTTTTGACAGACTTGCAGGAGAAACACTGAGCAGGTTCCTGCGGAAGAGACCACGAAATGCTGCCTGTCTCATATTTGTCCAAGACCACTTCAGTGTTAGCACTACAGGAACAATATCCTCTGGGCACAGCCGAGTGAAGTTGAACTTTTTGGTCCATGTATGAACAAAACACTCCACACTGACCCCCACACCTCATCCCTGTGACTGTGAAGGATGGTAGAGGGAGAATAATGGTGTGGGGCTGTTTTGCTGCCTTTAGGGCCTCAAAGGAGGAATCAGAAGAAGCTGTCTGTCAATACGCCGTCTGTCCATGATCTTCAGCTCAGAACAAGCTGGGTTGTGCAACATGACAATGATCCAAAATGCAGGAGCGAACCAACAGCAGGGTGGCTCAAACAAAAGAAACTGCCTGTTACCGGAGGACCAAGTTTACATCCCGTCCTGAGTGCCGCTGTATTCTGTGACATTTCATGTCCAGCACTCCAGCAGAAACAAGATCTATCTCACGTCTTCTACGTTTACAGTTTTTTTTCTCAGTATTCCATGTCAAACAGCCATGCCTTTCCTCACGTTCCTTTCCCACAGTCCTCGGGTGACCGTGTCCCATGGTTGTGCTGCTCATGTGTTCACACTGTAGGTGTGGAGCGGGAGTCTCCTGGCCGGCAGCTCTGGCTGTGGGCAGGGCGGCAGGAAAGAGATGAATGGTGTTTCCCAGCTGCACACAATGGCTCTAGGTGTAGGCAGGAGAGCTGCTCTCACCACCACATCCACATCCACTCTGAGCGAGGCGGCCAGCGGGGGGTCAGAGGAAACCGGCTGAGCCAAAGTACCTGTTCGCTTTCAGCACTTGGCTGGCAACTCCAACAAATTTTTTCGTTGTGCCCACACCTATTACCTCGCTCACCTCGAGAGTCCTTTCTCTCGCGGCTCCCGTCACGCGAGCCTTCGGCATCTTCTCGCGTTTGGTCGGTTGTGGTGGCAGGAAGCGATTTGTTCTCGCCAGAGCGGCTGTTTGGCTCAAAAAGAGGCGCACGTGGAAAGCAAGACTGTTCCTCCTGACCTGTCCTTCGCGTGTCTGGGCCGCTGCAAAAACCCCGGATGAGAGGAGAGCTCTCGTGCGGGTCTCCTGCTCCGTGTCACTCTCAGATGACATCACCACGGGCCCCTTCCTCTGGGATTGTTCTGGAAGTTCTGCGTAAACAAAGTCAAGGCAGGAAGGCCTGCCAGCCAACCCGTCACAATCGCCAGCGGACTTCTGCCACCACGATGTTGTTTGTTTTTTCCCCTCTCTTTTTACCGCGGTATCGTTCTTGGCCGTCTTGTGGAAAAACAGTTTTTCGGCTTTTGGTCAGTCACACCTACAACTTCCACTCTGAAAACAAGACGTGCAAAATACACATCCCGATGCGAGGATGTGAAAGCAACTAGAATGTTAAAAGTACCACATCTCCGGCCCCGGAATATCAGCGTTTACAGGGTTCTGGACTGTTCCATTGCGCGGTTTGCAAAGCCGGTGTGGAGACGGAGTTTGAGGTGGCGTGTCGACGTCGACAAAGTGTGAATGTGCTGCAAATATGGCCGTGTTAATGGAAACTGTACCGCATTAAATACCCCGTATTATTATTGGCCCGTGGCACCGGTGCTGGGAATTTCACACTTTATTAAGGAAAGGCTGCCAGTTTCAAGCTCTGAGCTCGAATCCCCCTTTCAGTAACTTTGCTGCTTCCTGATAACTTGTCAATATGTACACAGAACAGTCCAGTGGAGGTTTCTGCTGCTACATATAACTTAGGCTGGTCCGTTTCTACTGAGGCTTTTACTCTTTCTGCTTATCTCAGTCCCCCAACAGACCGGCAGTGATGGACGCCTGGCTCGCAGGAGATCTCCTCGGCACTCGACGCTGCAGATGTTGGTAACACATGTGAAGACAGAGCTCTTAGCTACCTTTATTTGTTACGACGCTGGCTACCAAACGGCGTCTCTTTCCAGAATGATCTTTTGCAAAGTGGAGATTATCTCTGTCCTTCCCAAGTCCGGGCTCTCGCTTTATCTGTGAAGCACAGACATCCTTTGAGAGCCGCAGCTGCCTGGGACATGTGGGGGTCGAGTTGGGATTTTCGGCTTCTGTAACGTCGTGGTGTCGACTTTCTGCCGTTCAAGGTCACGCCATACAGCGGCGACAAAAGGCCCATTCATCCTGCGCGAGGCGGCCGGCTTACCTGCGATCGGGTGACTGGAGAGTGAGCGCCATCTGCCCACCGAGGGGGTCGTCGCCCAGCCATCTCCACCCCGGCTTCCTGTCACCGTACGGCGGCGGCTTCCCCTTCACGGGGGGTGGCGGTTTTAGGCTGTTTTATTTCAACCTGTGCCGAGACCCACAGGCAGGAGGGAGGCACCCCCAGAGGTCAGCCCCGGGGCAGCTGGGAGGGCATGTGTCGAGCAAACACCCCCCCCCCCAGCAGATGAGGGAGCGAGGCTCTCATTTTTCTCTCAGATTTGTTCTTTAATCCTGCGACTATTAAGAAAAGAAATCTAAACTGTGCTGTTACTGTGCTGGCACATGGGGGAAAGTTGGTTTGGTTTTGAGGTGCAGCCCTGTTTATTATGATGAAAAAGGGTAAATCGTGAGTCCGCGAGAAAGACTTTATTTGGCGATAGATACGAGCGTCACGGAGGGCTGGAGAGGTTTGTTGTTTCTGCAGCGAAGTGTGTCAGTGCCGCTGTGTCGGAGCGGGTGATTTGAATAATGGGTATATATAGAACAACCCGGGGCACTTATCGCACAGCGGGATGTGAAGTGCACTCCGACTGGAGCTTTTAACTACTGTTCAGATGACACTCGAGACAAACTCCAGGCTGGGGGACGGCGGTGGGCTCCTGCCAGTCGCGTGAAATGTGCATCTCGTAGTATTTCACGCGGAACGGGCTCCGTCATTCTGCTGAGATGAATTCGGTTCCATTTCAAATCATGTCCACGTGTTATTTTGTGTTTGGCCATATGGGCTGCAGAAGACAGACGGCCGTGTCGTGTTCTCTAGATCTGTTTGTTGTAAACTCTGGATTGCTGTGGTCAGGGCTGCTCCCTTGTTTACACGTGTCCTCCTCTCAAGGAGGGGAGGGAAACTGTCTTCATTTATGGGACAATATATAGACACAGTCGCCTCGGGCGAAAACAGCAGCGACGTGCATAAGAAGGGCAAAGACGGTTAACGCGGTTCACGGGGCGCCGAGGATCTTCAGACCAGCTCCAGCGCCCACATATCTCAGTGGACCTCGGTCCTCTGCCGAGCCTTCGAATCGGCCTGCACGCTCAGAAAAAGGGTCCCGTGCCGAGGTCAGTATGGAAAATGCGTTTTGCGCCTCTTTCCTTCCTCCTTGACATGTGTTGCGCTGTGTTTTGCACAAGCGGTTGCATGGCGATCGGGGGCACTTGCGCAAGGTCCTTCCGGCAGCCGCCTGCGAGGTCACAGCATCTGCTTGGGCTTCGGGCGCTGGCTTCGGAGATGTGGTGTTTCCCCGCTAAAGCCACCCGTTGGTCCCTGTTTACGCCCCAGGATCCTCGTCCGACACAGGTTGGTCGCGGGCAGAAATTCCTTACGTCTGTGTCCCACGTGACGCTGTGATGGCACAGCCGTCCTTGGCAAAAACCCGTGGAGAAACAGGCAGTGTGTACAGTAAACTGTGACTCTCCTTAGCGCTTCTTCACATGTTATGCATATGATTTGTTGTGTTTGTCTTTGCCGTTGCTATGGTTGCATCATAGGAGCCGGCGGGTAAGAGCTGCGTTGGCCAGCTTGGGTGCGAGAGGACATCTGCGCTCGTCCCTGCGATGCCCGGTCATTGTCACTTTCCTTCACTTTGTCGGATTAACCGCTACTGGATGGAATGCGGCTTGTGTGCTTGTGGTTAGACTTGGTCATGAGGTTCTGTTTAAGGTTCTGTTTGTCGAACCCTTGCAGGTGGCCGAGTAATGAGTCATCTGTTTATCTTTACTGATAACTGCTCGAGAAAGCAGGGTTGTGGTGGTTCAGCGCCTGTCCCGGAAGCGTAGGGAGTGCAGCGGGGTACACCAGCCCACTGAACGGCCAACACACACTTACACTCGCACCAAAGTCAATTACGAGTCACCGATTCGGCCATGTGTTTGGACTGTGGGAAGAAACCAGAGCACCTAGAGGAAGCCCACACGAACTCAAGGAGAACATGCAAACTGTGCCAGATTCAATCTAATGTTGGAACCCACAGCCCAGGAACTGGGAGGCACCACTGCTACCACCATCTATATTGATGGGTACATGAATCATGGCATTTTGTTTTGTTACCCGAGATACTTCTCTGCCACCCCCCCCCCCCCCCCCCCCCCCCCNTCATGGCATTTTGTTTTGTTACCCGAGATACTTCTCTGCCCCCCCCCCCCCCCCCCGGGCACCAATATGTGAGGTTGTCTCCATTTGGGGACGGATGTGGTTATGTTGACAGGTGGGGTTCGGGTGGGGAGGAACTACCCTCTGTGGGAAACCTAACCGCTGTGCCATGTTTGATAAACACACCCTTTAGACAGATCAGAATTGAGCCCTTTGCTATTGTTGCTGCTATGAAAACAAGTGACTTCATCTGAGCAGGAAGGAGCAGCGAGATGATTTCAGACAAGTGGTTTTCTAAGGGAAGCAACATCAATGCTGTCAGCAGCACTTTGACCTCACAGGCAGCATCCTGGTCAATTCCACGCAAGCACGAGCCATGGATGGACTTTTCTGACTTGCTCACTCGGTCAATACCAACATTTAACGCTCTCAGAACTTCATTGTGGAAATACTCCAACAAGCCTCCTGTTTTCACTTGACCAAGGTGATGTGAAGTATGAAAAATAAAGTGCATGACCTCTTTCATATAGGTCCTCATCTGAATTATATATTGATATTAGCTGCCTTCCAGTTCTGTCTGTTTTTTAAACTCCATATAGAATTGGAAGGGAGCAGATGGACCTTCTTCTGAATTTCTGTCATCTCAATCGGGGGGGATTATTCCAACTGTACACAAGTACATTTCGTTGGACTTGTTGTCGTTGTGGATATTTCTGCCATACCCTGGTGCACATACCTCCTATTTTCACCAACCTGATGCAACCCATTGAGTACCTGGCTGTGGAGAGGTTCTAGGGACTCTACTCACCTATGGATGAGTGTACTGGCTTTTCACTCTAATGGTAAATTCTGTGTCCTTTCTAGAACATCTACAACATACGTTCTTAACTGCTCCACTTATTTTCTTTGTGCTGTGCAACACTTTGCTGATTTCCCACAACTACTTTTCATTGTTGTTTTAAACTTAGACTTCACACCATTTTTGGGTGGTTCCAATTCCCTGATGGTTACCTTCGGTGTAGGCAATGCCCCACTCGGCCGAACGCCTCAAGAGCTGAGTGCGTCTTCGTCTGGCAGACGCCCTCATCGCTTGTTTGCATCTTATGGTGTGGGGTGGGATGAAGGAATGCTGTCAAAGGAGATATTGTGCCTCTAGCTGCGAGCAAAACACCAACTTGCAGTCATCTTACATCTGTAGAACTTAGTTTATACTTGTTTGGGTCTTTCTCCAAGGTCACTTCTTCCAGATCAGGTGATCTTCAGTTTAGTCATGGTGCTGAATAGATTGTCATACATGTTGCCGGTGAGGCCATTTTGTCCGTTTAAATTCCCCAACATCAGCACAGATGATGAAACCCTACTTAAGAAACTGATCAACTGTTGAATAAACAGAGCCGCCCCACATGCCACTTCCTCTTTCCGATAAGAGAAACTCACCACAAATCAAACCCCACCTATGAACTCAGTTTTACATGCTCATAAATAAATGGTCACAAGTCGCTCCCCTAAGGAGAACATTTAACTGCTGTCAAGGACGGTGCCGCTTTTGACGGCTCTTTGACTACCGTTGCTCTTAGACTGAGGAAAGAAGGTAGGTTGTTCACTTTCTCAGCCGCAGTCTTGACAGAAAAGGATGTCTTAACTATCTATCTGCTGATCCCACAGGGTTGTGTTCACGATGTTCTCCCCGATATCTCCTTGTCTCCTCTCTGTCAGTCACCACCGACTTGGACTCGGAGAGCAAGCGAACAGCCCACTTCCGATCGTCATGGCAACAGCATGTGAACGTGTTCAGCTCGTGGAGCAGGCCGGAGTGCGTGCGGGAGCTGCATGAGGAGGCGCAGCTCAATCTCCACCGGCTGCTGCAAGGTAGGAGCGCGTGGGTGGGCAGGTGGGTGGGTGGCCAGGGTGTCCCTACGAGGATAACGGTGGCGGTGCGCCGGACAAACCCGCTCGTTTTTTCTCATTCTGCCGTCGTGTCTCGTGCGCCCAGGACTTTCCGTATGTTGCATGTCTACATGAGCTTGAGTTCCCACCTTACTCCTATCTGTCCTCCTCCTGTGTTCCCACACCGGCTCCAAAAAATGGCAAACGTGTCCTTGGCCTTCTCCGTCCTTCTGTCCACCTCCGGTAAACCAGTCGTGCCCCCACTTTTCCAGCACCTGCCCCCGCTTCTGCTCATTTGAACCCGTGCAGCCAGTTGTTATGTTTGTTTAGAATTTGAACCAAGTGACTAAATATAGAGCCCTTTTGACCCGTCTCAAAATACTTGCTGGGTGCCCCTCCATCCCCTCTCTGTGGCTCGCTGTGCTTGGGTGGGTAGTAGCCGTTCTGTTTGTGGGGGTGTGTGTGTCACAGGGGTCCTTATCCGGAGGGTGTAAATGCAGTTGGAAATGGCCTCTTCTGATATTCCAAGTTCTCTCAGCATATAGAAGTCCATAAGCTTCTGCTAACTTGAGGTGGAGTAAATAGTGTGTGTAAATAATAAATACCGTGTGTCCAGTGGTGGGTGGAGGTAAAATGCACTTCTTGCCTTTGATTCATTATTTTAGCTCCATCTTTCACACTGACAGGGAGTTACAGCAGGATGGGTGCAGACACTCTTCTCCTTGGGCAAAGATGTGGTAGCTATCATGATGTTTGCAACCTCCCCTGCTGTCTAGTGTGTGAAGATGTAGTTCCTCTTTTGCTCAAATTTTCACCAAGTTCGCTCCTGCTAGATCACATGGTTAGAGAAAAACGGTTGCCTGCTTGAGGAAACTTGCTGAAGATGCTCTGGAGAAAGTGCCAGCCTGAGGGCTCCGGGTTTGTGCTGAAGGTGTTCAGATGATGACATCTGTCAGGTTGAGGAATGGCTGGGGACTTGAGTCCACAGTCATGTGGAAAAGCACAGATTGCTGCTCCACACTGTTGTTAAACAGTATTTGGGTCCAACTGCCCTCAGCAATGAAGCCAAGTCAGATTGAGGGCATCCATGAGTACAAGAAGGTCCAAAAGTGAAAATATTATTTAGGGGAGAACAATGCAAAATTGTGTTTGTTTTCAGTTTCCGATCTTCCAACAAAAAAATGCAGATAGTTAGTTAGGTATGTGAATATTTTGTGGTTGTAGAAGAATCAACATGATTTTGTCAGCTGCTCTTCTTAAGTAAGTTTTCGCAAGTTTCTTCTTCTCTGGAAACACCAGATTCGTCATCTGCAGTAGCAGCTGGACAGAGTTCAAATGTGAAGGTTCTACCCATCCTTCAGCCCTCACGTATCATCCATCCTCCATCATCAATCCTCCATTCATCCAAACATCATCTTCAAGTGCTTCATCCTGGTCAGGGTCAGGGTGGTCAACACACTAGGCTAGAAAACTACACCCTGGATGAGATATGAGTCCATCGCAGTGAAGTATTGTTTAAAAAGATGCATTCCCTGGCCTCTTTATTAGGAACCCCTGTTCAGCAGGAGATTCTTTTGTCTCCAGAGCATCAGGGATCCAGCAGCAAGGTGCCGAACGGGGCTCTTTGCCCACGGGAGGTGTCGGCTTTGCTTTTTGTGCAGATGTTTTGGTGTCACATTCATTTTGTTAACATCACTTTCCAGCCCATCCCAAAGATGCTCTGTGGGCCTGAGAGGGGGGCCGGTACAGGCTACTGTGGTAAAGTAAGGTAAAGTACTGTCATGTCAAGGTCGGCTACGTCTGAAACGCTGGAACCAGAACGACTGGCGCTGACGATCCGGCTGCATTCAAAGCCACTGAGACCCCACATCTTGTCCGCTGTAACGGTCATTCAGACGGCACCTGGAACAGATAAACGTGCTGGATACACACACGGCTCACCCTGAAACAGACACGTGTACCTAATAAAGTGGCCCCCAAGTGTACGACAACCATAAACACCAAACAGACACAGCGCTACTGGAGAGGATATACAGCCTCAGAATTTTTCTTCAGATGTTCAGGACGGCTTAAAAAAAAAATCAAACATTTAAAAAAAAGAGAGATTAAGTTTGAAACAATCGGAAAAGTGTGAAATATATAAACAAATCAACGAATAAATAAATAAATAACACGTAGAATAATTTTTTTCATCGGTTAGGCTCCCGGCGTCGAATAAAAACGGCGAGTCGAGCAGCTGACGGGCAGCTGATGTGCAAAGGTTGTCGTTTTAAAGCGGTTTTCACATTTTCTTAGCCGACCGTTGAGGTGCAGACGTTCACTCAGCAGGTCGATGGTTCCAGCCGCCTCTGAAACGTTTACCTGCATCACCGCGGTTCACCTCGCAGGGCTGGAGCGGTGCCCCGTGGCCTTTTAAACACACCCGCCTCATTTGCATTTATTTTATTTTAAGCAGTTTTTTTGGGGGGGGATTTGAAATGTATGTATTTAATTCTTTCATTTCAATTGCTGCCAGTAGCCAGGAGCTACTGTGCTGAACCCAGCTGTAAACCGGGCTCAGGGCTGTGGGGGGGCTTATTTCCCAGAATGTAGGTGATCCTAACTAAAAAAACGGATTAAATGAGTTTGTCGCCTGTAATCTTCCCAGCAGTGAGTGTTTCAACCCTTTGGCTCGGGTGTGTGTGGCAGGCGCAGAGGGAGTGTGTTTCTGCGGGAGATCCATGGTGAGGAACACACCCTTTAGTGCAGTAAATACACACTTTTTTTTCCAATTTCAAAAATAACATAAATGCTGCACGCTTGCTGTAAGAGCGCAGAGACCTTGAGATAAGAATAAGCTGGATAATAAAAGGACGTTTTTTGTGTAGCGGCTGTTGCCGCTTGACTTTGGTTAACAAATAACAAGTAACAACTTTTTTGTACTTTTTACTTTTACTCTGCAAAATTTTAGCTTAATAAGAAATCGGCGGGTTGTCCTGTGTCATTTGTGAGTTTATGCTTTGAAATTCTGAATTCTAAGGGCTGACCTCCAGTTTATCGGTCGAGAGCCAAAATCCGAAACCCTTTTACTTTATTTGTCTATTTTGCGTTATCTTTTTGTTACGTTCTTTAATTTTTTTGTCGTCCTCCTGACTTCTTCCCCCTCATCTGCGGACCTTGTGTCCCTGTTGCTCAAGGGACCTCGACAGCAAACGTTTCTTGGTGCTTCCAATTCACAGTGGTCCACCCAGCATCCCGAGCGGATGTGACCCCGCCGCCATCCTGGGGGCTCCGTCCTGGCCCGGCTGCCCAGTCACAGCTCCCCTAAAAGGACGCAGGGGATTTGCCCGGAGGTTTTGTTCCCTCGAGTGATGTCCCATTGTGTCGGACCGGCCACCATTGCTAGGCAACGTGGCACCAGTGTCCAGGCATCCATATTTTCCCTTAAGGGCAAGTTCAACTGAGGAGGGGCAGAAGCAGGGAGGAGTGAGATGGGGTGTTTAGGGTGTGGAGCGACTTTGGGGGTGTGAGAAGAGACCGGCGATCTGTTTACGAGGAGGAGGAGGGGTTCCAGACGGAGCAAGAAAACAGTGGGACTCGGGCAAGCGGCACGCTTGCTGGGAACTTGACTTAGCTGAGCACGTGTGTGTGTGTATGTGTGTGTGTGTGTCACGCAGAGTTCGAGGAGCAGCTGTATGACGACAAGGTGACGGGACAGACCTTCCGGCAGCCGTCGTCTCGAAGCTCAGAGGACGCGGCGCAGGGCCAGACCCCCTCGGCAGGCGGCGGCCGGAGGCCTGAGTTCATCTTCCTGGTAACTTCACCGTCGGCTTCAAGTTTTCTCGCGTTCGGCAGGTTTTGCTCAGAGTCCCATTTTCTTACCAGCATTTAGGATCTGCACTTGCCACAAATCGACTTTATTACGTTTTCAACATGGAATCATATGCAAAATGGGGAGGGTTGTCCTTCACGCGTGTGGATGTCGGTCTCTCTGAAACATTAGAGTCTTTTAAAATAGTCCCAGCAGTGAAATGCGGACATGTGGCAGGTGGGCGGGGGGGGGGGGGCTTCTCGGCTTCCACCGAAGTCTCCACAGGGCCTTTTCCTGGGCTACCAAGTGAAGCATGAAGCTACAACACCAAGCCTACGGTATTTTTAGAGGTTGCCGACAACTGGACAACGAAAAATGTCCAAAACGTCTGAAGACAGTAAAAAAGTCGAGTGGAATTAATACTTTTAAGTTCTCCTCCGCGATCAAATGTGCGTAAAATTGTGCTTTGGGCTTTTGTGTCTTCATGTGACTGATCCCCAGTGTCTGTGTACTCCCTGTAATGTGGGCCAGCCGCGTGATGGGGGCGCCGTACCTGTAGGCTTCTCGGCCTGCGACTCCGCCGGCGGCAGCCCGACCCGCCCACACCTCCGCTCGCGCTCCTTAAGGGGACCCCCCGTCGCAGAGAAGCCCCGGTGGCACCTGGGGTATCGCACTCCTGCCCAGGTGGTTTCTGCTGATGTGACAGGTAAGATTTACCTGATGTTTCCCGCCGTTCCCACAGCCCCCCCCACCAGTCCTGCACATAGGAACCAACTCGGTGGATGCTGGTGTAACCGGTCAGTCTGGTCATCGCTCCCAGTGGGGGGGGGGGTCGACTCAGCCGGTTTCTTATCACATGATGTCATTCTCTTCTGATCTAATTCAAATTTCCAAATATTCCAGTTTTCTGTTCTCTCCCCTTTTCTCCTGTACATATATAAACCCTCATTTTTCAGCCCCCCTTTTTCCTCCCTTCTTGCTCTGCTACCTCTGTTTATGCTTTGTTTTGCCCACCGCTCCCCTCAGCGCAGTGCAGCAGATCAGCTTTACTGACGGAATTAAGCCACAGGCCTCTTCCCAGGACCCAGGAAGTGTTATTTTGCTTGGAACAGGTAGCAGGTTGCCGTGGCAACCCCAGTTTTTTCCTTTGTCGGCCGAGCCTCCGCGGTGGAGATGTTAACAGGGAGAGAAGAGTGAAAGAAAGCAGCCTGTTCCCTCGCTGCCGCTACCCTGACTGCCATTGTAAACGATCCAGACGCAGTTGAACGTGCAGAGGTTCCGGGTTCTTCCGGAAGGCCCTTCGTTTGAAAGAACCGAGACGTAGTGATGCCCTGAAGATGGTGGGCAAGAACAACGGGGCAGTCAGAGGATTAGTGTCAAACTCAGCTACAGGTAGCTCAGGGTCCACGCTGGCTCGGCTGGTTCTCCAGGGGATCTGTGGTGGTCACGGGAGTGTCAGCCACAGCTGAATTCCGGTACCGCGTCTAGATTGGCGCCACATCAAAACCTTTGCAGGAACGGGCCAGGACTAACTGCCCACAGCATGAGGCTGTTTCAGTTCAGGCCAGAAGATGCAAAGCCCCTGCTTTGAGGGCAGTGGGGTCATCCATAAGAGACAGGAACATTCGGCCACCTTTTCACTTCTGCTTTTGTAGCTGCACTGTCCTGCCACCGCAGTTAAGCCAACTTCCTACACGTTTTAACCGTGAAATAAAAAGAGAAACAGGTGTTATTGTTACGGAGCAATAAATCAAGTAGTTGGAACCAAATGTAAAGATGATGCCCATTTTTATTGTCTGTGAACCTGTGGACTGCAGAGGTGTTATCTTTTGAAAATCTGGTCTTTGTGTTGGTGGCCAGCAGAAAGAGTGGAAGGGAAATTTTTGGGTGTCTGAGATATCGGGTCCTTTGTAATCAATTGCTGTTCCATTTGTCCTGATAAATGTCACCCTTTACTGAGATGGGGACCGTTTTTATGTGTCCTACAGGGGATGTGAACGTTCCAGAAAAGACACTGGGTTTTGACCTAATTCAAGGGGTCTGCTCTACTGAGCCTCTGGGTCTGAGGCTTTCGGTGCCGTCCTCAGAACCCGCAAGTTGCCACGCACCGCTGAAGAAGACTTGCAGCGACTTGGACCAAAGCGCGGCCCTGTGTTCAGAGCGTCTCCCGGGAACGATGGAGCACGGCAGCCTGGTGTGCGCTAATCCCTCCTGGAATGGGCCCAAGGGCTCTACGTTCTCCCCCTCTTCCTGGAGCAGCTCTTTTAGTTCGTTCGGCCTGGCTCCCGGTCCCGTGGCCAAAGCCGCCTCGCCAGAAAACGTGACCGGCACACTCGCTAGCCCCTGCAAGGGTGGGTCAGGTCACTCCGTGAGCTCGGGGTCGCAATCCAGTTCCTTTGCTTCCATACCAACGGAGTCGTCTGCCAAGACTCCAAGTTCTCCGCCGCTGGAGGACGCGTCCAGACGGAGCGAGGCTGGGGGACCTGCCGAAAGCCCCTTTGAAAAGGAGAAAAGGAGGTCTGCCAGAGGGGGTGTCTTCAAGTTTCGAGAGCGCTCCCTGTCAACGCCCACAGACTCCGACTCGTTCTGTTCGGCAGACAACGCCGGTGCCCCCGAAACAAGCCGAGAGGGTGAGAACTATGCCCTGCGGTACCCCAGTGGGAGTTCAGAGGAGGGCACAAGCATCGAAAGTGTATCTGCAGCGGCAACGGACTTCCTGCCAGATGGCCGGCCACGCTCGAGGTCCCGCAGCATTTCCCTGAAGAAGCCAAAGAAGAAGCCGCTGCCACCGTTGCGCAGCGTGTCCCTGAGGAACAGTCTGAGCACTGAGGTGGCATTCAGGGACGGAAGGCCCAAGAGTCTCATCATCACCAGTGAGCACCTGCAGGACTTTCAGCCGGACTTCATTACAGGTTTCAAGCTACAATGGGAAGACCTGTCTAATGGAAGGAGAGCTTCTGACTCTCAGGCATTTAACAGGGAGGTGTCCTCTTCTCTAACGGAGCATAAGTCACCTATCCATTTCACATCCGGGTTAAATATGACTACCGGCAAGAGCACTACTGGGTCCAAGAACGAGAAAGGATATGGCCACTTGCAGCATCCCACTGGATCTTCTGTGCCCCAGGCTACCTCACATTCCAAGCCGTCAGTTCAGGCTGAATCCAAACTATCTCCTGTCAAACCAGCCGGGCTGATGTCTCCGTCCAGTGGTTACTCCAGTCAGTCGGACACGCCGACTCCAACCATCCCTACATCTGCGATTATGGGACCTGCACTGCTGGGCTGTAAGATGCGGCCAAAGATCCCAGAGAGGAAGTCCTCCTTACCTGCCACATCCCCAGGAGAAAGAGGCACTAGGTCTCGCCTGTCGATTGAGTTACCACCACAACTGGACTTCTCCGTCAAACCAAAACCCAAAGCCAGTCGACGGCACTCCGACTCATCCACAGCCAACAGGTCTGGACAGAAGCTGAGCCCGAGCCAGTCGATGATGCCCCTGGTGACTGAGACTGACTTAAGAAATGTGTGCTTGCGCTCCGTCAGCCGCTCTGAGCCCGAGGACAATGCAGACGGCTCCTCGGACATCATCAAAGAGGAAAAACCCCAGCTACCTGCCCCTAGTGCCACAACAAATCCAAAAGCAAAGCCACCGGTGGCAGTGAAGCCGCCCTTACCCAAACGTCCTCCCAACCTAAGTTTGAAGTTTCCTTTTGTCCCCCTCGCTTCAGACTCCTCGCCAGCCACATCTAAGGATCACACCAAGCCTGTGGAGGACATGTATAAGGTAGTGAGGAAACCCAAGCCAAAGAAGCAGCCCCAGCCCCAGCTGAGTCCTGGGTCAGTTGAGGAAGCCGCTCAGCATCTGCAACAGAGAGACTCAGACAACCAGCAAGAGGCAGATCATTGCGCCCAACCTGTAACCTGTGACCCAGAGTCACAGAGCAAGAGCAGAACACTACCCAGCAGGGTCACCATCTCCTCTCTGGCAGAATTAGACAAGAAGTGGACCAAAGTGCCTCCACCAGTCCCAAGAAAACCCAATGTGATCTTCTTGCCTGTCAGTGCTTTTCCTAGTAGCCTGTCTGCAGATAGACTGGCAAACCCTGTTGAGAGTAACAGCGTCCCCTCCTGTGCAGCCGTGTTTGGCAAAGCGGAAACTCACATGTCCGATGCGGTCAGGCCACAGGACCCTGAACATCTTCACACAGATGAACCTGTTTCCATAGCTTCAGCAGGTAAGCTGTAACACTCGATACATTGTTTTAGTCAGTTTCTCGCTGTTTTTTTCTGTTACTCACCTTAAGAACTTCTGAAAAAAAATGTTGCACAACAAGGTCCCCACAAAAACCTCAAAATGACTTTGGAACTGGATCTTCTGGGGAAAATACTGTGGGTTGTATTTGTCTCAGATGTTAACGGTGGGTTTTGCCATTTGCCACAACAGCAAACCTGCTGGATGACGGTGCTGAGAGAAGTTCAGAAGATGCAGATCATGAGAGGAGCACAACGGAGGAGGAGTACGATGATGTGTTTGTGCACTCAACACCCCACACCACAGAGGACTTGTTCACCATCATCCACAGGTACTAACTACAGTAGCATGTCCTGAAGATAGAGGCTATGAACAGTATGTCACATTACCGTGATCCTCAATGTCCTTCGTGGTTGCAAGGGTTGAAGTCCAGCTCAAAGTGCCTGATCAGGTGAGTCTGTGAAGATGACTGCAGAGCCACTAGTGATTTTTAGAAGATCCTTGCTCCAGTGAGATGTCCATCTCCATGAATTAACATTTGAAGAAACTCTTGTCTACAAGCCAGCCTCATTGTTCCACTGACCCAGAGACGGGTTTGTCAAGTCAGTGGGTAGAAGAGGCAGGCCAAAGTGTTGCTGGTATTCAGGGACTGAGAAAGGATCCAAAATCAAGGTCACCTTTGACCACTGAATAGCTTAGAAGGTGTGTTTTCGCTGAGTCTCAGCTGCACAGCAGCAGGAGTGTTTTCAGAACTCAGGCCAAGCCGAATGCAGTTTCCTGACGCTATTTTTGGTCCTTCTGAAGGTCTAAGCGGAGGGTCCTGGGTCGCAAGGAACCTGCAGACCATTTTGGCAGCAGACAGAGCCTGACGTCTCCGGTTAAGAGTAGCGGGGACACGCGCACCCTCACGCTTGGATCCAGTTCCCGCAACGACAACTTCAAGGCCCTCCTACAGCGAAAAAACAGCAAACCCAATGGGGCGGGGAGGGTCTCTGCCATGGAGCTCCTGAAGAGCACCAACCCGTTGGCGCGCCGGGTCACCGAGTTTGCCCTGGCAGAGCCGGAAGCAGCTGGCCAATCTGGACCACCTCACAGCCACTGAAGCTCGAAGCACCTGTAGGAAGCTCTTGTTCATGGAGTTTCTAACATGGCAAGTTCTCTCTGAGAAGTAGAGGAGGAGCTTCTGGAAACGTTTTGCTTCGTGCTTTTGAGTGGCTTCGTGTGTCCTCAACGTGATTCTGTCATCAGCACGTTTTGTAAAGCAGCGGAGGGGCACCGAGGCAGCTGGAGGTCCAGAGAGGTTTGATATGGAAATGTGGATGATCTGAGGCATCCATCCCAGAGAAGGTGACTCAACTCGCTGGGAAATGACACGTCACTTCTGGCGAGGAACATCGGAGCATAACATTTGACTTTTACAGCCGTTGTTGAACCTTTCCCCGCAACGTCAAGGATGACGATTGTTGTACAGCGTTAAAAATCCCACAAATGACCCAAGAAGTATTGAGTATTCAAAAGATGTTCAAAACATTCCACAAGAATTTAGGACCTAGCACTTTCATTTCAATAAGCAATGTATTGTTAGCTTCTCCAAATGAAAGAATATTCATGTCGATCTTGTTTTCTTCAGTGTGCGAGAAGGTGTAGGGATGTGTGTGTGAGGGGGAGATATTGTTGTCTGGGTTTTGGCGTGAGGGACATCTGTGATGGAACTCTAAACTGGAATTGAAGAGGATCACGCAGAGCACCTCGGGAACAAACAGGGTGGGACAGGGTGAGTGACCGACAAACATGTACGTTACCAAAACCACGGACGGGGCGGGGGGGGGGGGCGCTGCTGGTGGAGAACCAGGTGGGAAGTGCAAGCCTTGGTGATCTGGAGGAGCTTCACCCCCGTGTTTGCGCCGCTTTGTGTCACACTCAGGTGTTTCTTCGCACTCAGGAGACCTGTTTCTGGCAAAGCTTCAGGGAGCAGTCGGACACGTCTTCACCCCCTCGCCCCTTTTGTTTATGTTTTTCTGCACCGGTTCGGAGCGGCTTCTTCTCTGCCATCGTGGTCTTGCGCGGGTTGACGCCACGGTCTGGTCGCGGTGTCGGGCGGACGCCGCCGCGACAGGGCGTCTCACTGAGGTTCATCGTTCGCACGCCTTGGCGCTCTTTTCCCTTCTTACCTGTCCTGGGTAGGGGGTCAATGGGGAGAACATGGAGCAGAATTTGCGTGAAGGACACCAAGGAAAAGCCCTAGGTGGAGAACGGGCGACGTGCACTGAACCTTCATCCATGTCCTGGAACCCTGGAGCGAAAGAAGACCAGACCGGGACCAGCTGCCAGGCATTGTGGGTATTCTGTAATCAGCATTACTCACAGTCCATTTGTTGTTTTAAATTTTAAAAAACTGACTGGTGGCACCAGAGACGTTTTGCATCCCTCTGGTCGCTTCTCCGACTGAACATACCGGGGTACTGAACTTACCAAGCTTGGGCTTCTCTTATACTCCTTGCTACTATTTTACTACTACTGCTTGTTTACTCGTGGTGTCAGCAGGAAGCCGGGGGAGAAAAGCGGCTTTGATTTATATCACAAACGTGACTGTGGTGCTAAAACACGTGCAGTTAAGTTGCGTTTCATTATCTGCTAGCAGACAAGGCCATCGTACCTACTTCCGTCCGGACCTCCTCGTCCTTCCTCACCTTTGCGGGGAGTTATGAAGGGAAGACGTCCTTGTGATGGAAAGCATGTAATCTTGAGTGATGGGAATGATTTATCGCATCATTATCTCACAGCTGGAAGTTAGTTTCTGTCCTCCGTGTTTCTGCTGGTTCTCTTGTTTTGCATAGAAGCAAAATTATTTAAAGTGTAATTCTGTAAATGGTATAAAATGCAGGCAGATGAATCAGATGTGGAGATGATGGCCTGGGTAGAAACTCCCTCATCCCACCGGGGTCTTTAGTGTCTCCGATCGATTTGGGGGGTGGGGGGGTTAAATGCCGCCTGTGGGTCGAGGTTTAGGGAGTTTGCTTTTGTTATATGTCGTCGGAAATATATTTTAAAAACTCCGATTGAAATCTGCGGCGATGGTTGTTATGAAATGTGGCTCCGAGTTTCTTGCAGATGCTGGAAAAATATAGCATTTGAATAAATTATTTTTCTTGCTTAAGCCCCCCCCCGTTGACGTTTGTTTGGCTCCCTGCTCAAGTCCCTTCAGCAAGATTTTCCCGGGAGAGCTGGTGACGTCATCCGGGTGAATTATTGTAAGTTACTGCGGGAGAGAAAAAAAAGAATCTTTTGGGTCTCCTGCCCCCTTGTGGCCGGAGTTAAGCTGCAGCTTTGACACAAACACAGGCCGATCGAGAGAACTGAAGACCGACTGATCCTCACTTGAACATGTCGTCTGTCGAGCTTCTGTAAGATGAAGGAACAGCTGAGATACTTTACAAATGTTCAGTATTTAACTCACCAGTTGAAAGGCAATAAATGATATTTCATGAGTTCTGCCCCGGCCAGAAACTCCCTCAGTCTACCGGGGTCTTCAGTTTCCCTGAGAGGTTTGGAGGAAAAAGCTTTTTTTAATAAATGCCGCTTCGGGGTCTAGATGTCTAGAGGTTCTGTGTCTGACACACAGGTAACTGTTCCACTTCACACAGCCCACCTGTGTTTCTGTGTATCAGCCCAAATGTGTGTCTGCCGGTGCTCACCTTTCAGTGACTTACAAGTTTGGGTCCTTTTTCTTCAACCCCCCCCCCCGCATATTTATAGGTTCACTGGTCTGTATATTGACCATATATAAATATACCAGTGAACCTATACACACACACACACACACACACACACACACACACACACACACGACACTGGCAGTATAGTAAATCACTGTTTGTATTATTATATTTGTTTAATATGTATACATTCTCAGTGTTCTCAAAAAAACAGTTCCTGTTTCAGTGTTGATATAATTTTTAGAAAAAACACATTTTTCTTTTTTTATCTAAATGTACATGGACACAAAGAACAACTTCTGACAAACTCTGGTAGCAGAAATTTGTAGAAATCAATTCAAAGCTCATAAAATATGAACCGTCTTTGAACTGGCAAAATAAATATTAACTTGCAGCAGAATCTTCGCTGTTATAAACCCTGGAAAGTTAGAACAGCCGTTAAAAGTGGCCAAACGTGTGACAAAGGTGACGTTGTTCCCTGTCACGCCTTCCCAGGTATTAGCGCACCTGAGGTGCAGGAACACAGCCTGGTTGCAGGGTTGTCTCTGGGCAGACCTGAGCAGAGGTAAGTAGTGAAATGGTATTTGTATATTTTAGGTTGTTTTATAAATATTTTCCATAAATAAGTTTTGTCAACCGTCCGTCAACTGTCCGTCAACCGTCAGTCTTTTCTTTGGTTGTTGCTGGTATTACCTGTCAGTGCGGCTGCTGTTCCCGCAGTGGCCAGCAGGGGGGCTCTAAATTCAAACACCTGCCAAACCGACCATCCTGTGTTCAAGGTTCAAGATTCGAGGTTTTATCGTCATTCTGCACTTGTGTTTAAACCCAACAAACCATCGGTGTAGTCAACAGTCGGTGGTGCAGGTGATACGGTGGGGGGTGGTCAGTGGTGGTGGTGGTCATACAGTGGGGGGTGGGGGGGTCAGTGGTGGTGGTGGTCATACAGGGGGGGGTGGTCAGTGGNGTGGGGTGGTCAGTGGTGGTGGTGGTCATACAGTGGGGGGTGGTCAGTGGTGGAGGAGGTCATACAGTGGGGGGTGGTCAGTGGTGGTGGTCATACAGTAGGGGGTGGTCAGTGGTGGTGGTGGTCATACAGTGGGGGGTGGTGGTGGTCATACAGTGGGGGGTGGTCAGTGGTGGTGGAGATGATAGGATCTGAAACCTTGGTTTTATCTGCATGTGACGTGTGGAACGAGAGCCCAGGGGAAACAGACAAGCCGGGGGTGTGGAAAAAAGAGCTTGAGACCCCCTTCGTGCTCAAGTTTGTCAGGAAATGGGAGGGAAAGTGACAAAACGGTGGCTCTTTAACTCACTGTTTCCTGGAAGAGAATTTAGAGCAGCGAGGCAGCAGGTGACAGAAGAGAGTCACAATATTTGCTCTTCTGCTGGAGAAAATTTCAACAGTATTTGCATATGTGTATAAATAATATGTCTAAATATGAATATTGTTCATAACTCGCCGGTTTGATGGTCTTCGTGACTGTTAAGCAAATGTAAGGACTAAAATATGAGGAACAGAAGCACTTGCAGCAATAAGTTCAGAAAAAGCAGAATTTAACAGTTTAATGAGTTTAGATTTCAAAAAAGGACAAACAGGCGTTCAGACACTTGAGGCCATTCAGTCCATTAAACATGAAATGTAATAAATACGTTTGAAGCTGCTCAGTGAAGAGTTTTGGTGTTTAGAACCATTTCGTAAAACATTTATATTGAGTTCTGCAGGTAAGTGAAGAAAGAGGCCTGTTTTCTCCAGTCAGGTCTTCCATCCATCATCCCTAACCGCTTCATCCTGGGCCAGAGCCCATCCCAAAATCACAACCTTCACCCTGGGTGGAACACCAGTCCAGTGTGGGGAGGCCAGTGTAGACATCTTTGGACTGTGGGAGGACACCCGAGCACCCAGAAGCCCACAACATCCTACAGCAGCAAACCACCGTCAGACCACCACAGCTACATCCTGACGGCACTGTTATCCCACACCCTTCCAAAACACAGCTTCTCTCTCCTCAGCGGTGGTCCCTGCTCAGCTTCACTGGCCTCTGGACCCAGGGACCCTCAGCACCGACCGCTACCCTGTCTCCTCCCTGCGGGGGAAAACTACAGTCCCGACACTCTGAGAGAATCTACTTTATTTATCACGTTTTTAAAAAATCCTCTTTCATCCGGCGTCACTGTTACGCTTTTTGGGAAAAAAAAGAGCGTCTCTTCCTTCTGTTGGATTTTGTTCTTTTCCGTGGGTCGCGTGGAAACTCGCGCCGTGGACAAAGCCGCAGTTCCGCGCTCAGCTGGACCCCCCGGCGGATGGGGGCGGGGCGTGGTCAAGCGATTGGGCGGGTCGAAGCTCCCCGCCCCGCCCACCTGGACTTGGGTTGCGTTCAGTCGGCGCGCGCGCGTGCGGGGCGGTGGCGGCGGCGATCGCCCTGGTGACCGCAGATTCAGCGCAGCTACGCCAGAGCGCCGGATGGGCGGAGAACTCGGGTTCGACTCCTCGCTCCTCCACCTGGCGCCTCCGCCGGGAGTGTGAAGCTCAGCGCGGTGTCAGGTGCGGTTCTTTACCTTCTCCGCTGTGTGTAGCTCCTGCAGTCTGAACTGACCAGGAGGGGGCGTAATGTTTAAAGTGTGGGAGAAATGTCTCATTTACGCACGAGCGATTCTAACAACAAAAGTAAAGCCACGCGGGGGAATATATTTTCACCGAGTTGACGAAGACCCTCAGAACTGGTGTGGAAAAGCGAGATGTTGGAGAAAAATGTTGCGTTACGGCCGTTGGCGTCTCGTATGTTTGTCTTCTGCAGTCGCTCGTGTTGCCACCAAACGTTGTCTGTAAGAAAAATGAAAAAATGAATGTTTTTTATTTTAAAAAAAGGAGGAATGTTTGTTAAGACTATTTCTGTCCCTCGAGGCGCGTCTCACACGACGACCCGGAGCGACTCGTGTCCGACCTGCTGTCACTTACGTTTATGTCACGTGGTCTTAAGAAGGTTGTTTTTACTGCAGCGGCAGCAGCACCGGGGGCCTAGAAACAAACAGCAATAAACGCCATTTCGCCGCCCTGAAAGGTTACGGGCAACCAGGTGAACAGATCAGATCTGAACTTCATGCGGTGAAAAGGGAATCTGTGATATTAAGTCCAGATCTCAGCAATGAAATGCTGTTCATCTGCTGAAACAGAGGGATGGAGTTAATACAGATCTTTGGAAGACCTCGGTGTAATTTTAAGCAAATGGACAAGTATAAAGGCCTCACAGGTGACAAACTGAAGCAGAAGCTCCGTGTCGCTGTGGAACATGAGAAAAGGGGTTTTTCTCCACTATTCAGCTCACTACTCAGATCTTTGTGGCCACTTGTTCCTCAGGAGGTCTTTTCTCTTCTTTTCTGGCTGGTTGGGGTTTAAGGAGGGATCACTGGGCGCAGGAAGGAAGGATGAGGTTGGGGGGGGGGGGGGCTGACTGTCCTGCTCTGTCAGGGTTTATTCTTGTTTTTGTAACGTTTTGCTTGTGCAGCTCATGTTCACCGTGTTTTATTATTAATCCACGTTGCTGCAAGTCTATCTGCTGAATATTTGCACNCTTGTGCAGCTCATGTTCACCGTGTTTTATTATTAATCCACGTTGCTGCAAGTCTATCTGCTGAATATTTGCACAGTGATTTAGTTTCCCCAGGCCATCGGTGCCCAGACCACAGCGCTGCTGGACACAGATACTGACAGCTTGTCTGTTTCAAGAGGGTGTGTTGGAAACCAGGCATTTGTAGTGTTTTACTGTTTAATTTGGACCCTGGGAACCTTGTTAGGTGTCAGAAGACACTGGGTCTCCACTGGGGACAACAGCAGTGGGACTGGACTGGACAGACTCCTCTTGGGTGACAGCAGTGGGACTGGACTGGACAGACTTCTCTGGGGACAACAGCAGTGGGACTGGACTGGGCAGACTCCTCTGGGGTGACAGGGGTGGGACTGAACTGGACAGACTCCACTGGGGTGACAGCAGTGGGACCGGACTGGACAGACTCCACTGGAACGACTGTGTCTCTGAGCTGGATCCTGATCCTTACTGTGGACAGAGTGCTGAAATCGCAGGGCTGTAACCCTCAGGTGACGCAGGACGCAGGAGAAGGCGGCGTTTTCTCACTCTTATCATATCGCTCATATTATAAACAATAAGCAGAAAGTGATTCTGCGCAGAGGACAAACAGGTGGTGGACGTCCAGCGTTTGCTCCTCCTCGCCGTTCCGCCGACACCCGTCGGCCACCGGCTTCCTGCACGGCTCATTTCCCGCATTTCGAACGGGGGGCCGGTGAGACGCGTCACCACACGTGGCTCAAAACTCACTAGTAACATAAATAAACTTTGCATTTACCTAAATAACTTGGAATATTAAGCGACCTACAAATATTTACCCCATTTTTGCGACGTCTTTTGCTCAAGGGAAGCAAACCAGTAGGAGGTGGGATTCTGGCCTGTAACCGGAGTCCAAAGCCGGCCTCCCTCACCACTGCGCCCCCTGCTGTTCATCGGTGCTGCAAATGAAGTTTTTCAGCCAAACACAAAATCATTCCAGGGTGAAAAAGACCATAAATGCAAGAGCAAAAATTCAATGAGCAGGTAAATGTTAAAAAAGGAAAACGAAACAAGTGAGAGAGAAGTTCCTGGCAGTAAGAAGGAAATATGAGCAAACGGCATAAAATAGCAGATTCCTTTAATGATATTCGAATATCGTGGTGTTTATCTGACAGCACACGCGACGTTTCCTCCCGCTGCGTTTCAAGGTTCAAGGTTCGTTTTCCCGCCGTTCGGCACCTGTGCAGACGGGCCGGATGTTCAGGAACGCAGTTCCAGACGACGTGACGGCGCAGAGGAACCGAGGACACGAGTCGAGGAGAAAATAGAAATAATAAATGACAAATAAATAGATGAATAATGAACGACAGCAAAAACATACCTGCACGCAGGTGTAAGAAGGTGATAAATAGTGAATAAGTAATGAAGATCAGTTGTTTTGGTGATACGGGGGGGCTCTGGGGGGGTCAGTTCTCCCCTCCTGTTCCGTTCCCGAGTTGTTATTTGCGCTGTAATATGTATCAGAGCTGCGCCTAATAAAAAACTTAAGGTAAAAAAAGGTCATATTTTTCCGGGATTAGACGCGTTGTGTTTCCCAGGTGCCCCCCGCGTTCGGCCTTCGGCCACAGAAACAAACGGGATATTTTGCTCCTCTTTGCCTTTCCTGTCCTGCCCCCGGGGGGCCGAGCGCCGCTCCGCTCTGCGTTTATATTTCTGGCATCATTGTTTAGCTGGACAAACGTCTGGACGGGTCCCAGCCGCCAGGACAGGCTGTTTTGAATGGTGCTGACAGACAGGTGCCGGAGGAGGGGACGGGGTTGCGACCCGCCAGCGTTGTCCTCGCTTTCTTACCAGGCAGTGTAAACACACGTGGACAGGAGGGCGGGGCCTCGGACCCGATTCTCTGGCTGACTGATGATGGGAAGAGATTGAATAAATAAGTGCATTTGGTCTGAACCGCCTGGGGGGGGGGTGTCGGAGGCGTGAAGCAGGAGGGACCATCTCCACCTGACACTGAGGTACCCTGGGGGTTTACACCAATCAGGTCTTCTGTCTCAGTGTGTGTGTGTGTGTGTGTGTGTGTGTGTGTGTGTGTGTGTGTGTGCGCGCGTGCACGCGCGCCTCCCCTCCTTACTACAGGAATTGGCCACTTGTGGGTTCCACACACAGGGGGTCCCAAATGAAAGGCCGGTTCTGACTTCATTGTGGTGGAATGAGCTCCCTGTGTCCCTCGGAGCTGCTGAATCATTCAGACTCACCTCATTTCCTCTCTTTCACAACATCACCATTTTTAAAAAAAAAAAGTTTACACTCCCTATCAGTTCTACACATGGCTAGTGGAGTAGTGTACCCTGGTAAAAATGGTGGTGTTGGACTACGTGGTCGTGTTTTGAGAACCATCTGTCCGCACTGTTCTTCACCGGGTTCTTCACTCTGAGCTGGAGGAAAGTGTTTGATACGCGACCAAATGTAACTATGAACAGGTTTCCTTTCGCTCGGTTCCACCACCTCTGCACCTCATCGGTTAGATGCCTGAACCGCACTCCCTCGTCGAGCTGGACAGCTCTGGTCACCAGCACCTGGGAGATATGAGGTCAAGAAGGTCCTCACTTGGACTGCTGTTGGGACGCGGCTCAGTGGAGGTGTGATGGAGCTCAGCTTGATCTCGGTTTGTGGTTCCCACCCCAACGCAGACCGAGCACCACCGGGCCGCCATGTTGGCACACGGCATAAGGCTGAGGCCGGTGCCCATCCAGAGCCTGTCGGAGCTGGAACGCGCCCGCTTGCGGGAGGTGGCCTCCTGGCACCTAGAGGAGAAGGATCTAGAGTGCAAGATCTCCATTCCCAGAGGTAAGTCGCCGCCGTGGGTTCGGCGCCGTGATGCAACTCCTAAAGATCTCTTTGTCTGTTTCACCCCAGTTTCTTGAGTCTGAGCATCATACCTGAGTGAACCTCCGTTCATTAGAGTGACCAGATCTCCTGAAAGAGGGGAACTATGGGAGGAAACCAGAGCACCAACATTGCAAGAACCTGCAAACTGCACACATATTAGGCCAAATTCAAACCCGTGTCCAAACCCACAGCCCAGGAGCTGTGAGGCACCTGCACTACCTGCTGCGCGATCATCCAAGCTGAACTTCTCTGATGCTCTAAATCCTCCTCCTCTGCACTGAACTGCGGTCTGAGATCTGCAGGGTTTGAAAGGTGCCTCAGCAGTCACCGCAGCAAACTGCCCAAACCCCTGCTGTCTTCAGCCTTTTGTCTACACGTTTCTCTTTGCGTCAGGGATCTTCTTGAGGTGAAGCAAGAAGGCGTGCGCTGTCTTGCCCCCTTTGTGAGAAGCACCCTCCAAATTTCCCCTTTCTTTTCCATTGTGCGGTCAGCAGAAAAACGGGCCTGGAGGGAGACCGCGGTGCCGCTGAGCCCTTTGTTGGCTGTGGGCTCCTCTCTGTGGGAGTTTTTGTGGAGATGTCTCCCGGGGGGACACGGGGGGTAGGTCGTGCCCACGCCTTCACATTGTTTGCAAGTTTAGTGCGGACATTTTTTTTTCCTTGGGTCCTCTAAAGTTTCGCTTCCAGGCAGCGCTGACATGGCGTCCATCCTGCAGAGACCTGAAGGCTTCTCACACGGGTATCATTTCGACTGTTTTTCCTTCTCGCTTTCCTACATTTCCTCTAAACATCAACATCTCGCCATGTCAGCGCAGCCCCCCCCCGAGTGAGAATAGCACTCATCTCGAGGCCAGCAGACTAATCGCCGCTGAAAGATTAACCTGCGACACGACACGGCGTGTCATGGAAGGAGATATGGTGACCGTGGAAACAGGCCTCGCATTTCCTGCAGTCGTGACAGAAAACGTCTCCGTTTCTCACCGACGCCCAGGGAGAAGTTCAGATCGGAACACGGGATGTCCAGCCATGCCATGCGGGTGGCATGCAGGGTTTCCCAGAAGGAACCTGTCGGGGGGGGGGGGGGGGGGTTNGGGGGGGGGGGGGGGGGGGGGGGGGGGGGGGGGGGGGGGGGGGGGGGGGGGGGGGGGGGGGGGGGGGGTTTGCTTGGTCACCCGCAGCTCATCCTTTTACGAGCAAAAAAAAGTTTGATTTGATTTGCTGTTTCTTAGATACGACGCACTTGTTCTTCTGACGGGAAAATGTGTGATTGCTGAGTTCTTCATGCCGCCAGTCTGTCCCACAGCCTTAAATAACGGGTTTTGTAATAATACATGAATAGCGGTGCTAAGAAAGCAGGGAGCCTGTTTGACCGCTGCTGAACCCCCCGTCGACCTGCCTTCCCTTCTCTCCAGAGACTCACAAGAGGAGGAAATCCCTGCGCAAGAGGTTTGACTCCTTCTCCAAGGAGAAGAAGGAACGAGGTAAGGTGCCCACACGTCACCGTGGACCTGAGCCCACTGCTTCACTCGACGCTGATGCTGTTCTTCAGGTGTGACAGGGTGTGTTCCAGGGATGGTCAGGTCAGGGTTAGAGTTGGGGGTTGGGGGTCAGGGTTAGAATTGGGGGTTAAGAGTCAGGGTTATAGTTGGGGGTTGTGGGTCAGGGATAGAGTTGGGGGTTAAGAGTCAGGGTTAGAGTTGGGGGTTAAGAGTCAGGGTTCAAGTTGGGGGTTATAAGTCAGGGTTAGAGTTGGGGGTTAAGAGTCAGGGTTAGAGTTGGGGGTTATAAGTCAGGGTTAGAGTTGGGGGTTAAGAGTCAGGGTTCGAGTTGGGGGTTATAAGTCAGGGTTAGAGTATCTGGGTTAAGAGTCAGGGTTCGAGTTGGGGGTTATAAGTCAGGGTTAGAGTATCTGGGTTAAGAGTCAGGGTTCGAGTTGGGGGTTATAAGTCAGGGTTAGAGTATCTGGGTTAAGAGTCAGGGTTCGAGTTGGGGGTTATAAGTCAGGGTTAGAGTATCTGGGTTAAGAGTCAGGGTTCGAGTTGGGGGTTATAAGTCAGGGTTAGAGTATCTGGGTTAAGAGTCAGGGTTCGAGTTGGGGGTTATAAGTCAGGGTTAGAGTATCTGGGTTAAGAGTCAGGGTTCGAGTTGGGGGTTATAAGTCAGGGTTAGAGTATCTGGGTTAAGAGTCAGGGTTCGAGTTGGGGGTTATAAGTCAGGGTTAGAGTATCTGGGTTAAGAGTCAGGGTTCGAGTTGAGGGTTATAAGTCAGGGTTAGAGTATCTGGGTTAAGAGTCAGGGTTCGAGTTGGGGGTTATAAGTCAGGGTTAGAGTATCTGGGTTAAGAGTCAGGGTTCAAGTTGGGGGTTATAAGTCAGGGTTAGAGTATCTGGGTTAAGAGTCAGGGTTCAAGTTGGGGGTTATAAGTCAGGGTTAGAGTATCTGGGTTAAGAGTCAGGGTTCGAGTTGAGGGTTATAAGTCAGGGTTAGAGTATCTGGGTTAAGAGTCAGAGTTAGAGTTGGGGGTTGAGGTCAGGGGTAAGAGGCAGTGTCTGAACAGTTAACCACCAGGTCATTTAACCCATTTTTTGGAACTTTGGACATTATGGTTTGCTGAGCCTTCCAGGACTTTGAGCTGAAGCTGAAATTTGGACGCCAGGGTGTGATTTACTACTAGTCAGACTATGTTCTGAAACGGCCCTTCCAGCTCCTCGGAGTCATTTTGTGGAGCGCTGCCTGGGAACCACCAGGTCTGGCCAAATCCCTTTGGCTTTTAATTATATGGGGCTTAGTGGAGGAGAACATTGGAGATCTTGTCATGGGCTTCACCAGGTTTCGAGTCTTTGACAGCCATCTGCGAAGGGGATTTGTGGCCCAGCGCTGCCACCTGTCACACAGGTTCATTCAGAAGCCCCATATGCTGCTGCTCTTTTTGCTGTTGACCTGAAGCCGTGATCCCCCACGGGTGGCATATGCATCTGAGTGCTTTTGGAGACACGCAAACAGACGCATCCAACACTCGCTGCATCAGATTGATTTGCTTAAGGAATCAAACTGTCCACCATGGCCTGTAAGTGTCACATGTGCTGCCTGGATCTTTCTTTGGCCTCAAACCAAACAACCTGCAGCCAGAATCTCGCAGAGTTTAACCCGACACGTGTGAGACCATCACTAGGTATCTGGGACCTGCATCCTGCGTCCATTCCATCCTTCAGTGGAACCCGCGGTATCTGTACTCTTTAGGGTTCCTCTGCTGCCGTCACACCATCGAATCGACCTTCCACAGCGTTGGCTGAACCCCCCCTTAGACCGGCAGCAGTGATTTGTTGCCCGTGGTGCTTGATGGGAAATGTCAAACACAGCGATAGGATATTTTAAGTTTGGGTCCTGGGTGGATGAAGCACTGAAGGGTCATTTACCTGACTGCGTTGGTGTCTTGTTGCTCTCAGACTTCAACAATACATGTGCTTTAAGAGGCTTAGTAGGCAGAGCCTGTGAGTGACTAATAGGATTCCCACCCTCACCCCCCTAACCTGCTCCCCTGTCCAGCATCCAGCAGTAAATTTAGACTAGATATTGGGAGGTGGACATTGGATTTTGTGGCTATCACCATATCTGTCACTAGCAGGCTTCACAAGCATCTGGTGCCTCACGCCGACACACGGGGGGGGNTGGATTTTGTGGCTATCACCATATCTGTCACTAGCAGGCTTCACAAGCATCTGGTGCCTCACGCCGACACACGGGGGGGGGGGGGGGCTGGACAAAGGGTGCAAATCCTGCTGTGTCATTTCAGACCAAAAAGAAGACGGAATGGAAGTAGCGCAGGGGTTACGAATGGCTGACGGTGTCCTTAACGTGACCTACCCTGGCAACCCAGCCTGGTGTGTGAACATTAGCAGCTCTAGTCCAATTTGGCTAAAAGCACCAGCAAAGCAGGGAAACTGCACCTGTACCCCGGTGTTCGAGCTCCCGGGTCCCATATTCCTGATGTAAGGAGAGGAATCCGGTCCAGGAGTCCCAGCATAACCAGTTGTGTCCAGGTGAAGCTGAATCGCGAGAGAAATACTGCAAACGGGAGTTATAGCGAGTGAGACACTAGGGGGCAGCACTGAGCCCAGCACCTGCGTTCTCAGGCTTTGCCTCGTGTGGCCCGGGTTCAAACGCAGTTTCCGCTCTGTCGTTCCGGTCACTTCCGATCAGTCAGTAACAGCCATTACAGTCGGTTCCTTTTTCCTGTGTTTCTTCTCTTTTATTTTGTTTTCATTTCTTCCTTTTTTACATAAATTTGACTATTAAATGTTTGTTGCTATTACTGCTGATATGGAATGCGATGTATGATACTAAAGAAAAAGGCAACAGCATGTAAACACTGATGCATATTAATGAGCTCATTAACTATATGGTAATGAGGTAATCGGTGTTTAAACAGGTGTTTACAGCGTCGGGGAGGTTTTGGGGACATCAGCTGGGGTTTTTCAGACGAACCCGGAACAAATCGTGACTTTCCTCATAAGAAACTTAGTAACAAAGTTACTTCTTGATATCTGAGTTCAGGTTATTCAGGATGTCTCCAGGGGGATGGTGAGAAAAGGCAGAATGTCGGTGGTGGTGTGAATGCAGCCGTGTTTTGACCCCCTATGCTGGATGTCACCCCAACCCCCCCCTCTCCAGAGGCGGCGCCCAAAACCTTCGGCATCCCGCTGTCCCAGGTGATCGCGAACGACCGGGCGCACAGGCAGCGGCAGGACGCGCTGAAGGAGGGCCGGCGGGACTGCCTGGAGCTGGAGGCCAGCGTGCTGCACTTTCGAGCCGAGCAGCAGCGGCGGCGGCGGCAGCACGACGGCAGTGAGCTCCCCAGCAAGCCGCCGCGACCCCTCGTTCTGGAAGCCGCCTCCAGATCCCAGCGCAGGGTACGACCCCACAGAGTCCTGTGTGTCTGCCGGAGGGCATTAGGTTCCGACCAGAGATCCAGACACCATATTTTTGGTAGCGAAATATCAACCACAAGTCAGTTTCTGTTCAGTGAATCGATGCTGTAAACATATTAAAATTGACCAAACACTTGTAGGTTGTTTAAAAATAATCACCTAAAACTTGTTTAATAAATAAACTGGATATTTTGTTTACGTCCCTGCAAAGCTCAGTACAGTTCTATCCTGTCTGTTTTTATGACCGTGTTTCACTCGTTGTTAAATCATAAAAGATGAATTTCTGATTTAATGAAATTTTGCTGTCTTTGCTTAGTCACTTTATGGTTTTTCCATGGAGACCTCCTCCTCCTCCTTCTTATTCTCCTCTCTGGGTCCTGTACAGTCAGATTAACCTGTTAGCTGCACCCGCAGCTCTTTGTTCCACCAGCCAATCACTTGGAGGTGCACCACGGGGGGCTGGTTGGGCCGAAACCCAAAAAGCAGGTTGTCTGATGTGCTGTCAGGACGTACAAATACAGATCAGAGTTTAAGCGCAGCAGATGTGAGGACGTAGAGGAATGGAGTGTTAACGCGCCCACCCTACCAGCTGCTTTGCTGAATAGGTGTCCCCCTCCCACCCCCTCCCACCCCCGCCCCCTGCAGGGAGGCCTGTCTGTGGACTCCATATCAGACCTGGTGGAGAGTCAGTCCCGCCTGCTGGAGGCGCTGCAGCTCTCACACCCCCACGAGCTGGACGGCAAGCGGGTGGCGGGACGATCCCAGGCCAAACTGAGCCTGAACCCCATCTACAGGCAGGTGCCGCGGGTGGTCGACCTCTGCTGCCGGCACCTCGAAACGCACGGTGAGCCTGCGACTGGGGGGGGTCCCCTTCGCCGTCAAATCGCCCTTATTAATAATTATCAACCGGCTTATTAGTCTTGCGTCACACGTCGGTTCCCTTTTTAAATGCGGTGGGGCGGTTCGTAACTCAGAAGTGTAAGTGTGGGACCGACTGTAAAGTGTTTCTCGATGGCCTTTTTTGACGCTGCTTTGGAGAGGAAAGCACCTGCCGCACGAATGAATACGGCGCGAAAACGTTCGCTGTTGTGGGCCGAGAAGGGCGGCAGCACCGGGGAGATGCAGGGACTCCTTTGACGGCGTGTTTGTCCCCCCTCCTCCCCCAGGGCTGCAGACCGTGGGCATTTTCCGAGTGGGGAGCTCAAAGAAGAGAGTCAGACAGGTTCCTCCTCCTTCTGCTGCTTCACGCATCACACTAGTGACCTTTGAAGTTTGCACCTCATTTGAGTTGCGCTGCTGAGCCTTCAGAAGCCAACAGGGGTGTGTGTGCGTGTGTGTGGGTGTGTCTGTGTGTTTTTCAGCTGCGAGAGGACTTTGACATGGGTGTAGACGTCATCCTGGATGAGGAGCACAGCGTCCATGACGTGGCGGCCCTGCTGAAGAAGTTCCTGAGGGACATGCCGGACCCCCTGCTCCCACGTGAATTCTACCCTGCCTTCCTCCAAGCGAGCAGTATGACCCCCCATGCTAATACTAATGCTAACGCCCCCCCCCCACATGTGACAGACTTCCCTTGCTGACTGGGGTTTACATTTTTCCCCAGTAAACACACACACACACACACACACACACACACACACACACACACACTGTCTACATATATGCAGACACATCTACGCATTGTGGGGATTTTCCACAGTAAATGAGTCCTTACAGTATTTTGGGTTATATTTTGTAACGTATTTTTCTTTTCTCTGAATCGGTTCGCTCGCCCGTTAGTTAAATGTTTACAGGTGTCAACGGTTTTTCGTATACAGGTGGTCCCCAACACACAACAGGGGTTCCGGTCCTATGACCTCGTTGCGAATTTCCTTATACTGTATTATATAAACCATAAAGATGTAAAAATAACAAACAAGCAGAAATGCCACATCATATAATAGGGCTTTGTAATATTTTTCACTCATATCACACATTATTCATGTTAGTATAAATATATAATTTTATCATAGTCATCCTGTAGTAAATATTACATTGAATTACATTATTATTAATGTAATATGATATATAATTAAATACATATAAACATATTTTCATGCCGCACTATTAGTCCCGCTTTCCATTTCTGGATCTATTTTCTTCACTTTTTCAAAAGCAACTTGGACGGAACGACGATTGAGAAGAGTTCTGTAAATAGTTAGTGGGATGAATGCCGACTGAGTCGATGGTCTCCTACAGCGGGAGGTGGAGGCCTCCCTAGACGCCGGAAGCGGACGATGAAATATTATAAATGAAAAAAATCCCGGCTGCCAGAAGTCGCACATATTGTGAACTATAAATATGTAAATGAGGGGCGGTCAGAAAAATGTAAAGAACGTTCACGTACGTATTCCATGTAGGCAGGTGATGTAGATGCTGCTGTTGCCACCGGCGACCCTCACTTTCCTCTCCCCCCCGTGGTGCAGGACTGAAGGGGGCAGAGCAGTTCACGTACCTGCAGCTGCTGCTCTACCTGCTGCCTCCGTCCAACTGCGACACTCTGCTGCGACTGCTGACGCTCCTGCACACCGTGCAGCTTCACGCCCAGGACTCGGTCGGCCCCGACAACCAGGAGGTTTGGCTCTTCCGCTATTAGAACGTATTTTAAACAGCGTGTGGTCCGTGCATCCCGGGTACGGCGGAGTGGATATACCGAGGTAGACCCTGCGTTTGGGGATGATTCTCCTGGCTGCTCCCTTTCCAGCTCAGACCTGAGTCGTGACGCACCTTGTTTTGCCAGATCCCGGGGAACAAGATGACGGCGGCCAACCTGGCGGTGATATTTGGACCCAACCTGCTGCGAAAGGAGCGCTGCTCCGACAAAGACCAGAGTGTCCAGGCTGCGGGCATGGAGGACAGCTCCGCCATCATCTCCGTCACGCTGCGGCTCATTCAGAACCACAAGCAGCTCTTCTTGGTGAGAGGCAGACACACAGCGGTGGTGCTACATCCTCCCGCTCGACTTTAACCTTCAATGTGCTCAGGGACGCCTTATAAAACAAGGATTTAAAGCTTGTAAAGCACAGGTGACGTCTTGTCCTGCACCTGCAGGTTCCTGTGGAACTTCAGCAGGAGGTGCTGCTGAGCCTCATGCAGACCGACCCCGACATCATTGTTTACCTGCTTCGCAGGAAGCTCAGGTGAGTCGCAGCTCGCAAGTAAGAGCAGAACCACGTTCTGCTGCACACGCAGCGTGTGAAACGAGAAAAAACGTCTCAAGCGGCATGTCCCACCTGCTCCGCAGTGGAGGTAATGCAACTTCAGAAGGTGACGGCGGAGGGCGACGGGCCACCAAAGCGTCACTGGACTCGGCGGGACTGTCGAGTGGGGACACGTCCCCTTCGGAGCCGCCGCGCACCCATTTCCCCGACCGGCAGGCGGAGGTGGATCTCAGCAGTGAGGTCATCTTCAACGCCCTGCAGCTCAACCAGATGCGAAAGCGTGAGTAGGAGGCCCATCAAGGGACAGCCGGGACCCCCTAGTTACATCTGGTTCTTCACTCATATTGACCGCACTGATCACGCTGCCCTTCCCAGGCCCCAGCGACGCCGGGAAATCCATCGCCCGGATACGGCAGTTCCACTCCCACCACAACCTCCTGAGCCTGGCCCGGCCCACCTCGCGCCCGTCGTGCGACTACGAGGGGGTTGGCAGCCCTGGCGCGGAGAGGACAGTCCACTTCAGCCTCGGGGACGAGTCCAGGACGAGGCAGCAAACATCTTCCGCCGCAGATGACGCCAAGCCTTCGTCCGCAAACTTTTGGGACTTTTTCACCCGCAAAGCTCCCAGCGCCGACGCCGTCGGATGACGGAGCAGCTGAAGTGACGGCCAGGAGTCTTAGCGACCGTCGTAGTCCCACGCAGGTACACGTGCACCTCAACTTACAAACGGTTAGCGAGAGAGGCGCGTTCGTAACTCGGAATTGTTTGCAAGTCTAACCACAGTCAGCGAACTCTTAACAATTCAGTTTAATCCTTTGCTTTATTCACTGGTTAGATCCTGCTGGAAACATCTCAGAAACGTTGCTCTCAGACTTTCATTCGTTCGGTTTTCATCGACAGCTCATTCACTGCAGGTCCCTCTATAGTGGGAACATCAGGTTGATACCGGATACAACCGGGATGGGGTAGAAATTTATCTTTTATGAACATTAACGCCGAAATTGTACTCAGTGTTACTGGAAATAAAAATGATGTTAACAACCTCCTGTTCACTGTTTTTTGGTTTAAACACACCGGATGGTTCTGTGGTTCTCCTGTGTATCATGGTGTCGGAGGGGAACGAAACAGTGGAGGAGGAAGGTGAGCTGCAGTGAGAGAAGTGAGTGAGAGATTCATCACGTAAACGTTTAGCACCTGATCACTTTACAGTCCAAAGAGTGTAACAGACGTGGCTCTACGCATCTGCCAGGTAGTTTCTGACATGGATAAACAAAGTGTGAGGGAACTCAGTAGGTGAAGCTACCTGCTCCCTTCCTCCTCTCCCTAAAGATCGAGTTTCTCTCCTGTGAAATTGCAGGTGGAAATCCAAGCCAGTTTCACTCTGCAACAAAGGAATTTCTGACAATGGAACATGTTGAAAACACACTTGGAAACGTCCACATCTTTGTAATATGGATGTTTGTAAGACGAGGTAAAGAAAGTCTTGTTGACGAGTCCTTGTGTGTCTGTACGGAAGGTCTGTATGGTGGCTGTGGGTAAGAAGGACCCAGAAGCGCTTCTTACTGCACCTAAGTTCAATAACCTGGTGGCTAAAGAGCTGGTGATCACTACATTTAGGGGATGTGAGCCAACGTCCAGCATGGACTGTAGCTTCCTCTGCCTCGACCTCCACCGAATCAAGGCTCTGACCCTGTGATAGAACTCCTCTTGCCAGCAGTGATGTTTCCCCCCAGGAGACCAAAGCATATTGGATCACACTAGCAACTACGGTCTGGTAAAACATGGCCGACGTTCTGAACAACCTGGACCTGAAGAAACTTGAGCATCTGTGTTGTGTGACCAGCCCTGTTTGTTGTTGATGTGGACCACCTACTCCCCACCCTCACCCCGAAAGTAAGATCAGCCACCAGGTCACTATCAAGTGGCTGAAACATCGACCCTGTAAGCAATTTCTCTGACTTTATCATCATTTCGTTTCCCACCAACCCTGGAACTACAGACGCCGGTCACTACATCCGAGAAGCACTGGCACCGCAGGCAGTGTAGCAATGAGCCTCCATAAAGAGAAGATGCCTCTTTGTTCTTGATCCATAGCAAATGCCTGTACTTGTCTCACAGAGATGGTGGGTCTCAAACCTACAGTGGCCAATATCGTCACCCTCCCGTTTACACCATTAGTTTGCTGCTTAGCTTCAGGTTTGGAAGCCATTGCACCTCCTGCACAGCAGTTGTACGCTAATGGAAGTTTGAGAAACAGGCCAAACAAACAAATGAAAACGTCAAGTAAAAGTGCATTTTGGGAAACCCACAAAACGGCCCGAGGTGAACAGGCAATTGATTCACAGGGGGTGACAGAAGCCACAAAAATGTAGTTAAGCCTCAGGCGGTTGGAGACATTTTGCTGTCCACTGATTTTTTTTAATTACATTTAAAGCTGTACTTCTGCAGGTTATGAAAAATGTTCACGAATGAAGGAGATGTGAGCTGGGTGACCGTGGGTACGGCAGTAAACTCAGTTTATTCCGAATATCAGCGTTATGCAGTCAGCAGAAAGATGTTTTCTAGAAACTTCCCTTCTCTATACGCGTTTACACGGCCGTATGACTATTTCGGAAAGACTTTCAAGGAGCACAGGTTCAAATCCCACTTCCTTCAGCAAGGTGCCTGCTTCCAACTACTGCGGTAAACTGGCCAGCTGAACAGCAGCCTCACATTGTAAGTTGCTTTGCAGAAAATAGCGGCTAAATAAAAGATAAAGACCGAGAGGGAACCTCTGCTCCCTGTGCTCTTGCATCCTTTATCAGATATTTTTGCTGCAAATCCAGGGCTTTTCATGAGGACCGTCATTCTTCCTACACTCCTCAACCAGGAAACCTTCCGGAACAGGCAATTTGCTGTAAGCTCATGTCTGGAGTTCACGTGACCTTTGCTGAAAAGGGGTGGAAGAACCATCATATAGGGCGAGTGCCCTTTTACAACTAAGACATTAAACATTTTTGTCTGTTTCTCCCTAAAAGTTATCCTTTTTCAACTTAAGTACCGCCTGTTGAAAGGTTGGGGATGATTTGTCACGATTTCATGTCTTTACATCAAAGTCTAAACTTTCACTAAGGGAGCGAGGACTTCCGGCAGGCGCTGCTGCGAGCACCACCACCCCCGCTGGTGTAGATGTTAACCTTCCTCTGAAACGAGAGACGACCAACAGCGAAAGGATGAAATTTAGGAGCTCTGGAACTTGATGGAAATTATCTGAGCGGAAGATTGTGACACAGGACACCATCCATTAAAGATGGAACAGGACCCCAAATGTCATTTAATAGTTTAAAAACAGGACCGACTGACAAAACTGGGCCCTGGGTGCAGCTCAGGGCCTCATTCTTATTCTGGACATAATTCCCGTGTTTGGACTAGACCCTAATTTCCCCGTGGTTTGCTGCTTACGCCTCAGTGGACAGGTGGCTGGAATTTGGCCATTACTGCGAGATGGAATTGGGGCCTGAAGTGAAAAATAGCTGCAGTTTTAAACAGGACTGTGGCTAGAAGCTCTCAGCACCCGCAGCTCTTTGCTGGGCAGCAGCTAAAACGTTTTTCAGCTTTGCTGACTAGCCATTTCTGACACACCTTCACGTCTGCCCCGTAACTACTTCGAATAATATTGAACAACGCAGATGCACTTACTGCAAGAACAACATTCTCATCATTCCTGCTTGGATGGTTCCAGAAGTGAGGAACGTGAGGATCTACAGGAAGATGGTCACCAAACACACCTACAGCTGGATGTCAAGAAGCTCCCAAAATCCAGTTACAAACTAAAGACTTAAGAATGTTATACAATTTTCTTATGTTACCAGGACTAAAACACATTTTACACAACAGCGCAATTTTTTTTTGTATCTTACATATATTTAATACATTATGTACATCAAACATATCTTTTTCAAGCTATTTTCAGATAAAAGTGGAGGATGCAATATTTTGGGTTCTTGAAGAGGCCCTTTCATAAAACAACCTATTTTTGTTCTGCAGCAAAATAAAGAGTTTGAAATATGTTGATCAGTGTAACTGTTGTGCCAAAGTTGCCCAGTACAGACTGGGCACATAACCCACGGCTGTCACCGGGTCACCCGAGAGGCGCGGAGAGCAGGTACTCTGCACAGACCGGGCCGTCTTGTCACACAGCAGTTCAATTAAGGTCACGCAGACAAGTCCTACGCCCAAGAGGGTGCGCATCACGTCTGTCACCCTCCGAGTCGTCCTGTACATGCAGGGCGTTTTGGTCTGTGAGTCGACAATAGCGGATGACACAGCAACACCCCCGCCCCCCAACACACAGTTGCTTGCTTGTCTTTATTAAATATTGACTGGGGGGACTTCAACATTCTGCCTTTAGCACCCTCACCAGTCACACTACAGCCACTGCATTTACCCCTGTTTTCTGTTACAGTTTCTAGCATCAATTCTTGCAACAAAAGCTTCCAGTTTTGGGGGGGGGGCACAAACACAAAAATACAGAAATGCAAGGCTAGATTCCGCAGTTGCTTAAATTTCCATTTTTGATTACATTTTCTTGGTTTTCATTACATTTTTTCTCCCCAAATATCTTAATCATTCTTTACATGGGCGCAGGTACACACACACACACACACACACACACACACACACACACACACACAGAGAGCAGATGCTGCACATTTATATCTTCTGTACATCCAGTCCCTTAGAATTAATTCACAGCTTCAACAACAAAATTAAAGTGTTCATCTAAGGGAAAGTAAATAATGACCACTTGTTAAAATTAAAAACTGTACTTCAAACCCATACCCTGCAAATCCTACTGGACGTTGCTGCTCAAACTGCATTCACAGCAATCTGACAGAAGGGGAAAATATTACTAAAAATGTGACATTTGGAAATGACCCCTGAACTGAGAAAATGCTGTTCCAGTATTATGTTCTGCTGAGAAAAGCAAGAGGAATTTCTAGTTCCCATTTCTGCTCCACTGATTTCCAACCACACGGCTCCTTCATCACACACTTGTGCTCCGGGTTTCACTGTGGTCCCTTACTGGAACAGCCTTTATCCAAAGGAAAAGTCTCTCCTGAGTTCATTATAATAATAATAATAAAATAATAATACCATCACCACTTGTACTTTACAAAGGTATTCGTGTAGTGTTGGAAAACTGATCTGAAATCCCCATTATTATTATGATTATCATTATGATGCCACTGTTATTTTAAATACGCACAGAGCTCTCTGCAACAGCCAAAAAACAAAGTACTTAAAAGTTACAACTAAAAATCCAGTACAGCAACAGCAACGTCGTGCATCCGCAATAGACCTGGTGCCTTCGCCTGAACTGTCTACATCTCGAGCCTCACCTATGTGTGTCTAAGAGCAGCTTAGCGGGCAGATGCTCACTGTCAAACCGCTGATGTCTCAACCGAGCAGCTTCACACCACCGCTTCACGTCTCCAGTCACCTCTTTCCTTGGTCCTGTCGGATGATCGTCTGCCGAATGGCCGGTGATGCACAAACGTGTCCAGAGTCTGCAGTCACAACAACTGGGGCAGATGTGCTTTCTATTCTGTACACTGATCGACACACCACTGACAAGCAATAAATTGACAGGCAGAGCTACACACGTGAAAACAGGCCGAGAACAACAATCATCACGCCATTTGTATCATTTTAAATCATCACTGACTACACTGTTCAATATAGAGGTCTTAGTGTCCAAAAACAAAACTACCATTATTTACAACATTTTCTGCAACTTAAACCTCTCGCTATTTTACCCTCAAAACTTTAATTATTATGTTTTTAGTCAATCACAATAACTAGCAGCATATTAATGTAGGGTTTAAAACAGATCGAGTTCCACACGATGGTCTGTGTGCACAACAGATTTTTAACACAAATAGAACTGAAACAACGGAATATTGCTGACAGCCGTTTTTAAAAAAAAGGGGAAAAAAACTGTTCACAACAAAGAAAGTAAATCAAACATTCAGTTGGATTTCATGCCCCATTTGCAGAGAGAATTTCCCAAAGTGTCTAAAAATTGCATCCCAAGCAGACGAGCTTTCGAAAAACGCGTGTATGGGAGCTGCCACAATCTCAACTATTTATTATACCATCTAACTGGCGAGCAGCTCCTCAACACAAACGCGTTCTGACGGAACTCAACAGGCACGGATGCATCGCAGACCGCTGGCTGAACTTGCAGAACGACGAACGTCGAGTATGAATCCGGCTTGCGGCCGACAAACGGTGTGGTTTAGTGTCTGCGGTGACTCGCTGCTGCATGCCCGCTTGTGGTGTGCGGACAGGCCAAGGCTGCCAGCGTGTCCCCTTTACCCACCTGGTTGTAGCAACTGCAAGAGACAGTTTACTGTGCTTAAACCAGTGCAAGTTCCATCCCTGTTCCTCCTGAACTTTAAGTAGACCGCTGTGACATGATCCCCCCCACCCCAACAGGCATGCTCAGTTACAGAGCACCGAGAAGCCTGTGCAGCAGCGACACAAGCAAGTCCTTAGTAGCTTGTTTGCGTCCTTTGTGAAAATCTGGAACAGGTGTGCGGCTTTACTGTCGCCGGGGGACAAGGGCCTTCCTTGTGATGAGTCTCCTCCCTGGCTTTTGCCGGCTACTTCCTGAAGATCCACAGAAGCTTCTGTGCGACATCCCAGAGAGGTTGGCGTGACGGTGCAGTCTTCCGCACTCCCCACCTCACTTCGATGGCGTCACTTGTCCCTCTGATCTCGCCACTCAGTCTCTGGACTGGTAAAAGAGGATGTATCCCGACTCGGAGTTCTTGGAAATGTCCGAAGTGAGACCGTAGAACTCCTCGATGGCCTGGGCATCGATTTTCTACGTAAGCAAGAGTGAAGAAAGAGGGTGAAGACTTTGCCAATGTGGAAAGACCCCTTGATCCATTAGGCAATTTCAGTGGAACTTGTGTCCAACAGGTCATCTTATCCACAGAAACCAGTAAGCTGCTCCAGATAAGTGGAGCTGGTGCTTTTCTGATACAACCCGTGAGGCATCTCCCCAGTTCCTGAGAAAAACCATCACTTCACTGAGTTAGCTGAGTTAATTATGCTAGTTAAAAGTAACAAACTAAACTTATGAAAGCACTATCCACACCAGCAAAGAAAACAAGTGGTTTCTGAACGCTGTTCTCCAAAATAGCTGTCTTTCCTCCATCATATCCTGCTCACAGGTATGCAAACGTAGTAGCTCCCATCTGCATGTTTAGGAAAAATAAGCAAAAAACTTATTCCCTTAGCTGTGGGATCCAAGCCTAGCCGGTAAAATTCCAATGTGAGGAAATGTTATTCATGGTACACAACAACGCACGTTTCCATCTCCTCAGACATTTCAACAAAGGTTTAAATAAAGGGACCTGTCTTTGTCTGTGAGGTTCAGCAGACAGGCACTGCTTATTCACACTGAGGTTTAACCATCTTCATCTACTGGCCACCATCTCAGACACACAGCTCATAGTCAGAGCTGAGATGCCATGTGAAAAGACAGGGAGCAAAATAACTGCAATAAACAATGCAAAAAATAACTCCTGACTGCAGTGTGTGCTGCCAGCGTGATGGCCAGCGAACCTTCTTTTTAATATAGTACCAACTTTAAGATGGGCCACCTGAAATCAGCTTCTTGCAGTTTACCGGGTAGTTTGCAGAGCACTAGAAAAGCGAAACCGAGCTCACCTCGACAATATCGTCGTCAAACAGAAGCCAGAATCCGTGACTTTTCACTATGGTGATATAGTGACCGCGATTTGGGCCACTGTTGAGGAACACACACATATTATTATAATTATTATTAAATGCAGAATCTCTCAACATTTTCTCTGCACACATCATATCTCTCTGCCATCAAGGTTATGTAATTTGTGTTTTTAAGTGGTACAAAATGGAGCACAACATTTCCATCCCCTTGCTGTCCGTCTCATACCTGCCACAGTGCACCACCACAGCAACCAGGTCATACATGCGGTCGGGGTTGGTGGCGTCGCCAGACGTGTTGAAGAGCCGCAGCTCCAAGGGGAAGACCACGCGGTAGGATAGCTTGGTGTAGCGGTGCAGCTGGTCCATGTACTTAAAGCGCTTTAGGTGCAGAGCCAGGATCATAGGCAGCTTCTTCACTCGCATCCTGAGAACCAAAGAATGGCAAGAGCACGGCAAGAACACGTGAGCACAGCCTATGGATGAGGAACACCTTTGTACCAAACAAAAACCCTGGTGGACAAAAGAAAGACAAGCTATGCTCACCTCTTCTGTGCTTCTTGCTTACTCCGACACTGCTCACAGTAGTACTTGTATTCGCTGCATAGCGTCTCTGTGTTGCTGAAACCCCTGTCCAGGTACAAGGGAGGTGAATATGCTGAAATAGTTTTCCCACGCAGCTGAGAAACCAGCAGGTACAGAACCTACATGTGCGAGAGCTTACCTGAGACAGTGTGTAATGGATGTGTTCTGTTCTACATCAACAGACAAATCAAGGAAGTCTTCATCTTTGCTGCTCACCTGCAGAAAGGTGGGCATTTCAAAAGTAGAGCTGACAAAGAAGTTCCAAGAACCACATAAACACATGTTCAAAATCGACTGCTGAAGACAAACTACAGAAAAGACGGTGTAGCCAATCACTCAGGAACAGACTACATTTCTATAGTGCCGAACCTCAAGGGAACCACAATGAAACCCTTTATCAACAAATGATTAACGTTGAGGACTTGGTGAATAACACGTAGGAGGGACCAATGTACAAGTAAGGCATAAAATAAACAAAGTTTAAAAAAAAAATTTTAAAAAAGAAATGGGGAGCTCCAAATTAAGAAAACCAAAAGAAAAATGGGATATACGAAAGAATAGCACTTTGGAAAATAATTGCCCCCTGCAAAGAACACAGGAGACTTCCCCATTTCATCAAAAAGCACCTAGATGACTCTCCGTGCTCCTGGAAGAATGTTCTACTGACTCATGACTAAAATGGAACCTGTGAGATGACATAAGCAGAAACCAAACAGGATTCTACTGAAACAAATCTTTTACTAACAGTCAGGCATGGTGGTGGCGGTGTGGAGGTCTGGGGGTGTTTTGCAATTTGGCAGGAAGGACAATGTCAGCTGAAGCTGAATCCACAGCCAGGTGATACAGCAAGGCAATGATACTAAAAATGTGCAACCAAGGCAACACTAAAATCCTGAACAAAATTACAGGCTTGCAATGGCTTTGTCAAAGACCTGGCCAAACCCAGATTGAGATGTTTTGGCAAGAACTGGAAAGAGTCCTTCATGCTCAAAAACCCACAAGTAAAGGAGCCAGAGCAATTCAGATGGTGCTGGAAAATGAATTCTTCCACAATGAGTAACATCCAGAGAAAGTGCTTAACTGTACTGGAACAATGGTATCATTCTTAAGTTTGTACCATTACACAAAGAAACCACTATCTAGCATTTGTTTGAAGATCTGACATTTACTGACTAATGTGCAAAAAATTAATCAGAGGAAAAATACATCGTAGTTATAACAGGTTTAATTTCAACTCTCTTGGAACATATAATAATCGTGACAAAGACAACTTAAAGCACGGTTTACTGCACCAAGGACGGACGAGAAAACTGTCAGAAGAGTACTCCATCTAACCATCTCGCCTCTACAATTTGCTCCATCTCCACATATCCCTCCTGACCCAATACATCTCACCGCTTCACAGTTGAGGCACCGCGTCTCATTGGTCAAGGTGCCCTGGAAGATCTCATGAACCCAGGTCTGCTGAGTCTTCTCAGCCTCCTCTGCCTCTGCATTGTTCCCTCCTCCTCCTCCTCCGTTCTGAACCAGCTTTCCATTTTGCTGTCGTTCCTGACTCTTCTCCTCCAGCAGAAGGTCAGCAATGGTGTTGAGCAGGTAATTGAGAAACTCGTGTGCATCCTGTTGCATGTAGTTGTCAAAGAGTTCTGGCAACGGACAATAAGGAAGGTGCATAAACATGGACTCAATGCTTCTGTGAAACATCTAACCTCTAAAATGTTGCAGCTTCCAAGTGGGATTTTAATAACTTGTCAAGCACCATAAACGTAACTTTACGTTTACAATTTTAAGTCTCCTTTCATTATTTCCCAAAGGCCTTCAAAATCCCTATGCCTGACTTCTATGCCATCTTCCCACTCTCACCATTCTCCTTTCTCAGCCTGGAGATGAACTTCTTGGGTGGGATGACTCCCACCTTCTTCTTTTGCGTGGCGATGCTATTGAAGAGGTCAGCGAGGCACGTGAGCAGGCTCTCCTTGCGTCGCGGCTGCACCTTATAAGCCAGCACCTTCTCTCGAAACGGCCGGCAGAAGTAGAGAGCCTGCAGCACAGAGTTGCAGTAGCAGGTGTTGCCAAACTAAAAGGCAAACAAGAAGAAAGCAGGCCAGGGAAAAAAGAAAGGTGTGTGAAACAGAAGAAAAAGAATATGCAGCTTTTGTTCAGACAAAACAAATTAAAAAATACTTTTAGTGAATGGAGCAATTCCAAATATTGTACCCTATTTAAAAAAAAAAAATAGATTCCATGACAAATATCTTTTTGCTGTACTTAAAAGAAAAGCAATCGGGCAAATGCAAATACAAATAACACTTCATTCGTACCATGACTTGTGCTACAATTTATTTGTACCTTGGAAAATATTTATATTCATACACTGCTGCTGCAAAAAAAATTAATAAAATTTTTAAATAAACTGTGCGCTGCCCAAAATTATACCATATTTCATGGGATGGTGGATTTAGTCACGCAGTTCCACTTTAATTTCTGTGTAGGTCAGAGTGTCCAAAAATAAACTGAACTTTTGTGAACAAATTGGTCTGGCAGGGCTGGGTCCAATCGTGAGAAACAATCGTGTCATAATTCGACCTCCCCCAGACACAAGAGATGTCTGCTCAGTCCCACATTTCCGTTAAAAACAAAGCTGGAACTGAGCAGGAACTGCAACAAGGTCAAAATCATGAAAACACAGTTAGTCCCTCTGAGCCCCATGTAAACCTTGCTGACAACAGAGCTGCCACTGTGCTCTTACTGTTACCTACAGTCTGGTCCCATTGCACCCTCCCATATTAAATAATGGAAAAATTAAGCATAAGGCTAACAATTCTGTTGTCAGCGCTGCCATGCCAGTTGAGAAAAATAATTACAGGTAAACTAAAATAAACAACTTCTAGTATGAAGTTCAGTGCTGATAACGCACAAGCAAAATAAATCGGAGACAAAAATCCCGACGTTAATTTGGCAGCAGTGCTCTCAGCGTGAATGTATTTTTAAATAGCCAACGTCTGTGTAAATTTCCCGACCAGAACAAGTCAGGTGGAACTCTGGAGGTGGAATGTGAGATGGGGCACCAAAGATAAACAAATAGATAAGATACAGAAAATACTTACATTGACCAACCCAAAATAATGTTCATTTACTGGAAACTGTTCGGGTCCGATCTCCTTCTCCAAAGCAGAGGCATTGGCGCCCTAAACAAGATATTTGCTATTAGAAATAGAGCTCAAGGTCAACCAGTCAACTCAAATACTCCTATAACACAGAAATTAGGTTTAAAAGTCTAGTTTTCTGAAATGCACTGAACTGCCGTTAGAAAAAGACCTGGACTGGTTCAGTACCCCGTTTACATTCCGCACACTTGTCCAAAGTCAAGCAACCTAGAAAAGCCCCTCTCACTATGGTGATAATGTTTGTGAATATTACATTCACATTTATTCCTGTAGGAAACACTTTTGTCCAGAGACTTAAAAAGATTTCCAAGGATGGGACATTTTTACCAGCACTATTTGGGGAACTATAGCACCAGGGACAGTTTAAAGGAAACCATAGTTACAGAGGCAGCACGGCGGTTACGAACAGTGCTTGGAACAAGAAGGCTGTCAATTCAAGTCCCAAGTGAGGGTCTTGCTGTAATGTATATATCCTCAACATCCATCCATCCACCCATCTTCATTAACTGCTTATCCTGAGCTGGGAAACACTGCAGTACGGAGCCTAGCCCGGAAGCAATGGGTGCTAGGCTATAAAACTGCCCCTGGATGAGATGCAAGTCCCTCGCAGGTATAGCAACAGCTTCCACAAAATATACAGAACACCAGCAGGACCTTCTGAATAAAAATGCCACGTAAGCACAACAACAGAAGCTGATACGAACGGATGGGGTGACACTAGGCTGCTGAGCTGCCACATAATGTCTTAAACTGGTTCTCTTCGGTTTAAATGCCAAAGGTTTCTACCAAACCCACAAATTCAGACACTAAAGCTCCACAGAACAGCAATAACCTGCTGGGGTTTCAGTCGCTGACAACTAAACATCACTCGGTCTGAACGCAGAAATAAGGGACCATAAACATACAGTCCATGCACAGCTTCTGTCCTAAACAATAAAACAAACCAGTCATGGGTACCCTTAGGGTAAAGGAGGTGGTCTCGCGACCTTAAGACCTGCTGGTTTGAGCGCCGCTCCCTTTTACCTGCTACAGCACCACTGAGTAAGGTACTTATTCTCAGTTTACTCCAGTAAAACCCCCTGCTGTACAAAATGAGCCAAATATTGTAAATCTTTCTGGATAAACACCGAATGAATAATAGCGACAAAAAGCCCAGGAGAAAACACTGCAAACTCGAAGCCTCTGCCAGCACAACAGCCGCACACGTGTGTCTGTGAAGTAAACAAGAACATTAGTGTGGTACAAACAGTGTGGCCGCGCATAAACACACAAACAGTGAACAGCCGGCACTGAAGTGTCAGACGGCCTGCAGTACAGCCTTCTGCTCGCCAACAACCTCGCTGAATCCACACACAACCCGCATTAACATTTTTGCTAAGCCGCCTGAAACAGCCGCACGGCGTTAGCTGTGTTGCTAAAGCTAACGAGCAGCGGCCCAGGGCCGGCGGGTTCACTTCCTGCAGCTGCGACGCGCCTCGAACGCCCGACAGAACCCGCCCGGACCCGAAGGGAAGGGGGCAGCGAGCAGACGCGCGTCCCCAGCGTACCATCGTACAAATCGAGGCGATCTTCCGGACTGTCATCAGTATTTCCATCCGTCCGCCGCCATGTTGGACCGAACCCGCGACTTGAAAACTGCGACAGGCGCAGCGGCAGGAGTTCCGGGGCAAAGCCTGCGGTCGTACGCGACCAGGCTTGTCGAGGGGAGGGGACGGGAGGGCGTGTCGGGCGCCCTTCTCAGGGCCTCCGCAAGAGCTCGGCCATCTTAATCCGAACGCGGACGGAACTCAGAGCCATGCGCAGCCACGCATGTTTAGCTATTTTTTTTAAAACGTTTTGTGGCTATACAATAAGCTCGAACGCAAACCGAGGCGTCGCTCGGACTGTCAGCGCGACGCCACAAGAACAAAGTCGAACTTGTGCGCGAGGCAGAAGTGGCCTCAGGCGGGAGTCGCGCGCCGTCCGCTCGCCATCGCGGCACCTCTGTGTGCGTGCGCGCGCTCTCCAGCACTGGCTTCCGGAAGAGGCGGCTCGTGCGCGGCGTGCGACGCGGCGCGCGACGCGCCGAGCTCGCGCACGCTGACCGGACAACCCTGGGGGCGTCAGAGCCGCAGTCCGCGACGCTGATTGGCTGTCGCGCATTGACTGACGTGACTCCCGGCGCCCTGCCGTGGAATTTATATTTGCTGCGTAAAAAGACTGATCGTACGAAGAGGCCAAAGTCTTAATATAACTCGTTTTGCTTCACGATGTGGACTTTCTAAGGGGATGAATTATAGAACTTACTCCTCAGGGCCTCTAATGCACCACCCCGCTGTAACCGATGCGGACGCGCCCTTCATATTCCATCTTTCAGCATGACTGCAGAGTCGAGAAATAAATGGTTTTTATTCCCGTTTTGTCGTCACGAATATGAGACGTCATAGACATGTTGCCAAGCTCTTTTCTTCCAGCGTGCAACTGCGTCACTCTACTGTCTGCAACTTTTCTCTGATTCTGTAGCTCAGTATTAATAATTTTGCTCATTCGTTATGAGACATCCGAAAACAACCGAACACCGTTTTTTTATTCGATTAAATTCCCCTGGATCGGAAATAACCGGCTCCTCCAGATATTTACCAGTCATGTATTACTCAGTATCTAGTTATCATACGAACATGTATTTTAACCCAATTTGTAATGTCGTTTTTTCTCAATCTTGCTCAATATCCCACAAATTCATTTGATGCTCAGTGACTTGGAATAAATTCATGAACATGTTCGGTTCTTTTGCATCGACCGGTATTCGGCTTTTGGCCGCTTTCACGTTGCGCACGTTGGCTGTTCAGGTTCGAATCCCGCTCGGTGTGTGCGGGGTTTTGCAGCCCACCCCAGTCCGGTTAAGGATAACGAAGGGATTGAAATTATTCTCCTGGTACTGGTTTATCTCGTTATGGTTATTAAAAAGACTGTAAAGTGGGTGTATTTTTAATAATGTTATCCTGAAATTTGCATTCCGTCTGTCATTATTTAGGACATGAACCACATGGCAACAAGAAACAGTCCAGCCGCGATGTACGAAGTCAGGCAGTGAAAATCGGGGTCATGGCGTCCTCTAGTGGGGATGTTTGAAACTTCAGCCTGCATTTATTTAATTTTTATTAATGCAAATGTAGTGAAAAAACGCATAACGAACAAGATTAGAGGATAGATGTTTAACAAGAGCTGGAAAAATAAAAGTGTGGGATATATATTACTATTTTAAATACTAAGTAATGTATTACAGATTGAAAAAAGGTAAAAAGCACACAATTTAGAGGATTTTTCTACAGTTTGTCCAAACCAAATGAATGGTTTTGTGTCCTATTGAAGAAGTAAGGAAAGAGACTGCAGATAGAAGAGGACTCATGTAGGGTTTGGTCCACATTTCATTCACCTCGTTTATGTGGATTTGAAATTTGTACGACGTGCAAATGAGATTTGAGGAGTTTAACGCCGGATTCACCGGTATGAAAAAGAGCCGCAGAAAAGAGCGGCCCGGATTTCATCGCACCGCAGCGTTTCCACGCAGGGTTTTACCACGGCTTTACTACAGTAAACTGGGCTCTGACCTGCCCTTCAGGTTTTTTTAGCGCATTTAACCGTCTGTATTGTTAATTTATCCATTTAAAGTTTATTCTCGGAAAAATGGGGAAGATGTCATTTATCCAAGTCTATTAAGTTTTGGGGACATTTTAATGTCACGGAAACGTCGTAGTAACACGAACTGCTCCGCACGTGACACGCGGTGCTAAGGAAAGAGTAAATATGTCAGCGGGGGGTCATTGGATCCATCCATCAGTATGAAGGAATGAACGAATGAACGAGTGAAACTTCACTGATTCCAGAGGGGAAAATCCACTCGGCTGCAGCAGCGCGCGCGCGCACACACACACACACACACACAGCATAGTGACGAAAACATAGATAAGTCAAAAGATTTATAATTTCATGTTTATGCAGTTCGCTTACGGGCGTTGAACCTAGTCAAGCACGCGCGCGTGACGTGATTTAACAAAAAAAATCCTCAGTTTCCCCCAGTAAACCCCAATCCTCAGTTGAAGTGCTTCCACCTTCCGTCCTGCGAACAAACCCTGTCATGCGCTCATGTGCGGCGTTTTGGGAACGACACGTGGGAGCTCGCGGGAGCGCGGATCAGGCGTCCGGGAGCGCGCAGCTCGTCACCGCCCCGCGCCTCAGAAGCCCCCCTCGTCGCGGACGAGCTGCTCTTCCCGGGGCTGCGCGGCCGGTTTCTCCGCGGTGCGCCGCGTTTTTAGGACGAGCGGGACGGTGGGAGAAACATGAGCGGCGGCGCCAGCGGCTTCCTGCTCGTCCCCATCCCGGAGTGTCCCGCGTTCGAGTGCGCGCCCAGCCGGGACGTCAAGATCGCGGTCCTGGGTGCCAGTGGCGTCGGGAAAACGGGTAAAAAAAACAGAACTCACACAGTACCGGGCAACGCGCTGGTTCTGTGCTTCCAGTCTGTCCGAGAAGTACATCTCGACGTCGCTTCTTTTTCCAAACGTGTTCAAGCGAGTCTCGGTGCACGTGGACCGTGGTCGGTTTTTACATCTCCACGTTACTGCACGGTCTTGTCAGCTTTAGGGGATGAGCTGGGACCCGACCACCCGTTCCGCATTTTTCACTTATCCGTACTGCTGTTCTACATGCTACAAACAAAACAAAGAGCTGAAACAAAGAAGGAATATATACAGCCGCGTGAAGGTTCGGAGTATCATTATTATTATTATTATCATTATTATTATTATTATTGCTCTTGACCTGCATGTGTCTCAGAAGTTTTTCCTTTGCTTTTTCTTCACACGGTGGTCAGCAGCTGTGCAATGAAGTGCTTTATTATTCACATGTTACACCGTAATAAAGAGTGTTTTGTTACTAAGTAAAACATGAACTCATACATAACAAGTTGTGTCAGGAGACCAGGGCTGGTGACCAGCTTGCGGTCAGTGGTTTATGCGGTTTATGGTGACCAAAGGGACCACTCGACCGCTGTGGTGAACATTGGAATTTGGGCAAGAGGAGTGGAAAATTTTAGTTGTCCATTTATCAGCTATCCACTTATCCGGACTTGTACCCCCCGTGACGTGAACAGGACCGTGGAGAGTTTCCACTTGGCCGAATTGTCCACTTATCCGGTATCCGCTTAAGCGGAGCTGAGAGCGGCGTTGTTACGATTCTAATAGCACCGGTTCCGTGTGTATAGCGCCCTTTCCAGGCAGGGCACCTCCAGCCTGCAGCACACGAACAGTGGAGCGTTTTTTTTTTGTTAAATCACAGAGATGTTTATTCCACGCAGAAGGATAAACGGTGGTTCATTCCGGTCTCTAAAGTTATGTCTGCTATTTCCTGCTTGTTGACAGTTTCATGAACATCTTTATTATGCAAATTTGTGTGTTTCTCAAGTACTGAAAAAGTACTGGAGTTGATGTTTTTTTTTTTTTTTTTGACTGGCTGTATTATTTTTGGAGACTTTCTGCCCTGTGTAACTTTCACATTGGATATTATTAAATACTGATGTTGTTTTTTGTTTTTTTTTGTCTTTTTCCAGCTCTGGTGGTGAGATTTCTGACCAAGAGGTTTATTGGGGACTATGAGCCAAACACAGGTCTGTCCCTCTCTTATTTTCTCACTCATACGAGACTTTTTTCCCCCACAAATTCGGCTAAATTTGAGCGTCGACAGACAGTTGATTTAGTTTTGTAACGTTTGGTTTTGTGTTTCTTCATTCAGGCGCTCTGTACTCAAGGAACGTCAGTATAGAAGGAGAACAGATTTCCTTGCAAGTTCAAGACACTCCTTGTGTTTCGCTCCAGGTAAACTCTTTACCTTGTTACACACACACACACACACACACACCCACACACACACACACACACACAAGATACTTCTGAAATAACAGGTTAAAGGAATTCCTCCTTTCATTCTTCATTCTTTCTTCATTTATTTCTGAAATCCTTCAAAACTTTCTCACATTTTTCAGATTCTGAACAGAAGTCGTCTGGTGTTTTCTTGGCTAATTTTCATGGAACTTTGTGCTACGTGGACAGCTTGTGTATTTCATTATTATGAGTAATTTCTACACCTGCCATCAGTTTTCATGTGTCAGCCTGGGATTTAAAAATACATTTTACGGAGTAACAAAAGGCACACAGGGTCTGCCTAAATAAGGAGAGTTTTTGCTCAAAAATTTTTGTGTAAACTATACAAAATATGCTGTTTGCTTACTTAATGTTAGTAAGTTTTAAAAAAATCACTATTACTGGTCTTAAGACGTGGAGAATATATGTAGACAAAGATGTTCCACCTGGACTTCAGATTCTTTAGCCTTTTGGGTCTACAGCAGTATCACAGTCTTTTTAATAGCTGTCATTGTTAATCTGGAACACCCGGGGGGGCACCGCTGGTTCCTGGACCCCCAGCAGTTTATTTCTCTCCCCCACCTTTTTGTTGGGAGTTTTTTGTTTTCCTCTCCTCAGCTGCCACTCAGTTTACGTTACGTAGTTCTAATGGTCTTTAAAGGTTTAGACAGTCATTTTTTCCATAAGCTGACTTTATATTTGTTACGATTGTTTCTGCCATGTCTGTTGATCTCTTGTTCGGCGTCGCTGTGTGAGAAGAGCCTCTGTGATAATAAACCGAACGGAACTGAACCTTCGCCGCCTGTATTTGTCGTACTGCAGCAGGTCGATGCCGAGGGGCTCCACTGTCAGGAGCAGATCAACCGCTCGATCTACTGGGCGGACGGTTACCTGCTGGTGTTCTCCATCACAGACCACAGCAGCTACCGCACCATCCAGCCCCTGTACCAGCACATACGTCGCATACACCCCAGCGGCAACATCCCCGTCACCCTCGTGGGCAACAAGAACGACCTGCTGCGGGCGAGGCAGGTGGCAGCAGAGGACGGGGAAGCCCTGGCAGCAGAACTGGGGGGCACCTACTTTGAGGCATCTGCGAGGGAGGACCACGAAGGGGTGCACGTCGCGTTCCTGCACCTCTGCCAAGAGGTGGGCCGGACCCTCGGAGGGGGCAACGGGGAGAAACGCTGGGCTGGCCGACATCTGGCAAGGCCTAAGTCGCCCAACATGCAGGAGCTGAAGAGGAGGTTTAGGCAGGTCCTCTCCTCCAGGGGCAGGTCTGCGTCAGCCCTGTGACGCCACCACCAAAGAAATGTGACACAGCATCCAAGAGCGTTTTGTCCTGAGGACTGTGTGGAGGAGCAGCTTCGGGTCTGAAGTTTGCAGGAGAGATGGCAAAACCATGGGTGGTGAGAAGAACTTAACCACACTGACAGTGGATGAGCCACACAGTCCTGCCTTAAAGCCCATCGGCAGATGTTTCCCGCACCAGTGTGAAACAGACGTAAGTGATGAATCACTGTTAACAGCTGTATGAAAACGTTGTTTCGCAATTCTCTCTTCCATCCAAAAACAGGGCAGAAGTTTGACTCATTCTTAGAACCACCTTAAATTACACATCACTTTTACCAAAACCCTAATCTGAAATATACAAGAACTGCAGACACACCTCTTGTATTTTGTAATGTTTTAAGCAAAGCTCTTTGAAAAGAAGACCAAAGACTGATTCAAGAGACACGAATCCCATCTGGACCCATCATCAGGGTTCAAGACTCAAGGAAATGTGTGGTCGGCGTTGAGGAAAATCCGAGGCGGTGCAGGACCGAGCGGGAAACGCAGACAGATAAAGCGCACCATTAGGACGTGTTATTACACCACCGCCTCCGAACAATTCAGTGACGTAACCTGGGGTCGCTGGGTATTTCTGGGCTTTCAGCATCAGACGTCTTCACCCCGATGACTCAACCCCCCCGCTACCTTGAGCCCACTGCTCACCTCTCCTGCCCCACCGATGCCCTTTCTGCAGCCTCGCTAACAACCTCCGTAACCTTCCTCCTCTGGGTGTTGGTCGTTCCCAACATGCCCTATACAAAGACTTCCCAGCACCCCCTGCAGCTACTTCGATGGACCCAAACCTCTGCCTCCGGGAAGTGAGAGCAGTTCTGAAGAAGGGTCAAAATCACCATGTTTATAAAGCAAAAAATAACCATCCATGTGACTCTGTTTTAACTGCTTCAACATTTTATTGTTTTTCTTACTGCAGAAAAAGCATCGAGGAGAAGTATTTGACTTTTGTGCGCCGTGTTTTTGCTGTACTGCACTATAGTGTTTGGGACGCACTGCGTTTGACCTGCACTTCCTCCCCTGGGGACGGATGAAGTGTTTTCGTGGTAAAGACATGTTGTTCACAGCATTTGCGTGGTGGTGGGAGTCCCTCCCTTTCTCTCAGCTTGCGCTGCTTCCATACTGGCAGCAACAGGTGAGAACACATCCCGAAACGTTTCTCTGGTTTTCCGCCACGTGTTGGTTCTGTCAGAAGTGCGCCGGTTGCGCAGGTACCGACAGAATCGCTTCTAGTCCCGTCGTGTTTCAGCGGGTAAAAGGGAGTAAAAGCACAACCGTGGCTGCAGTCCGGCTGTTTATTCGCTCTCCCTCCTCTGGACTAAGACTGGCTCATCCTGTACGTCCCAGGGGCCTAAATGGCCTTTTCCCCTCCCTTCTTGGGCTGTTTGCTTAGCCTGCTAGCAACGAAAACAAAAGAAATCCTGTGGGTTGTGCTGAATGAAGCTTAATATTCGCGCTGAGAATGATGACCGTTTTCAGTCAGAGCAACTGCCACCGCAAGTTAAACACGGCCAACGGCGAACTAACCCGTTTCTCCGAAAGTCGATAAGAATTCAACGTGGTCTATAGCGCTGTCTTGGAAGGCTGAAGTATAACTTTTTTCACAAACGCTGGTTACTTTGAAGCGATCGCCGCTCTCGCCAACATTCGAGGTCTGCATCCACAGCTTTTTCTGTTTTTTACGTGTATAAGTTGCCGCATTTCGTCATTTGCTTTCCTTTCGTGCATCTAGAGCGACTCGGAAAGGAGGGGCAGTTTAAAGGGAGGAGGAGAAGACTGTTTCCACTCTAAATTTTCTTAGTTTATAACATGGGCAGAGTTCATGTGTCATGTGGCGCTTGTAAAGAACGTTCGGCTGTCACTGATTTTTTTTTTTTTTTTTAACATGATACAAATGTTGTTTTGATTCCTCTTCAAAATATTTATTTTGTTTTGTTTTACTTTGTCCTTTGAAAAAACACACTAAAGACCTGTGGTATTCAGCCGGGACAGTATTATAACAGTGATTTTTATGTCCGGTCTTACAGGGTTGAAAGAACTGAAGTCAGAAAAATGAGGGATATGTGGGCCACATCAATGTGTTCTAAGGTCGAGTTCTGGATTTACCCTGAAATTTGAAGCACGTTGGATCTTTTAAGTGTTTCGCATTAAACAGTCATAATGCTCTCATACGGAATTGTTTGATATAAATACAAAGGAAACCCAATAATAAATAATGTGTTTCATGACTGTTAAAACGCACAATGCCGTTGTTTTGACAGCCGTAAAAAGATTGAAACCTTTCGTTTTGACTGTCGAATCCACTTGAAGGAGCTGTGCTTTGCTCCCTTAGTGAAATAAGAATCTCGACCTGGTATTTTTACCGCGGACGTCTTGCAAGTTTATTCGTGGCGCAGCTTCGTAATTCCCTAGAAATCCCTGAAACGTTAGTCGTTCTCTCGCTTTTGTAACACAGCCGTCATGTTAATGTTTCTTACGACCGATTTTTATCAACCTCCTTCCAATCCAAGTTTGATTTGATTCTATTTCCATAAGAAAAACAGACAAGGAGACGAGGGGGCAAAGGGCACAGTCCTTATTCGCTCTGGGACTTTTTCCAGTGATTTTTTTTTTTTTCTTCAGTAGTACATTGGTTTCCCAGCCGTCTCTGTCTGTAGAAATTTCCCAGCAGTCCACAGGGGCCACCGCAGTTCTCACAGTGCCAACGTGCCAGTTAAGGATGACGGCGTCCCGCCGGCGACTGAACCACATTCGGTCACCGTTGACCATTGTGACCGTCAGGGCCGTGACTGATGGGTCACCACGTCAGGCCAAGGTTACTGGGTTCCAAGAAGGTGATCCTGAGGAAAATGCACTCAGACACTTTCGTACAAGTGTAACGTTTAACTTTTGTCAAGAGGAACCTCAACATCAGGAGCTTCCGTTTTTTTCTCAGCAGCCGAATGTAACGAAAATCGCCGTTCCCTCGAGTGTTTCATTTTGGAGAAGGATGTTCTTCCTGCTGCTTGTCTGTGGTCTCAAAGAAATGCTCTTTGTGTTCGTAGACAATGCAAGTTTGGTCCGCTGAGATTTCATTTGTCGTCTTGGCCGCAATGTCCACGTGAAACAGTAAACTGCAGTATTTCTGACTCTTTTTGTAACAGATGGGAAAACCCAGACACAAGTATTGAAGGTGTTGCTGGCTCACATTACTCAAGTAGCCCTTGGAACTGAACGCCAGATAGGAAATGCTGAGATGATCGTCAGATGGTGTCAAAACTATGATCGGTAGGGAAGTGGTGCCTGAACAGATTGTTTTGGAGACTCTTCTTGAATGCTGGGAAGGATTCGGCTGATTCGAGGGAGAGAGGGAGCTTCTTCTGTCATATCGTAGGCAAAATCGATAACTTTCAGACTTTGATCGTGTTGAATGCCGTATTCAAAGCGTTGAAGTCGATATGGACAGACGCGGATGGACAGAGCCAATGAGGGGAAAACACAAACCTCTCAGCTGAACACTGATGGCAGCACAGCAAAGTGGATGAGATGTGCAACTTGTCCAGGTTGGTAGAGACTTCCTGACAAGTGTATGGACCTGCTAGGAGATGGAGGGAAACAGTGTTAGTTGCAAAAAGTGGATGGACATCCAAGCACATTTCACAAAGGGACCTGCAGTGTGAAAGGATCAATCGGTTTGGGGGAAAAGAGAGATCAGGGTAGCAGGGTGGAGAAGTTGCGAGAGGCAATGACACACCCAGGAGATGAAGATGAAGACAAAGAAGTGTAAGGGCCCCAGCAGTGCACCCTGTGGAACACCAGCAGAAGGAGACCGAGGAAGACGGAGTCCTGCCGTACCACCTGGTCATGCCTTCCACATAGATGAGTCTCAAATATCCTCAGTGCTGAGCCTCTCCTTCCAAGTTATTGTAGAGAGGAAAATGTGGGTCAGTTTTATTTCTGCATCTTTACTGAACGATACGTGAAAAGTGAGCAGAAGCTCACTTGAGTGGTTTCACTGCCGCAGCCTTTTGAGCGGCTCTGCTCCACCAGTTCCTCCTACCTCACCATCTACCTTCCATGCGCATCTTTGTTCTCTTCCTCCCAAAGTACTGAGAGCTCCAGGAGTCTGATAGCAGCACAATGTTCAGCCTTGGAAGATATCGCTACGATCGTGGCTTGAAACCTGAGCTTCATCTGTGCAACATCGATTCCTCGTCTCTCACTGTGACCAGGAGCTGTGACCAAACACTAGGTGCTTGTTTTACTCCTTCACAAGACCAAGACCTCCTCAGCCAGGCGGCAGGTCCGGTTCGGTGCTGTCCCAATGCTGGTCGACTCCACCGCCACCTCAGGCACCTGGCGGAGGATCTGCTGCTCTTGCACAGATGTGCTCCGGTGTCGCTTTCTTCGAACACCAAGGGCATTGTGGAGAATCATCTTCTCCCTAAATGTCCTCAGCTGCTGTGCTTCTTCTGCACTTCAGACACCCTCCTGCATCATAGTTCACAAGTGATGTTGCTCTCACCTGAACGACTCCTTTTGGTTTCCCTTCACTTGACCAAATGTGTTTAAACGTTTTACGGTTTCACACATCTTGGCACAGGGTCATTTTCCCGCCCCGGTTCTGTCACTGGGAGTTTTGGTTTTCTCCATGTCAGACACTGTTTACCTCCTACATGTCTTACATTTCTCATCCCTCAGTTGAGGGAAACGCGGCAGAAAAAAGTTTAAACAGGATATTTTCAATGGGTCGAGGCTGGAATTAGAAACGTTCCCACAGCTGTGTGGTCAGTCGCGATCGGGAGGGTTGGACGTCGAGGCGAAATCCCGGCGACAGGAATAAACTTTTTACCAACAAAGCATTTATGTGAACTTTTAATGACAAAGAGGTTTGAATAGAACAGAATAAGTTGGAATAATTAATAATAACAAGAGGGACGTGCTGTTCAGCACGTGCAGCATCACGCACCTGTTACCTCGACTACCAGGTGATGCCAGGACCCCCCAGGTAAATGTGTGTAGAGTTAAAAATGCAATAAGGCGAGGGGGAGGGGGTGTATTTCACTGAGGGACAACTGTCTGATCATATTCGTGATGAAGAGGCCGGGGGGGGGAGGATAATCCACCGTCACGCACCTGATGCGGTGTCACTTTGCAAAGGATTATCGGCAGTGTCACTCACCGGCACGTCCCGCTCCATCGTTGTCACCGTCATTCACTCTCGCCGCTTTACGTGACTTTGTCGTATATTTTCAGCCTTAAATCGGGCAGCTGTTTTTTTTTTTTGTTTGTTTGTTTTTTTTTTCCTTCTCGCTGAGTCGCCCTTCTTTGGCCCCGGGGAGCAACGATGATCAAAGGTTCTCCAAAATATTCACATTAAAACTAGAGCAAATCTGCGGAGAAGGGAAATGTGACGCCCTTGTGTTCCGTACACAGAAGTTACCCCATGAGATGGTAAGTGACCCCCCCACCCCCACCCCCACCCCCTGTGGCTTCTATTAATAATTAATTGTTTTTACAAACATTTTGTCCTGTTATCTTCTTATACACGTCTGCGCACTTAAAGCGGTCGGTTGTCTTTGCCCCGCTGCTGTGTTCCGTCACTGGGAAAAACCTCGATCACATTTAGCACGTTTTCTCACGTGTTAGAAGAGCAGCAGACGCGCCGAGATGGTGAGTGAACGTTTTCTTCTTTCTTCTGTTCACACGCTCCGCTTTTCATTCACATATGCTGGGCCTTATTTAACCCCCCCCCCCCTCGACTGTTTTTTCCCCCCGAGTGTTCAGCATTGGTATGAAATAATAACCCACAGCAGTGGTGATGTCCTAACTTTGCTCAGATGGAGGAGATTTGCAGTTGACGGGGGGATTACAACGTGGCCATATTTAGATAATCCATTGCAGATTAACGGTTCGAACACTTGTCTAAACTTATGTTAATATTTACCTCGCCGTCGTGTCATTTCGCAGGACCACAGCTGCGCAAATGTTGCGGGCGTCTGTTGACGTAGTCGCCGCAGGTGCTGCGGGCACCGCCGCGAGTGGTTATATAAACCGTTTTTATTAATAGCAAATGTTTAATAAGACGGCGAGTTTCATACAGCTCCGCTGCATGAATCGGTCAATCCTGTGTTCCGGTGCAGCAGCAAACCAGTCCTTCTGCAGCCTTTTTATATGTGCCGGTGCAAATGTGTGATTTTAACACAACGGGGCCCCCCAGCGAGACCCCGGAGGGCGAAACATGTTACATTAATATTCACTGGGGCCTGTAACTTGAGCTTCCAGAGTTCGATTTCCAACCTGTTTTTGTTGGGAGTTTTTTTCCGCAGCTTCATAGCTATTTTTGAATGATCTGGACATCTGGCCAGTTATATTCAGCCAATATATGATTTACATCTACAGCTACAGCACTGTGCAGAAGTGTTAGGCGTGCAACTTCAATGTGTGTTGAGAAGTACAGGTAGATTCTTATCTACCATCAGGGGGGTTTCTGGTTGGTCCCAAATTTATTCTGCAGCCTGAGAATGACCTCAAACACCCAATCTCAGTCATACACAACTATCTTGAGCAACAGATGGTCTGGTCCCACAGAGCCCTGATCTCAACATGATCCAGTCAGTCTGGGAGGACATGCAGAGACAGTCAAAGTGTGCTGAAGAACTGTGGCCAGTTCCTCAAAATGTTTGGAAGAACCTACCAACCTCTATCTTAAACTGCATGCAAGTTTGCATAAGAGAACTGATGCTGTTTTAAAGGCAAAGGGTGGTCCCACCAAATATTGATCTGACTGAGGTTTTTTTTGAAGGTTTATTGATTAATAAGTATTCATGGCATTATTTTTGGAACCATCCTCTCTTTATAGCATTTTTCCCACATGTGCCTAAGACTTTTGCACAGTACTGTACATGGCAGTTATTACTTTTAGCTTTTCGCCAAAGTGACATAAAATCATCTTTTGTCCAACGCGACTTGCAATGCTGGAGTAACAGAAATAATTCTGGTTCTTTGACTGACTTTGCTCAAATATCCAGGCCTCACATCTTCCTTTTTTTTTAAATGAGATTCTTTATTGCCGCAGAGCCTCTGCTGTCGTGCTGGTTGGCTCTTTCAGACTTTGTTGTATTTGCTGAAAATACCGCTGGCGCCGTTTCAGACGGTGGTTGAACAACCCGGCTGCCGCTGCATCGCTTATTTGCTTTAGAATAGAGGGTCATAATGCGCTGGAAAGGCTGCGTTTGTAGCCTCGGTCGTGGACAGATGTTAACGCAAACTAAACCCCCGCGTGAAGACGGGCCTGAGCCGAGGAAACGAAGGTGCTACGGGGTATGAAATGGAACTGTGTGTGGAGTAGCAGGAAGGATGTGGGGAGAAATGCCCATATAAGGAAATTAATCAGGCGAGAGCATTATTTTTACACATTTTTTTTTCCATTTATTCTCAAATCCTCCCTGATACCTGGCTTGAATGTATTGTCATCTGTGATGTTTTGCGGCAAATGAACGAGATCCTCTGACGGTCAGAGGATTAGAGGTCCCTGACTGACTGCTGCTCTCTGCCGTTTCCCAGGCTGCTGGGGGTTGCTGGAGGATCGAGCGAGTCTGAGGGACCGTGAGTGAGGGTGTATGTGCCCGTACGTGGGGGCGTTCTGCAATGCGACGGCAGCTTTGCCCGTTCCACTGTTTGTCGCAGCGATGGATGGCAGGCGGAGCGACACCTCCTGACAACAAGGAGCACAAATTTCTCCAAATCTGGCCCTTCTGCTTCCTGCTGGCTGTACTCCTGCATTTGCCCTACAAGACCGAGGCGACCGTGTTCAAAGTCGGGGTGGTGGGGCCTTGGTCATGTGACCCCCTCTTCGCCAAGGCGCTGCCCCGGGCGGCAGCACAAGTAGCTGTGGACAGGATCAACCGGGACGTCTCGCTGTCTCTGGGCACCACCTTTGAGTACGTTATCCTTGAGGAAGACTGCCAGACCTCCAGGGCTCTCAGTGGCTTCTTGGGTTACCGTTCCCAGGCGTCGGCCTTTGTGGGACCGTCCAACCCCGGCTACTGTGACGCCGCCTCGTTGCTGGGCAAGAGCTGGAACAAAGCTGTGTTTTCCTGGGCCTGCATCAGCTACGAGCTGGACAACTCCCGCAGCCACCCCACCTTCGCCCGCACCATTCCCTTGCCCACACGGGTGCTGCTCCACTTCATGCAGTACTTCCGCTGGGCGCACGTGGGTGTCGTCTCTTCCGAAGAAGAGAGCTGGGTGGAGACGGCCAACAAGGTGGCCAACGCCCTGCGCAGCCACGGGTTTCCCGTAGGCATCGTGGTGACGACCAGCAGCGACCTGTCCAGCATACGCCACACGCTGGCCAAGGTGAAGAAAGTGGAGGACCTTCGCAGTGAGTATTCGCCTCTTCCACAGACATCGGCATTTGTGCATTTTATCTGTGGAGTGTTAAAGATCCGGAATGTCGACTAGGGCATTTGTTGCTTCACCCTCATTCTGGATTGATGACTATATAGTCATATCAAAGTTTTGTTCCTGATCTGTTCCTGAAAAGCAGACTTGAACTAGGAAAATGTAAATCGGGAGCGTGTTTCCCGTTATTTTAAATGGGAAAAATGTTCATCTTTTTCAACACCTCTTCACAAAAAAACCCAAACCATTTTCCCCCAAATATCAATAAAATTCTCTAAAAGCCCCCGCAGATCCCCCTCACTCGCACTTAGCAAGCTGTTTGACATTTTTCCACTCCTGGTTCGGATGTTGCGGCAGGTGTTCAGACTGTAGATGCTCCAGTCCAGCTAAATTTTTGTTGGAACCAAATTTTTGGTTTAAACACAAGAGACATAAATAGTGAAAATACGAACTATGAGTGTATATACATTTCACTGCTTGAAGGACACATTTGCCATCAAGCTCTTCAAAGAAGATCAAGGAGATGCTGATGATGCTGAGTATGACCTGCACGTTTCTCCTGCCACAGTGATCATCCTCTGCATGCACTCCGCCCTCATCGGCGGGACGACACAACAGCTGCTGCTGGAGACGGCACAGGACATGCAGATGACTGAGGGCTCCCTGGTGTTTGTGCCGTACGACACACTGCTCTACAGCCTCCCCTACAGGAACGTGAGCTACCCTGCGCTGGCTGAAAACAAGAAGTTGCGCCAGGCCTACGACGCTGTGCTCACTGTCACCATGGAGTCTAAGGAGAAGTCCTTCTTGCAGGCTTATCAGGAGGCTGTGGACCATGGAGAGGTCCCCAGAAACATTGAACCTCTACAGGTAAAGGAATGGCTACATATCTGATGAACTTTGACCGTTTTTCGCTGTGCTGCCTTTTAAATCCTGACCGCTTCTTTGTGGGTTTTTATCCAAACCTCCCGGTTGTAGGTCTCCCCTCTGTTCGGCACTATCTACAGCTCCATACTTTTCGTAGCCAATGCGATGCAAAAGGTGCAGGACTCAGGCGCGTGGCTGTCTGGGGGCAACTTGGCACGCCACACGGACCACCTGTCCTTCCACGGGTTCAGCCAGAGCTTCCGTACCGACAGCTCCGGCGTGGGTCTGCTGGACTATGTGGTGCTAGACACGGATGGGGCCTCCTGGGAGATGTACCCCACGCATCTCGTGGACATGGAAGCGGGCATGGTGAGGTACTTCGGCCGACCCGTCCACTTCCCTAACGGCGTCTCCCCCAGGGCCGACTCCAGCTGCTGGTTCACCCACGGCACCATCTGCTCAGGAGGTGAGGAAAAGACAGAGACAGCTGGAGAGACCAGCAGGTTGGGTTGGAGAGTTATGGGGCAAAGGGTTTTTGTGTTAGTGGGGAAACCAGGAAGGGAAAAATTATGCTCATACTAGGAATCAGGGGGTCACCCTATTATCAACCCCGGGGGGTACGGTACAAACCCACAAACCCACAACCCTAGGAAAGACGCATTTGCTTGAGGGCCAGGAATGATGAGAAAAGACAGATGTTCAAAGCGGGGGGGGGGGGGGGGGANTCTCATTGAAACCATTGTTTTTAAGCTCCTGCGACGGGGGTTGTGGGGGGGGGGGGGGGGGGGGGGGGATGAAAAGCAGAAGTAAAATTCTTCAACAACTTATTGCACCTTATAGAAATAAATAGGCCGCAAATCTTTGTTGTCAAGGAAACCGTGAAGATCGGCTGCAGAGGTCAGATGGGTGCTGCAGTGCTTAGAAAAATACCTGTAAAAAGTTCTTTAATAGAAATAATATTATTTTGTGTATTAATCAGGATTGATGTTTTAAAACGTGCCGTTTACGTTGTTTACATCTTGCTGACCTTTGCTTGCTGTCTCTGCCAGGTGTCGACCCCTTCCTGGTTGTCACAATATTCCTGTCCACCTTTGTCACCGTTTTCTTCTCCGTCGGACTTTCTTACTTTATAAGGTAACCGCGTCTTCTGTGTGAATCAGTGTTTCCGCCTCACGCTGCCTGTTACTTGATGTCGGACTCATTGTGAGATGTTCGCCACTCCCTCCTTCTCCTTTGAAAACATCGCACGTTGCATATTGAGAACATTTTGCTCATTTCACTGCAACGTCACGTGACAAATATCACACGGCAGTTATAGTTGGAATATTCTGGACGTTTGACCCCCTTGTTGCTCCTCATACAGGAAGGTGTGGTGGAAAGGGGGGGGTTGGGATGCCAGGCCCTCTCGTCCTACCAAAACCAGGGACCCCACACCTCCCCAAAATAGTCACTTTGAGCTTTGAATGGATTGAAATGTTATCTTTGTACTTATTTTGTTTTCTCTTTGTGCTTTTGTTGACGTAGAATTTTGAAACCAACAAGAATTCATCACAACTTTGAAATGTAAAGAACGTTGCTATTTCTCACTGCAGAGGTTTTTTCGTGAATTTGACGCTGTAGAAAATTATGTGTTAAATACAGACAAAAACAAACGCGGAATTAAATCGTAAAACAAAATGACAGACGTTGTAATTCTAACCGTAGTTCTGTTCCAGCTTTGCAAAGTGGAGAAATGCAAAGAGGTGGATTTCTGAGTCTCCTGCATGGCCTTCTGATAGACTCTGTATGACAGCTCCTGCACCCCCTTATGTTCATTTTCACATTTCCTATTAGTTTTAGCATTTTTAACACGTGTTGTTTTCAGTCAGTAAATGATGGGCCTCTAATTCGGGACACCGGTGAGCAACAGTCGACTTTGCCACGTTCACGTTTCTCAGAGAAGAAGCGAAGCGGATCTTCACCCCGTTCCGCATCTCCACCCCTGTGAAGACAGCGGTTTTCTCCCAACTGCGGAAAACTTATTGCAAAGAAATGAGGTTCACAGACTTTTCTCACCGAAGGTTCTGGTCCTGACCTCACCTCGCCTTCCTGTGCCTCCCGCAGGAGACGCATCAGCCAAATCCGGATGGTCAAGGGTCCCAATAAGATCCTTCTCACCCTGGCAGATGTCACCTTCATCAATCCTTCCCTCAGCAACAAAGTAAGTCGGAAAGAAAGTCGACTCATATCCAGTTTCGATTCTGTTCATCGGGATCCAACGTACGGGTAAAACTCTCAACGCCTCCCTTTAAATTCATCCACCCAAATTAGATGCATCGGATTGAACTTCATCATTAAAACGCAAATCAGAAATTCTGAATACGTTTACCTTCATATTCATTTCTTTAATTTTTTCCCGAAGTGACGGGTAGAAGGTTTGTCTGAAAGGGCTGTACGTATTTTTTCCACGTCACTGCTGGTTTAGTTGACTTGGGAGCACATGATAAAACACCTTCACCTATTCAAGGGATTACAGGCGACAAACAGCACTGAGTAACTGTAACATTTCACTTTTACAATTTACTCTGCATCCCTCTAAACACTTTACAGCTAAATTTAACAGTTTTTTATTCCCGTTATATTGGCACGTAAATCAGTGCTTTCAGCTGTAAACACGAGTGCAGGTTCTCCCCTTAAGGCCATGTTTGCTGCAGCGCTTTTAAGTATTAAATGTTGAATTTCTGCCGGAATTTAAGATGCTAGGAGATGTTGCTGATGTTCACAATATATATTTCTTTATAAAAATTGTGAAGAAACGGTATTAAAGCAGCGAGAGGCGACTTGCAGGGTAACTTAGTGCACCTGGGTGGTGAATAATGGCTGTTACGAATAATGACCACGAAGTACATTTATAGTCTTCTACTGGGAGAACCTGGTCCACGGGGGGCAGAAATGGGGCCCGGGGGATTATGGGTGCTCAAGAAAACAACCTGTAAGGAATTCACTGTGTTAGCGCACACCTCGATGTGCGTAGATTAGCTGTGTGAATCGGCACCTGACGCCCCTGCTGGCCAGGGCGTCCTGAGCCAGTGTGCGTGTAAACGTTTGCGCAGAAGCTGAGCTTCGACGACAGCAAGGCCAGCGACATCGGCCGCAGCGTCTCGGACGCGGAGCACAGCCTCAAGTCGCCGTACTCCACTGCCAGCCTCGCCCCCGCCACGCACGAGAACTCCAACGTGGTCATCTACGAGGTGAGAGCCCACCTCCATTGCCATCGTTGCCTAAACATCTACCTGCCTCTGTGATGAGATGTTTACATTCAGAGAGTCCTGCCTTCGCAGGGCGACTGGGCCTGGCTGAAGAGACTCCCGTCTGGACATTTTGGTGCAATTTACCCCAAAACCAGTGACGTGTTTGAACTGGTTCGTATCAGAAGTTCTTGTGAGGTGCAGTCGTGCTGGACGGAATTTAAATACGAAAATGTAAACGTGGTAATGCATATGGCGTGTGTGTGTGTGTGTGTGTGTGTGTGTGTCCTGCAGATGAAGGACATGCGCCACGAGAACGTGAACCCCTTCCTCGGCTTCTTCCACGACTGCGGCGTCTTCGCCATTGTCACCGAGTTCTGCTCGCGGGGCAGTTTGGAGGATCTGCTGCGCAACGAGGACGTCAAGCTGGACTGGATGTTCAAGTCCTCGCTGCTGCTGGACCTGATCAAGGTGACCTGGACGCGGGGACGCCGAGGCACAAAGACCTCGCAGAGCGGTGATAGCGGCGCCGTCTAACACCGCAGCCCGGGAGCCTTAACCGCTCTCAGGAAGTCAACTCCTCGCGGGGGAGGTCCTTAGATCCGATCGGTCGCCATACCTTCCCTGTATCTTAAATAATAATGTTTTGAAAACCTGAAGAAACAGTTACGCCAGCTGCTGTCTGTAAATCTGTCCGGCTTCTTAGGTGGGTTATTCGCTGATGCTAAACAGTAAAAATATTTCAGGCTTCGAGCCACTAAAAGTAAAACTGAAGCAGAATTGATGGCGACTGGAGTTAAATAACAGGGACGTTATTACCCTCCAAAGTCCCGTTTAATTCGCTTTATTTTCTCACACAGTGGCCCAGAGCGCTGAGTTTAAATAACACACAGGTAACAGATGTAAAATAAGCCCACAGGCAGGAGGTCTGCTGTACATCTCATAGCGGGAGGAACAAAAAGCAATAAAGTAAACCTGCCGGCAACTGAGGGGAGGAAAACAAACAGAAAAAAAGGTGAAGGAGAAAAATAGACGGACGTTTAACGCGTGCAATAAAGTGTGAGTAGTGGCGTGTTGTCCTGCCCGGCCACCGTCACAGCGACTCGGTCAGCTGCCTGTTTCCCCCCTGGGCGAACAGGGCATGAAGTACCTGCACCACCGGACCGTCTGCCACGGGCGGCTCAAGTCCCGCAACTGCGTGGTGGACGGCCGCTTCGTGCTCAAAATCACCGACTACGGCTACAACGAAGTGCTGGAAGCCCAGAGGTTCCCGTTTGTGGAGCCCCCCGCGGAGGGTGAGTCCAGCAGGGGGTGACAACCGCTCGAATAGCGACTCAGTGGCCCGGTGTGTGACTGTAGCTGTGTTTCAGAGCTCCTGTGGACGGCCCCAGAGATCCTGAGGGGTCCCTACCCGGGACTGCAGGGGTCCACGCAGGGGGATGTGTACAGCTTCTCCGTCATCATGCAAGAGGTGGTGACGCGGGGGTCGCCCTTCTGCATGCTGGACCAGCCCGCCGAGGGTACGACTTCCCTCCAGTACAGCACTAACCTGGTCATCGTCTGGACTCACTTACACACCCGGCACTGACTAGTTTTAACTATTAACCACCGACAAACACACCGGTTAAGGACATTTGCTTGTAACCTGAAGGTTCCTGGTTTGACTCCCCGGTCCCGCAAACCGCTGCAGCTCAGCGGGTAGCGTTGGTGCCTCGCAGCTCCTGGGTCTCACTCAGTTTTTCAGGGTGGGGGGGGGGGCTGCACATTCATGGCTGCAGGTGCTCTGGTTTCCACCCACAGTCTAAACACACGTTCCTGAGGTGAATTTCTGTGTGTGTGTGGAAGTGTGTACGTATGTACGGACGAGGCGTGTTGTGACGAGTGCTGTCACACTGACGGGGGTCGTGCCGCTCTGTCCCCCTCCTCACAGAGATTGTGCAGAAGGTCCGCAGGCCACCCCCGCTGTGTCGGCCCCTCGTGTCCCCGGATCACGCTCCTATGGAGTGCATCCAGCTCATGAAGCAGTGCTGGATGGAGCAACCGGAGAAGAGGCCCACCTTCGACGAGATTTTTGACCAGGTGGCTGCCACCGCTGTCGTTCCATCTTTCTTGTACCGTTTCTCCAGGCTGTCCCCGTTCCCCTTCCGCCTTCGCTGAGAAATTTTTGGATGTAAAATACTTGCGTGTCCATCTGTGTTTAACTTATTGCTGCCAGTTGGAAAGTGTCTCCTCTTGTTTTCCTTCAACTGTCCCGGTAAATCTTATGTCCCTCAGCTGGTCTGAGGCAAACTTGTTAGGAACGCGATGATCATTTTTTCACTACCACACTCCGAATCTCCGGCAGTTCAAAAACATCAACAAGGGGAAGAAGACAAACATCATCGACTCCATGCTGAGGATGCTGGAGCAGTACTCGAGCAACCTGGAGGAGCTGATCCGAGAGAGGACGGAGGAGCTGGAGATCGAGAAGCAGAAGACTGAGAAGCTGCTCACTCAGATGCTGCCACCGTTAGTCACCCGTAAAAAAAAAAAAAATCTGAAAAATATGTTAGAAAGAACCCGAAACTCACAAATTCACAGTTCGAACTTCTCCTCTCAGGTCCGTGGCAGAAGCCCTGAAAGTCGGCTGCACCGTGGAGCCAGAGTACTTTGACAGTGTAACCCTCTACTTCAGCGACATCGTGGGGTTCACCACCATCTCGGCCAACAGCGAGCCCATCGAGGTGGTCGATCTCCTGAATGACCTCTACACCCTGTTTGACGCTGTTATTGGGAACCACGATGTCTACAAGGTAAAACCTTCATCTCTTCTCCAGTGTGGACTTTGGCCCAGACTGGGTGAGTCATTGACATCATACCAACGTGGAATGTGGGTGTCACAGTTCATCTGCGACAGCTTCTACATTCATAACTCCTCTTAGCTTTCTAAAGTGCACCTATCTAGCTAGATAGAATCAGGCGGAACTTTCTTTACCTCCAGAACAACACGAGTTCAGCAATAAAGTCCTGGACACATTAAGAATGGTTCTGGTTCCTTGTTGACCTGACATCCTTCACACATCCTGTAGCATTCAGAACCCTGGCATCACGGTCCTCCGATTCCAAAGATGTTCTGTTTGCCGGAGATCTGGAGACCTTTAGGCCACATCAGTAAAGTCCAGGCACCTCTGAGTTCATGGAGCCACCTTGAGATGATCGACGCTGTAGAGCTAGAAAAACTCAAGACAGCACTTAGTACCCAAAACTGCTATAGTGGGTGGAGCCTTGACAAATGCAAAACAGATAAATAATCAGAACTTCTCAGAAAGGTTTGGATGTCAATGACACGGTGTGTGAAATGTGTTTGTGTCCCTGTTGTCTTCTGTCCCTCGTCCAGGTGGAGACCATTGGGGATGCCTACATGGTGGCGTCAGGCCTTCCTGTCCCCAACGGTAACCGACACACTGCAGAGATCGCCAACATGTCTCTGGACATTCTGAGTGCCGTCGGCACCTTCAAGATGAGGCACATGCCCGACGTGCCCGTCCGCATCCGCATTGGCCTCCACACAGGTCAGCACCGTGCTTCTGCTCCGCCCCTTTTCCCGCACGTGACCTCTGACCCCAGCACGTCTCTCACGGCTGTGTTCCGGCTCAGGTCCCTGCGTGGCCGGGGTGGTGGGGCTCACCATGCCCAGGTACTGCCTCTTCGGAGACACTGTGAACACCGCCTCCCGGATGGAGTCCACTGGAATGCGTGAGTTCCGCTCTCTGTCTCCAGCTTTCCGTGGAGACCAGGAGAATGGGAGATGTCTACAGGGTCGTGGCTAAACTGTAATTGTCCAGGTGGGCAGGGAGTAACTCTTGTGAAGGAATGGAAGCAGCAATAAGAAGTAAGCTGGACCCACAAATCTGGGAAGCAAATATGAGGTTGATGGTCTGGAATCCATCTTATAATGTGCTGGAGATGATGGAGATGGGGAGGTGCGCTGTGAGGCTGTGAAGGTGACTGTGTTTTTCTGCAGCATACCGCATACACTTGAGCCACAGCACCGTGAAGATCCTGCTGGAGCTGAAGGAGGGCTACAAGGTTCAGCTGAGGGGACGAACTGAGCTCAAGGTGAGACGGGAGAGTTCGAACATCTCAGCACCATCCAGATCACGCGACATCTTTTCTGGGTTTGGGGCCATTTACTGTGGTGAGGATTTATGTTCTGGATTTAATGCACGGGATGAAAGATCAGGGCTTTGCTAAATTTTACACTGATGTTAAATAAGTTGAAGGCCACAGGATTAATAGTTGGAGCTAAGAAGACAAAAGATCCATTGTCGCTGTTTCACTGTTAACCGACAGGGTCTCTTATCAGTGTGAGGTGACATCTGTGACACTGTGACCGATTCCTCATTTAGGACAACCTGGTCATCCTTAGTGGTGCTTAGATGGATAAATACTTCTCACAATGTGTGAAAGTCATCGGATTCGGTTCCCATGAGAAAGTTTCAAAGTCCACGTGAGACCACCGAACCCTCAGCCTGGATCCGTTCCTCTCCTTGTCCACAGGGGAAAGGCTTGGAGGAAACCTACTGGCTGGTGGGTAAGGACAACTTCACCAAACCACTGCCAGTTCCACCGGAGCTGAAACCGGGGTAAGAGAAGGCCGGTGAACCCGTAGTCGCTCGCCACACGTTTACCGCATTTACCTTGTTTATGCTGCTTTTCTGATGCATCTTCTAGGCAACTGGCTCATGGCCTTCAGATGGAGGAAATAGCCCAATACAAGCGGCGGAGAGCAGAAAAGCAGCTTGCAAAGAAGAACTGAGGTAATTTTGCAAGCAGAAGGTGTACAACATCTCACATAACCAGGTGGAGAATCCAGTCACCTTCACCAGCCTCTTCAGTTCAAATCTTCTGTATCACAAAGAATCTAAAAGATGTTTCCCAAACTTCTTAACTCATACTGGGCCACTTCATTTAGAAGGAGGAGAAGTCGATACGGGCACAGAGCCAGGCTCAGGACCAGCTTTTTCAAGCAGGATGAATTCTGTACTCCACACGGACTGATCACCTCCACCACTGACCACCTCCACTGTATCACCTCCACCATCACTGACCACCTCGCACTGCATCACCACCACTGACCACCTCCACCACCACTGACCACCTCCTACTGTATCACTCACCTCCTCCCACTGTATCACCATCACCATTTATTCTTACTGTATTTCTTTTTTATGAAATTATCTCAGAAATTTCTACTTTCAGGCTAAAGAGGGACATCAGACAGACAGCGGAGAAGATCTGACACATGCAGCACGTGCCTCCCCGACTGGGTGATGCACCACCTCTGGCACAACTGTGGGGCCACTGTGTCATCGCTCAGCAAGAAGGAGCAGGATGGCACCTGGGTAGCGAGAACCAGCTCTAGGTGCTGAACGTTTGCGATGCCAGAGGAGAACCAGTGAATTTCTGCCCAGGCCTCGTTTCTCAAACGAACCCCACCCCCACCCCCAAGGGGACGGATTATGGATATTTTCCTGTTTAACCCTGGGGGGTGGTGAGGCTGTCTGCTGTACACAGACAAAGTTGAGCGTAGCAGTTTCACTCAGTTTGAAGCACTCGGCAACTTAAAGTCCCCTGTGGATTTCTACAGATGGAACAGGATGGAGATGTTCTCTACAAACCTCTCATCTCCCTCCTTCCGTCTTGGAAAAGAAAGCAGCACTTCTGAGTGTGTCGGCCCAGCCTTTCCATCCTCTGGCAGCACCGGAGCTCCTGCGCCCCCCGTATTCAGCATATCTGCCGTTTCTGCCGCAGCTTCTACAGCAAACCTCTTACCGGCCGAGAAAAGACGCTCAAGAGGCAGATGTGTTCCACAGAAAAAGACGACTGGGTGTTTCTCAGTTCTGCACTTCCTCTGTGCTCCTCCACCAGACCTTCTGAAGGGGGCCTGGCCACCGGCTGCGGCTCTGGTGACGAAACACGGTTAAAAATCATCCCTGTTAGAGGCGTCATTCTTAGTATTTTACGGTATTTATTTATTACATTTATCTGTCACGGTTTTTCTGAAAATGCACTATTTGTACCCCCCCCCCCCGCCGTCACAACAGATCTGTACCTTCTAGCTCTGCAGATTCCCGCTTTTCTGGGGGAGGCTGTGATTTATTTATTTATTTCTCGTTTTTTTTCCTGAGTGCTAAAAAAAAAACAAAAAACAAATTGTCACGTATCTCGTCTCTGCGTGTAGTTTTGATTTCCCGCGTTTATTTGCTTGCCCTCAGGTTTATTCGGGTGTTTTATCACTTTCGCCATAATTCGCCAGCGATGATGGTTCTTGAAACGTTCGCTGAGGTCGAGGCGGAAAATGTACCGAAGCGGGTCGATACGAACTAAAGGTCGCGCGAATGAAGTCCTTCCGCCCCCCGTTGGGTGACAAGCGCGTCGCCTCTCCTGCCTCAACACGCACCTGCGAACGAGCGTAAGGCGCAGCACCGGGTTCAACTTGACGCACTTTAACCACGAAACGGACACATGAGCCGCAGATGTCAGGACGTGTGAAACCCAGAGATTTTACAGCTGCCAAGTTCTACACTGAAAGTGGACGTCTGGTCTCATCCGCGGGGGGTGTTGAGGGTTTTTTTGAACGTGTGTGTATCAATAAAGACCTGAAAAGCATTTGTCTGGAAAATAACAGCACAAGATCAAAGTAACTCTAGTGAGAGTTTGGAATAACGAAGAGCAGAAACACGTTTGAAAATGTGGTTACAGCAGGGGTCACTACTGGTGTGTGTGTGTGTGTGTGTGTGTGTGTGTGTGTGTGTGTGGCAGTGTTTCCTACAGTCGCACAGTGGTGACTTTACTCGGGGCCCATGGCGCCCCCTGGTGGCTGACAGCAGACCTTCAGCAGATGGCGACCTGGATGCTGCCGGATTATCCCGCGCGGTTAGTCGGTGTTTAAGAAGGACACAGACCGGGGAGGTCACTACTAACCAGATTAAAAGCCCACTAAGACCTGCTCGTCACCTGCACACAGATTAGCGGTGCCTGTGGGAGTTTGTTCACATGCCATCATGGCGGTGACTGCAGTGTCACCAGGAAACGCCTCGTGTAGCAGAGGTGGCACTCGGTGGCTTTAGAAATGCTCCTTCACGCAAGAGATCGTCAGAAGAACTGCGATCGTCTGGAGCCGGTCCTACCGTGGTAAAACAGAGGTCCTCTTTGAGAGCTCGGAGCTACTGAGGGTCTCACCAGTTTAACGCCACCAGAATGAGGTTTATTCCTCTACGCGACATTAGCTGCCTTTGTGCCGTGATTTATTAAAAAATTTCCCACTATAACTTTCTGTTAGATCGTAATTGACGCTTAATAATTATTAATAATTTCATATGTGTTTACTTTCAGATCATGTCCAGCTCCCCTTTAAACCACCGATCCGCAAAGCAGTAAATCTGAGGTTTGAAGGTGGGATAAATGATCATTGAAAATATTTGCAGGTCTGTAATTTATTTTCAGTGTTTGTCTGTTTATATTTGTTTTATTTAAACACAATTTTTCCTCAGGTCATTTTTAATGCCATTCGATTAAAAATGTTTTGGATTGAAAATTTAAAACGAATGAACATTTCAAACTCGTTATTGCTTTTGGTGACGATACGGCATTATACACAATTCTGAAGGAGCCAAAGATAAATAATCACACTTTTTATTTTCCATCAGACTTTTCTTACGGATTTTAGGCTGTAGACCATTGTGTAAAAAATAATTTAAAAAAAAAACAAAAACAAAATTTGAAATTAAATAAAATGTTGCAAAGTTTGCAATTCCACGTGTCTCACTTTGAGCTCCAAATTAAAATTACTATTCTGAGGCTGCGTGGGGTCTCGGGACTCAGTCCCCCCCATGAGGCATTAAGGCCGGGGGGGGGGGGGTAAGTGGCGGCAGCCACCAGAGGGAGTCAGAGCATTAAAAAAAACTGCATAAAACTGCCCCCCCCATCCATTGAAATACACTGTTTGCTGGATTATATACAGTTCGGAGCCTTTAGTTGTATTTGGTCTCATTTATTTCAAAACTTTTTCTGAATAAATGTGAATACAGGGCGATTCAAGAAGTACTGAAGACGCTCCTGAATGTAGCGCACAGTAGTCAAAAGCATTTTTCTTAATCTTGCAAATGTATAATAATTATTAGTAATAGGGTAGTATTTATTAATCCTCCTAATAATGAATGGTAATAGATTTACGAAAGTGTTTTTGAACCACCCTGTACACGAAACGTGTCAGAATTAATCCAATACAGACAAAAATGCGCTTTTTTTGTCCGCACTGACACCGGCGCGCGCGACACCAGCACGTTGTGACGTGGCTCGGCGCCACGTGCCGCACGGGAAGCGCCGCGTTCGTCGTTTCGTAATAAACTGCAGATGTGTCGCTTGCAGACAGAAAACCTTCAAGGTTCTTCTCGAGAAAATCACATTTAAAAATATGCAATACAGAACGCGGCACAAAACTACAAGAATTTAGTCTCTTTTTTTGCAAACTTTAACTTCAGTATAATATAGTGTACATGCCGCGTCATTAAAGAATCTGCAACGATTAATAATTGTAAAATACTGAGCATGGACATAAAATATGGTAAAATAATGTTACCTTGCTAACGGTACACATATATTTCTAAAAGCAAAAACTTTTTCCAAAAAAAATATAATTGGTCTTATTTTTATTTATTTATTTAAATTTTAGACTATCTGCACACCCTGCCTGACTTTCTTTATGCCACGTTTTCAGCAGCATAAAAAAGGAATCGGTTTGCTGTCATTTTATCAAAGCGAAACGGTTGGCTGAGATTTGAATAATTCTGTGCAATTTTGTTGTATGTTTTATGCAAACGTGAATAAACACATACTGAACAAGATTACAGGATACAGTGAAATTTGACAACTGGAATCATAATAGCCGGGGATACAAAGCTATATTAAATATTAAATACTACTATATATAGGAGAAATAATGATTAAAAAATTTAATTAAAAACTAGGAGGATTATTAGAGTTTGTACAAAAGCGGACAGTTCTGTGTTTTCGTCACAGCGCCGGCAGCCGCGTGTTGTTTACACCACCAGCCTGTTTCACCCGCCCAGCTGCGTGGCCCACATCAACGTTTTACTAAACGGAAGCCCTTGATTGGCTGCCTCAGACGTCACAAATTAAAAATCGCCCACTCATCGTTACGCATCGGGGGACGGGTGTCACGCGCGCGCTCCCAATTGGGCTGGAAAGATGCCAATCACTTCAAGACGCTCCCTTTTCCAAAGTAATCTGCTATCCAAGAGTGAATCGCTGTACAAGAGCGGGGCGCTCCGATTGGCAGACGGTATTGTCACTTTTCTCGGGTCCGCATAATGTACCCAATCGATAGGGGGAATTTGCGGCGACCCCGCCCCCCGCAGGTGACGCGGGGGTCACGTGTTGTTTTCGCTGCTCTGTGAAGATGCGCGCGGGGGGAGAGCAGATAAAGCGGCGCTTCAGTGGCTTCCAGAAACCGACACGTCGCGCTGCCCGCGAACCGCTTCCTGCTCGCTGAGTCCCGGCCAAAGAAACTCACGCAGCGGCCTCTCTCCCTGCCTGTCCGCGGCAGCCGCCGTTGGGGTTTGTTTCTGAAAAAACGGTGGCGCCGGCGCCGCGGTTTTTCTCCCCCCCAAAACGAGGATGAGGTGTCGGTCGGCGCGGCGGCGGCGGCCAAGTGACCTTTAAACTGCCGTCTCTCATGGCGAATCCGCTCGGTTGTTCGGACGGCGGCGACGCGATGTTGGTGCTGGAGACGCAGCGGGAGCACCGCGCCATCGGGGCCACCGCCGCTGCATCCGTCACGGCTAACGGGGAGGCGTCGTCCGGAGAGGCGCGCTCCTCTTCGGGCATCCAGCAACACCCCCCGGCCTCAGAGCTCCCCTCCTCCTTGAGCCTCGTGCACGAGGATGCTGCTCCCGCGCCCCCCGTCGGGATGGATGGCGATGTGTGGAAGTGCGGCTACCTGCGGAAGCAAAAGCACGGACACAAGCGCTTTTTCGTGCTCAGGGGCCCCAGCCACTCGGGCCCCAGCCGGCTGGAGTACTACGACAGCGAGAAGAAGTTCCGGAACAGCGTGCGGTGCGCGGCGTCCAACGTCGGCTCCGCGTGTCCCCCGAAGCGGGTCATCTACCTGTACCAGTGCTTGACGGTGAACAAGCGCGCCGACGCCAAGAACAAGTACCTGATCGCCCTGTACACGAAGGACGAGTACTTCGCCATGGTGGCCGAGAGCGAGCAGGAGCAGGACGACTGGTACCTGGCGCTCAGCGAGCTCATGAGCGACGGCAGGAAGGGCCACGTGGATGCCGATGACCTGGATGACGGGTACGGTGTGGTCGGCCCGGGCGCCGTCTTCAAGGAGGTCTGGCAGGTCAACGTGAAGCCCAAAGGCTTAGGTCAGACCAAGAACCTGACCGGGGTGCACCGCCTGTGCCTGTCTTCCAAAACCATCCATCTGATGAAGCTGAACTCGGAGACGCCGTGCGTCAACCTGCAGCTCATGAACATCCGCCGCTGCGGCCACTCGGAGAGCTTCTTCTTCATCGAGGTGGGCCGCTCGTCCTCCATCGGGCCCGGCGAGATCTGGATGCAGGTGGACGACTCGGTGGTGGCGCAGAACATGCACGAGACCATCCTGGAGACCATGAAGGCCCTGAAGGCTTTCGCCGAGTTCAGGCCACGCAGCAAGAGCCAGTCGTCCGGCTCGAACCCCATCGCCTTCATCACGACGCGCCGCCACCTGGGCAATCTGCCGCCCAGCCAGACCGGGCTGCAGCGCAGGTCGAGGACGGAAACGACGGTGGGCACGCCGCCGGCCAGCAAGAGCGCTGGACTTGACAGCTACCGCTTCCGCACGTCCAGCGAGGGCGAGGGCACCATGAGCCGGCCGTACCGCTCGGTCACGGGCAGTTTGATCCACCTCAACTCGGCCCGGGGCAGCCTGGGCCGCCAGGACGGTGCCGGCCGCTACGCTCGGGCCCTGCCCACGTCCAACTACCACACACGGTCTGCCTCCCTGCCTGTGTCGCACTTCCCCTCCAACAGCAGCCCAGTCAGCGTCTCCAGCAGCAGCGGTCACGGCTCGGCGTCCGACACGCTCACGCGGCCCTCCAGCGCCTCCATCTGCGGCTCCCCGAGCGACGGCGGCTTCGTCTCTTCCGATGAGTACGGCTCCAGCCCCTGCGACTTCCGCTATTTCAGGGTACGGAGCAGCACCCCCGACTCCTTGGGCAACACACCCCCTATCCGCGAAGAGAACAGCCTGAGTGACTACATGGCCATGGATCGACATTGCGAGGCCCCGAGTGGCACGGAGACCCCCCGGGATGAGAGCACGTTTGAGGAACGGCCCTCCCGCAAACTCGCGTACTCATCCAGGCCGACAGGCGGCAGCGGTGTAGCACCTGTGTATCAGAAGATGACCCAGACCGGTTCCTCCCTGGACGAGTCTCCGTCGGACAGCGGCTCTTTAGGGAGGAAGGGACCCCAGACCTGCCTGTCGCCGGTGCATTCGGGCTGTGGCTCCTGCGCGAAGGCTCCTCTGCTCCGTGCTGATCCTCAGAGAAGGTCAAGTGACGATGGCTACATGCCCATGATGCCAGGGGTGATGCCTTCTCCCTCCGCAGACTATATGCCCATGCAGCCAAGCTCGCAGGTACCCAAAACGGCCCCGCCCTCTTCCCACCAGACCGACACCCACGGCTACATGGTGATGCTCCCAGGTAGCGGCTGCCTGCCAGCACAGACCAGTCCTCACGGCAGTCAAAGTCAACTAAAAGATGGCGAATACATGGACATGTCCCAGGGTGGCGCTGCCGCCTCCCAGCAGGTAGCAAACGAAGGCTATTACGTGCCAACCACACCAGAGACCCCCAAGTCTTACAGCTCTTACTTCTCTCTCCCACGCTCCTACAAGACCCCCGTGCGGGAGAACCACAGTGAGTACGTGCCCATGTGCTCCCCTGTGAAGCCTGCGTGTACGGCAGGCGAATTTGGCAAATGCGGCAGCCCGGGTGGCAACTCTGCTCCCGGTGACGTGCTGCACAACGGATGTGGTGAGCCTTACTCCTCGGACCGACAGGCAGTGCGTCCCACCCGTCTCTCACTAGATGGGCAGAGGACGGACGAGGCACCCGAGTGCCTCCCTGCTCCGTCCAGCCCGGGGGAGTACATCAACATCGAGTTTGGAGACAGACCGCTGTGCACCCCCTGTTCCCTGTCCGCCGAAGGCTCCCCGTCCTCGCTGGGCTCTGTCGGTGAGCACCGGCGCTCCCCGCCACACGAGGACTACATGAGTCTGCCAAAGGCTCGCTCTCCCCGGCTCTCGCCGGTGGCCCCGTGGAACCCCCCGAGCTACACGGAGCCCGTTGCGCCCACCGCGGTCCCCGTCACTAGCAGCGGACACGCCGATAACTACACAGACATGACCTTTGGCTTGAACAGAAGAGGGGGCGACGAGGCGGCGCAGCAGCACGAAACAGACCCTCTCTACTCTCCTCTGCCTCCCCTCAGCCCGCAGAGAGAGCCGAAGGTGATCCGGGCCGACCCCCAGGCCCGGCGGAGGCACAGCTCCGAAACTTTCTCCTCGCCTCCTGGCGGCACTAACGGTGGCAGCAGTGCCACCATCCCAGCCCCGGCGAGCCCCCATCTGGCAGAAGGTGCCCGGTGGCACAGCTCGGGCTCATTCGACAGCGTTTGGCTGCGGATGGACGCGGCAGCAGCGCCTTCCCCGGATCCCACAAACGCCTCTTGTGGCCCCGGAAGAATGTGCCGGAACTCCTCTGCCGGTTTTCAGAATGGCCTCAATTACATCGCACTGGACCTGAGAGAGAACCCCCCTCCTGCTCCCCCCTCACCGACAGATAACGGGGCATATGCCAGCATAGACTTCTCCAAAGCGGAAGCTCGGAGCTCGGCCCCCAAAGGTTGGTTTTGTTTCTGCCCCCTGTTGTGCTCCAGGTCCAGAGAAAAAGTAGATGGGAGTCGCAAAGTTTAGGTGTGTGTGTGTGGGTGTGTTGCTCTGGTATTTGGGAATTAAGAGCAACTTATTATAGCTGCTAATACATTTAGAGTAAAAATGTAGCTCAAGTCCAAACATTGGCACTGTTTTTTTTTTTTTTTTTTAAACCTTTTTTTCTTTTTGATGTCACAATAAACATTCATATCAAGCAGGCCTCCCACAGATTGGCAACACTGGGGGTCTCTGTCGCTGCCATTACTTCTGGGACCCACTGTGAACACTGGTAAATGTGGTTAAACTGGCACTGCTGTCCTGTTGCCTGTAGTTACTTCAGCATTAAGACGGGATGCAGCGAGGAGACCCTTCGTTGGTCACCATCAGTTTTCGATTTAAAAAGTCACAGTTGATTTGTTTTGACAGGGTTCCTGTGTTTTGCCAAAATTGCTTTGCCTTTAGGGATATAATTCAAGACTGTGAGTGTTGCTGCAAAAATATTCTAAATGCACTTATTGGTATAGAAATATATATTTTTTGAACTTTCCGTGGCATTGTAGTGATTTGCTGTGCAGGAGAACCCTGTGCTTGTTTGAGGTAACGGGAGGGATGTGTGACCAGTGATAAACTGGGGCTTAGTAGTCTGTTGCAAAGCAAATGTCACACATTGAGTTTTTGTTTGTTTGACATCTCGCAGGACAAAACCACTGAACAGATAACAAAAGGTGCTGAGATGTTGACGGGCGCGCGTGCCGAGGCCCTGCCTTCTAATGTTGCAGTAGTAAGCTGAACTTTACCCAACAGATTCTCCGTGTTTTGCTTCACATTTTCCTGCTTTCGTGTGGTTTTGAAGTTTGGTGGTGATCGGTTTTTGACAGCCTCGGTTGGTGTGGGGCTGTGGACAGAATTTAAGCCATTAAAAAAGCAATTAAAAAAATCCTCCAAGTTTTCCTAACCATCTCTTCAGTGATGTCTCATTTGCCTGCTCTCAGTTTAGAGACGACAACTACAGTACACAGTGGAAAAGACTCTAAGAAGTTTCCCTCTCACCTGGATCTCTTTTTTTTTTTTTTTTTTTTTAGTAGTAATATTATTATGTTTGGTGGGACTTGGCAAAGTCATTAATTCAACATGGTCCAGTATGCAGCGAACCCCCAAAGAGGTGCCAGGTAGATTCCAGCGGTTACCTGTGAAGATATCACTCACCTTTTTTTTTTTTTTTTGAGCAGTGAGATTTTGCGTACTATCTCATACCCCCTGGGGAGGTCTGCGAGCCCCTCAGCTCTCAGCTGCCCGTCATGGGATGCTTGTCGGCTGAAGAAGCCCGAGGGTGAGTCAGTTATCACGACAGGGTCTGTCTGACTCATTTGTTTATTGGAGAAGCCACCGCGCAGATGGATGGAGGAGTGCGAGCGATAGAGAGGGGCAGAGAAAGCAGGGAGGGGAAGAGGAAGGGGAAATGCTGTAAAAAGGAGGGCTTTGTGATACCATCCAACTTCCTGCAAAAAACTTGCTCTTTCTGGTGCACTGATGCCCCCCCCCCCACGGGTGGCTAATGGCTCAGAAACACACCTACTGTGTTTTCAGTGAACTGGTGTCTCTGAACAGTCCACTGTGTGTGTGTGTGTGTGTGTGTGTGTGTGGATGGGTGACTGTAGGGAAATTACAGTAGTGTATTTAGAACTGCAGGTTACACTGGATAGAGGTGTCAGCTAAACTCCATGCAGTGTTTATTGTAAGTCATTTGGGAGAAAAGTACCTGATGAGTAAATGTAAATGAATGAATGTTAAGTTGGATTATAGGTATTTTTTAATAATGGGGAATTTCTGAAAGTCAACCAAGTTATAGATGAATTGGTAAAGTGGCAACAACGGGAAGTGTGGCACGAACTAGTGGGTCCTAACATCCGCGAGGGGTCCGTGGAAGTGGAGCACTGTGCACCTGTGCCGGCGTCTGTCATTGGTGAGACGAGGGACGGTGACGTACGCAAGTGGCTCTTTGTTTCTGAAACATCTGCATCTGGCCTCCTGAGCTCAAAGTCCTAGCAAGCAGTAAAAATTGATGCTGGGCTTTTAAAGGGTTTGTTTTTTTGCTCTTGGTGCCGGAGTGCAGCTCGGCACCCATTAGAGAGGTGTTAGTTACTGCTGCTGGTTATGTTCATCATGGATAACTGCCAGTCCTAAAGCGGCATCGCGGTGGTGTAGAGTGTGAGGGATGGGGTGCCAACCCACTCCAGCTCATGGTTATGCAGGTATTCTTGCACGTCAATGTCTTGCACATGAAGCGCTTGTGTGTTTTGTAGAAGCTGCGCTCTTGCTTGTCGTAAATGTTTTGAAAGTTTAGATGCTGCACTTAAACCAGTTGGGAGGTGAGATATTGTCCAAATATGAACCTTTCTGGCCAAGATCTCCAGGGTTTAGTCCAGTTGTATGCAAATGTCAATACATGAATTATAGCCAGGGAGGACAGGACAGTTCATATGTGCGATACAACGTGTAAGAACCAGATAAATTCTGTGTATACAATGTTGGAATTTGCCCAGGTCCTCAGTCCCATATCTGCAACTCCGAAATCCAAACAGTTCTTTTTTTCACATCTATATGTACAGCTTAGCTCGAACCTGTGCCCGGAAGATTTACTACATTTTTTTTTAGGATTAAAAAGTAGTCAGGTATTTACAATGTATGTTTATCCTGTTTCGTTTTATTTATTGGTTTATGAATAAACTGTAATATTTTGTCTTTATTCTAACATTCATACGTTTCACTGTAGTAATATGAATGTTTGATTATGGCGTGCTGCCCCAGCCCTCACTGGGGGTCTTGCATCATATAGGGTTTATAAACAATATTAAATTTGTAAAATCGAAAAACTCCTGAAGCCATGGGTTTCGGATAAGGAACTGAGGACCTGCACTGAAATCGTAATTTCCATCGAGTGTCTCAGTTACTCCCCTTGGAAGCAGTAAGGTTCCATGTGCAGTTTGTTGCGTGTTTGGAGTTTCTCAGAATGACCTTTATTGTTGGATTTCATGAGCGAACTGATGACTGCAGCAGTTTATGTTAAAAAATCATCCTGCTGAATGTGAAACTGTTCCAGCAAATGTTTTGGGAGGGACGGGGTTTAATGTCAGGTGGGGTAGAATGGTGTCTGGGGTGGGGTTGGCAGGTGTCCGCAGGTCAGGGAGATGCTGTGACAGTAACCTGGGAAGTGAAGTCATGCAGGAATAGGCTTGTACCTTGAAAGCATGATGGAGAAGGGAGATGGAATGAGGCTGTGCTGCAGGGGATGGGGATGGTCAAAGCTCTTATTCCATGGAAGATTAACGTTCTGTTTGAAACTTCACTCAACTGATGTTTGTTTCATAACCAGTAAGGAGATGTGGGTTTGTCCATTTGGCTTAGTGACCGACAGCAGCGGAAGGCAGGTGTGCGCCTCACTTTTTCCAGAACACTAGATGCCCAGGGGTGAGAAGGTATGATTCAGGGACTTGTGCAGCTGGCTGAAGCCCAGAGGGCTTCCTGAAAACTACCTGAGCCGTAATGGTGATGGGAGGTGGCCGGTCAACATTTTCCAGCACACCGGTCACCCTGACGTGAGAAGGTGGGGTTTGGAGAGCTGCACTGTTGGCTAAAGGCCAGAGCTCCCTGAAAACAGCCTGAAATCCAGCAGGGGTTCGAAAACCAGTTCTGGTAGTGAGAAATCTCCAAATCTGCCACTGTAATCGCTTGTAAAATTACTTTTTTGCGGTGATTCATCGTTGCCTGTTGGCAGTGTTTACCCTGAAAGGCACCTTGGGCCAACTGTAGTGGAGTAGAGCACCGTAGAACACAGTCTGGCTACAGAATCAAACCGACAAACTGCTGGCCTCCCATGATCCTCCACGGCGTGAGAGTCGGGCTGAAACAGAACCTGCGCAGTGACACCACCGTCTCAGCTACATCTTATAGGTTACGCTGGTGCCATGAGAAGTGTGAAATTAAGTTTTGTTACTAATATGAAATATTAATATTTGAAACTACTCCTTAGTCTTTATAAAGGATATAGTTTATCTGAAGTGAATTGTTATTGCTGTGTTATTGGATTGAATACATTTTAGGGAATTAAAAAAAATTCAAAAGAAAAGAAGTTCAATTCTGTGAACTTCATGAGTATGTTTTTTTTTTTTTTTTTTTTTGTATTTGCTGGCAGTTCTTTTATTTATTTATTTATTCCTGTATCTGCACAAACCCAGGTCCTCTAACCGTGACACCACCTGCTGTCACAATGTAGTCTCCCCAGGTGAAGCACTGAGGTCTGGCAGGCGGTCTGGGTTGTTAATGATTCCGCCGCGTTGTCGTTTTACAGCCTCGGCTTGCGCGGGGGGCAGCGCATGAGTTTTCCAGGGTACGAGAGGGGAAGGGAAGGCAGGAGCAGTGGATGGGCAGGAGGAGATTCTGAAAAACAGTCCAGAGTCCAGGAAAGTGAGCAGTAGACATTGTTTGCTCTTTTCGGCCCCACAGATGTTGGGGTTTTTTTTTTTTTTTTTTTTTTTTTTTTTTTTTTTTTCCCTTTTAAAAAA
>UFQX01000453.1:322485-355544 GCA_900497675.1 Arapaima gigas
GTGTTTGACGATTAACCAGGATTGTCCCCCCCCCCCCCCCCCCCGTCACCTGTCATTTACGATACAGCAGAAACTGAGATTTAACAGAACCCCAGTCCCCCCCCGATGAGGCCCTGTTGTTGCTTCACCCCTGGTCCTGAACAGAGCTCTGGACTCAATGTGGTACCTTGTTGTATGTTAGCTTTACAGTGACAATGTGTTTAAAAAAAAAAAAAAGTGTATTTTTTTGGTGGCGGGGTGGGTGTGGGTGGGGCTGTTTGTAAATGATCGTTCCAGATTAATGTTTCATATATTTAACAGGTCAGCCTTGGGTGCGCTACCTTATTTCTATTTTGTTAACATGCATTCAGTTAAAACGTCACGATTTGAAGCAGCACTGACCTAAAATAAGCGATAAATGAAAAAACCTCATATCTACCGAGACCTGCAGGTACAGCATACGTGTTATGCAACTTCTGGGTTTTTTTTTTTTAGTTCTTTTTCTTTCTATCTGGTCTACAAAGAAGCAAATATTCTCAGTTGTTGGGTTGTAGTGGTTGAAAGGGGGGGCCTTTTGGGCCGGTTTGCCCCCCGCCGTCCTTGTCATCGTGACGCTGATGTTGACCGAGACGCCGTCAGTGCTGTTTTCCCTGTGCGTGACAGTAGGTCAGGTGTGTCCCCCCCCCGACAGGTACAGTAGTGAGAGTCCATAGCGATGTACTCCACATACGTGCATTATTTCTCCAGCTGAGAAAAAACACGAATAATGTAAACGGTACTTGGCTGCGTCTTCCACTGTAAATAGTCATTACCTTGTTTGTTTGAGGGATTATGGGTTACAGGTGACAAAAATTGAACATTGTATAGCGTTGATATTTATTTGAGGTTTTTTTTGCTTTCAATAGAGCTATTGCAATAAAATGTGTTCATGTATGTGACGGCCCCGTTCTCTGTGTGTGTGTGGGGGGCGGGGGTTGGGTTTGTTTCTCAGATTTAAGCAACTTGTGACTTCCAGGGGTGCAGAAGGTAACTGGGGGGTTGGAAAGCGGAAACGAAGGGGTGTGATGCGTTTCCTCAGAAGGTCGCTGCTACCCTACAGCGTTTCAAACCTCGACGCACAGAAGGTGTTTCGCTGCTTGTTCACAGTTCCTGACGGTTCCCAGTGAGTTCAGTTCTGTACTTTCCGTTTATCCGCATCACGGGAATTCGGCGGATAAACGGAAAGACACTTTCAGATTGACTCAAGTAAACCTGCGTGTGTGTTTTGAACAAGATTCACTTGAAAACGTCTTTACGTGTATTTTCCATATGAAACCGAGTTTCTCTCCTCACTGTCATTTCTCATTATTGCTGAAAGATGGATAAAGATTAACGCAAAGCATAAGAAAATGCTGCAGTCGAGGAGAGAAGCTGAGCTGTTTGGCTGGAACAGAAACAATTCGGCTTTGCATTGTTTACATTCCTCCCCTCTTATGTAACGTCATAATCTCATCTGTTCGGCTTGTTTACGATCCCCTCAGTCCGGAGCTCGGGACCCGCTGCGAGCGAACGCCAGTGGCACGAGGTGGTGGTCGGACTCCGACTCGAGGGTCAATGTTTAACCGCCAGAGGTTCGGCTGCCGGTGACTCAGCATTTCCACCCCACCTCGGAACGCTGTCGTCGCCCTCCACCGTTAACCTTTATTCGACTGATGCGTCTGTCCGGGACGGCAGAAATGTTCTAAAAAAGTCAAATGTTTAACCCCTCTCCGCAGCAGAGTGTCACTGGGGCGCTGCAGCCAGCGGGGGATTCAAACTAGCAACCTTCACGTTGTTAGGAGATGCTTTAACCGCTGCGACCCCTGCTGGCAGTTCGTAGGAACCGACCCCCAGGCTGCAGTGGACATCGACTCGGGGAGGTGAAGCGGCGTCGATCGGAGACCGGATTTACCGTTAAAGCGCGGGTTTTGACCCCCCGTGGTCGCCTCTTGTTCCTCCCAAGCAGGAAAAAGCAGCCCCCCTGTTTGGGGGTCACTCAGAAAAGGCTATAAAACAACTTCACTCGTCTCCCCAAAAACTCGTACTCAAACATTTGCGTTTCGAGGGAAACCCGTGTTTGTTATTAACTTTTTCTCACGTTTGACACAGTGAGTATTGATCCGGTTCGATCGGTTTGGGGGTGTTTATGTAAATTAAGGTGGGCAGATTTGCAAAAGAATGATTTTGTCAGTTAAATTCAAGCTTAAGGAGACAGGATTGGGGGGCATTTTTCCCCCGAAATTAATTTGTCAGGTTTTTTTTTTTTTAAATTTATTGTGGCCCCCAAAAGAGTCGTGGTGGCAAAAAAGGAGAACAAAAAGTGCGACAAACCGCAGGGAACAAAGGTCTGTAGGGAAGAAACAGGCTGTTATTTGCAAACCGGAATAAAGTCCAGGGGCAGGAGGTGAGGGCTGTGCTGCTGGGTTCTTATTTATTCACAGGCGAACGTGAAGGAACACGAACAGTTGGAGTTGTTCCCCACTGAGCGACAGTTTTTACAGCCGGGGCAACGCTGCACAGGCACCTGCTCCTGTGTACTGTGTTTTACCACGTTTTCACAGCAAACTGACTGGCTGGTTTTTTTTTAAGGCTTAAGAAACATAATACGTAGCTAAAACTGTTAGAACAAGTAGTTAAAATTCACAGTGGAAATGGGTGCTGAGATTTGTGGGAAAGTTGCGTATTGAGTTCGGGGAATATCCCAACAAAGAGTAGTAAAGAATTTAAACCGTCATAAAACGCAACATCCAGTGATCCTGGAAGACAAAGTTCAGGCCAAAACCGGCAGGGAAACGTGTTCACAGCCCTCCGTGGGTGCAGGATACCCTGAAAACATGGTAAGCTGGGGTAAAATGGGGGACAGTGACCCATGCTCATTCCAGGGACTGTCCAAACCTTTTAAGAGGTCCAGCCCTCCCTTTATATGTTAAATTTAAATTCATATCTTGTTTCAACTGCCGTACCTGATGCCCCCTGGAATGGAGAGCATTTTTTTGAGGACAGCAAGGACACGGTGGGTGAAAACAGAATGTTTTAGTCGCCTATTTTGCCTATTTACACAGTCGTCCCTCGATTTACAAAAATTCACCACAACAAACTCATTCAGTGCCGCCATTTTGATTTCCAACTGACCGACTGGTATTTCCCATAAAATAGCTCCCCATCTTGTACACCTTTTACCCCCCGCAATAACTTTAATATATTCATTAAAGTTCATGAGTTCCATATTAGAATCGCCTCCTTATTTAAACATCTGTTTGTGAAGCCGGGCCCAACTTTCATACATTCAGTTAAAATTGACGGCAGCGATAAATTAAATCCTTCACATAAGATGCCAAATAAAGTCCTCAAATAAACATGCAAGCGGGTTTAAAAATGGACATCTTTAGGTCATCACCGAACTAACTGAAACACAGATGCGGACCCTCTGACCCCCCGCGTGGAAGGGAAGGTCCTCCTTCCTGGCCGCTAAAACGCAAACTGTGTAGAACGACCGAAAGAAAAACGCCCTTCGGAAATCGCACGTTAAACGTACAATAATAACGGGTGTAGAACCGGCCTGTGGAATTTAACTCATTTTTTCCCGGTTTTACGGGACTGTCAGACTAATTCCACACACATTTGCCGGATTTTCATCGGTCCGGAAATGGAAGAGGTTTGTGGGTTCGCCGCCACGAAGGGGCTGATATTCTGACCTCAGATGCCCTGTGGAGATTTTCGGGGATGAAGTGATCGGTGGTCAACAGTCCGCGGTCGCTTAGCGTCAACTGGACTAACAGTTAATCACATTGCGCCATTCAGAGCCCTGAAAACAGTGAGGGGCAGCTTTCCAGGAACAGGGGGGGGGTTCACCGGGGGTCCCGTCCAAACAACACGTCTGGTCAAGTGATTCGTCTGCGAGCCCCTGCTGCGTACAGTATAAATGTAAATAAAAGATCTCCGGCCTCAAGGTGCAGTTTCCTCCACCGCCAGGAACAAACATCCCTCTCGTCCCAAAGGGGGGTCATCTGTCGTCTTTCTCGGCCTCCGGCTCAGTCTTAACAACAGCTGAAGCGACTGAGCTTCGGTGTGGAGAACGAAAGGAGGGATGAAGGAGCCACAGAGGAGGAGCCAGACGCTGGTTTTTCACTGAAGGGACCAGCGAAGGCGTCTCTTACACACAAGAGATGGGAAACGTGCGAAGGAAAGTGTCAAAGCAAAACACAAAATAAAAGTGAAATTAGCGGGAAAGTGCGAGTTTTAATTCGATTATGAATCTCCAGTTCTTACGTGGATTTATCGTTATATATTCCTGTATTTTGTACCCGACATTATTTGTATTTTAAGTGTTGTTTTTCCTTTCGTATTTGTTTGAATGACTGGTTGAAGACTCGACCGCTTCTCACGCGGCGCTCCTGCTGCTCCAGCAGGTTCACGCTGAAATCTTCGGGCACTGATTTACCATCGTTTTTACTGCATCGCTTCAGGGTGGTGGGGAGGGGGTCCAGCAAAGGGCTGTGACCGCAACACCACCCGGTGTCCACATATGAAGCGCCAGGTGTTTGGACGACAGGTAGACCGGTTAGATGTTAGAAGGTCCGTGCTACTCTCCTGTCTCCACAGCCACAGGGTGCCGTGAATAAAACACACATACACACTCTGCCCCCAGCATTTCAGCCTGGGTAGTTCCCCGAAAAACAGGTAGCCGGGGCTCAAACCCACAACATCCTGGTCGGCTCTGCGCTCTTCCGCCACGGTTGTGGGGGAGAGGTGGGACGAAAGCGCCCCCTGGTGAAAGTTTCTCAAGGAAGCGTGTTAGTCGGAAGGGGTTAGAAACACCCCGCAGACGCACCTGCGCCAGCATCACGGGGGGTCTGGGCCTCTGCTGAGACCCCCTTTAAGAAGTTACCTCAGATCCACTCGAAGAGGAGTAAAAGTGACGGTAAATACTAAGGTGATGTTATGTATTCGGACAAGTGAACGTGACTAAATCAGTTCAACACACACTGTGCAAAATCTAAAGTAAAAATCTACTTTAAAGCATCAACCCGACCAAAACTGTGGACATAAACCTGTTCCGAAATGTTGCTGTTTACTGTCCCCAACACAAGGAGTCAAATCGGCCAGAAAGACCCCCCGTGGTTTCTAAGAAAGTGTCAAGACAACAAGCATGAAAAACGTCTCTCACGCAGCATATATATAAAACATTTCTTTTTATTATATATTTATACATAAAATACGGTTCAATTGTTGGTATGTGTCCTTTGTACAGTGTGTGTGTGTGTGTGTGTGTGTGAGAGATCAGACCTGTGATGTGGTGCTTTTCAACTCAATATCTCCTTATTCTTTACACCATAAAGACGTTTTGCACAATATACACATTTTTACTTATAAATGAGGGAAAATGATTATTACAGCAGCTTTAGCACCACAAGGAAAAATACTGAGTAAAAACTGCATTTTCACTTTGGAAGCTCTTCAGTGCATCTTATTGCTTTGATGTTCAGCAGCCAAAGTGCTCATTTGGTACCAGAGTGTCCAGCCCCCCACCCCCCCCCCCAACTGCCAAAGCACAGATCTTTCTGGAAATAAGTACTGACATCAAAGTACAAACTGAAAGAAGACGTTTGAAAAAGGAATCGTATTTCAGAAGATAAACAAACAAAGTACAGACATTATTTGAACCTCCACTGTCGCCCCCTGTTGGTTTTCACGCGTCTTTTTGAGGTACCTTTTTTTTTAAATGACCCGGTCCATTAGTTTGATCCCCTTTGGCTGCGTCGTTCACACAGTGGCAGCGCTGAGCTGAAGCGGGGGGGGGGGGGGGGGGACCCCCCCGGCCCCCGCCCCCAAACCCCCCCNGGGGGGGGGGGGGGGGGGGGGGGGGGGGGGGGGGGGGGGGGGGGGGGGGGGAGACGCTCTCGGCCGCCGTCCCCAAAGCCCGCCGTTACGTCCGCTTCAAGCACACCACACAGCGGCTGACACGCGTCTGCAGGTCTCCTGCTTTCAGGGTCTCCTCCTGCGGCCTCCTGCAGCGTCAGGGTGGAGAAGATCAATACCCAGCATGAGCAAGGAGAGAAGCACCTAAAGGATGACTCAACGTACCTTCTTCACAGACGTGTACGCTCTTCTACTGTGGCTACAGCGTTACCTGGGTAACCCAGTTACAGGTACGGTCTAGTTATGGTACAGTCTAGTTTACAGGTACAGTCTAGTTATAGAAGACTCCAGTTACAGGTTAACATCTAGTTATGGTACAGTCTAGTTATGGTATAGTCTAGTTTACAGGTACAGTCTAGTTATGGAACAGTCTAGTTACAGGTAGCATCTAGTTATGGTACGGTGTAGTTGTGGAACAGTTACAGGTTATATATATATAACACAATCATTGTCGGGCTCTCGTACCTGAACATCTCAGCGGTGTCCACGGCAGCCAGCCAGAAGCTGTAGGAGTTACTGTAGTAATTGCAGGTTCCTTTTCCATGGCATTCGATGAAGGGGGAGGAGCGGAAATCCTCGAGACAGGAGCCAGGGGAGGCCAAGGCTTGACCGGAACCTTCGGCCCCAGCACCGGTGTGCTACACACAGACACGGGACAAACGGCATCGTTTCATCCATTAAAGCTTTTGCTTTTCCTACGAGAAGCAGCAGAGACACAGTGCGGCAGTCGGGTACCATCATGAAGGAGAAACCGATCCACAGCGTGTCCCAGTTTGCCGGGCAAGACGGTAGCTGGATGGATTGGCTGTGTATGGCGACCACCATGGCAGGAGCTTCACACACCGCACACCTGGATTAGCAATGGGCACACGCACACAAACACACACACACACACACACACACACACACACACACACACACACACACACAGAGTTTAGAGTCCTTTTTCTGAATCGGTGTCTCTTCCGCTTTTCTTTGTTTTACTGCTCCTTTTCCCACCACCCCAAGCCAGCCCTCTCTCTGTGCCCTCAGACCTGCTAATGTAGGGCTTGATGTTCTCGCCGGTGATGGGCGCCATGCTCATAGGCATGGTCTTTGGGGTGGACAGCCAGTAGGAGTAGTCGTTGCGTGACGCCAAGTTGCAGACATTGTTGATGTTGCAGAACACGAACGGCATGGTGCTGAACCTACGCAGACAGCTGCCCGCCGTCCCTGGAACAGGTTATTCGGAGTGGTTTGCGGTGGTTTGCAGCACCACGGACCGCCTAGAGGGTCCATCTTCTTCACGGCACGTAATCTGCAATACGTGGACTCACCCAAGTCCTGACCGTGGGAGCGCTCATTGCCCTGGACGTACAGCAGGGAGTAGCCGTGGTACAGGAGACTCGTGTGCTCGGGGCAGGACGGGTCCTCAGTAGACTGGCTGTGGCGCGTCAGAAGGAAGCCGTGAGCTGCTGAAGATGCCCCCTGGTGGCCCGGAGGTCCCTGTAACCCGTTTGGTCCAGGAGGGCCCGGGAAGCCCCTCTGACCTGAGAGGACCGGGTGGTGGGAAGAACCCAGTTACTCATAAGATAGGAGAAGACTCACAGCGTGACTGTGAAGACTGAGAAGAGGACGACCTAAACACCTTCGTCGCGGCCGCTGGCTTACAGAGGAAGCAGGACAATAACCGCTGCTCTCACCTGGCTCTCCGTGTGGTCCCATCTCTCCTTTGTGACCTGCAGGTCCGCTGAACCCTATGGCACCCTGAGGACCTGGATCACCCGGTTGTCCTGGTTGACCTGTGGCACAAAAAAATACAAATAAAAAGTCTACAAATAGGCCAGGAATTACTATTCGCATTAGTCAGCTAGCGGGGGTTTGCTGCCTGAGAAGGGGAGGCTGAAGACCGCAGAGTAAAAAATGTAGCTTCAAAATGAATTTCTGATTCTGACCCACCTGACAAGCCATCAAATCCTGGAGGACCCATAGATCCATGTGGACCTGGGAGACCCTGGTGACCAGCGGGGCCTTGGTTACCTTTCAGCACAATCTGGCCTGCAGCTGGGGCCGGGTCACCTGGGGGTCCTTCACAAAGCAGGCGGTGGTGTAAACAAATGAATTCCGCTCATAAAGTGAAGAAAAAGCAAGCAGCAGGACAAACCTTGTTGACCGACGTCTCCTCGGTCTCCTGGGGGACCGGGTGTGCCAGGCCTGCCAGGCAGACCTTTTGCTCCTGTGCCATACAGCCAAAGAACAACGTTAGAGGACGTCTCTGTGGAGGAGAAAACTAAAGCAGCACCAAGTCAGCCCTGCTGTAAGTGGGCGGTACTCAGGAGCGGCGCTTCTACATCTTTGGAGAACCGGGACTTTTTCTCGTGTATCACCACCTCCCATAATCCCCCGGTGCTCCTCCCTGCCCCTGTTGGCCAGATTCTCCCAGTAAAAGACAGAGACTGTAGTTGATGGTCATCATTCATAAGAGCCTCACAGCTACACGTCATCACCCAGGTGCACTAAGTTACCCTGCAAGTCGCCTCTCGCTGCTTTAACACCGTTTCATCTAACTGTCTCCCTTTAATAAACATTATATATCATAAACATCAGCAATGCCTTCCAGTATTTTTAATCCCCCTGAAATTCAACATTTAATAGATAACAGGTTGCTGGTGACACGTGACCAACAGCCCAATAAGGGGGAACCCGGCACTGACTTTTTCCCCCACGTCAAGTCCTGATTCTACCCATTATAACCAGATAGACATCTGATCCTGGGGTGGGATTCAACTTCTCCTCTGACATCCAAAATTTTACATGACCTGCGCAGAACAGGCTCGATCGCCCCCTCAATATCCCCCAAACGCGATTTGTCGGAAATGTGCATGTGAATCAGATGTGAGTTTAAAAAAACCAAGCAGAGAATTTCACAAAGGGTTTACACTCATTTACACTGTTTACACCTTTATTTATGAGATTCTTCCGGTCAAGTTCACATCGCAGTGTGAGAACTTTGCTGACTGACCTGGAAACCCTGGTTGTCCCGAAAAGCCAAGGTCTCCTTTCAGTCCAGCTTCCCCAGAGGGACCAAGGGACCCCTAAGCGCACAGAAAGAAAGTGTCACCGTGGGGATTTGGGGTTTAAACCCATTCAATCAAAACCGGGTAAATACCCCACAACTGCACTTCTTACCGGAAACCCGGGGGTTCCGCTCTCTCCTTTCTGACCAGGCAGACCAGGGGCACCACGAAGACCCTCCATCCCCTTCTCCCCCTTGACCCCTCCTAGGCCGGGGGGGCCGCGTGGGCCCTCGAGACCAGAGGGACCTTGATAGATACAACAAACGTAAGCAATTCTGACCCCACACGGCTGAGGACATCACATCTGTACACTAACACTGCAGCGTCTCACGTCTCACTGGTTCCACCTTTTACTTTAACTGTTAACCATTAAGCCGTTATTTTACTAAACATCACGGCTCTGTTATCTCACACTGACTTGCAGCAGTAGCCGCCGTCCAAAGTGCAGATTTTCAGTCAGCACTTCACACCACCTGCTGCTTCTTCACCTTTACACCTTTACAGTAATCGGTGGGTACTCGTCGGTACTGGGTACTCATCGGTACTGGGTATTCGGTGGTAAACCTGAGTGAATCAATAAAATGACCCTGAAATACTAATGAGGCGGCATATTAATAACAATGAAGCAATAAAATAAACTATTTTCATTTTGATTAAACATTTCCGCGACTAACAAAGGTTTAAGTTACATTTCGACAATTTGTTTTTAAAAAGAAACAATAAATTCCAATAAAGATACTAATAAATTTCACTGTGTTCAGGACAGACAAAGAACAGACAAGAAAACTCAAAATAAGACATGGGGAAAAACGTGTGTGTGTGTGTGTGTGTGTGTGTGTGTGTGTGTGTGTGTGTGTGTGTGTGTGTGCTTTAAGGAACAGGATGGACGAGCTGCACATGGCCACACACACAGAGGACACACTGCACGGACAGGCAGGACCCCCACAAGGGACACTCGTAGCGAACACAGCACGACACGCTGCTTCCCCACAGTGGGAGTGGAACCCGGGGGGGGGTCTGACCTGCAGGACCTGCGGGTTAAAGTGGGGTCCGGAGTTCAGTCGCAAAGGCGAGTCAGCAGATGGCATGGAAATGAAACACACTGTTAGGTTTGAATCGGACACACAGACAAACGATGGGGAACACAAATTCATCGTCTTCAGAATCTTTGCATCAGCTGTGATTTTACTAACCCCCCCCCCCTTTTGCTATCGGTGTACCGTGTTGTTACGTGATCCCAATTTTGCAGAAATAAAAAATATTAAGTATTAAGGACATCGACTAACTAGGTGTCACACATCCAAGGCACCGACGTGGAAACAGCCTCGGATCAGATGCTGGACCATCTGCGTATGTTTAAATAAGCAGTAAACCCCCCCCCGAGCCTGTAGCTCACTAGGAATCGCTGCTGGTGCCCAACTTGATGTTTGCTTGGTGTCGGTTAGAAAAGCTATGACGCCAACTTTTTGAACAAAGGTAAAGGGAAAAGGCTCTGGTGATGTAATAATCCATGCAGGATAAACACTTCCAGGCCAACAGATCTTATCATTTATCTGTGTTCGTAAGAATCGCCTTTCGAACGAATGGAAGAAAAGTGTCACACAGCCTGCAAAACAGTCCTGCGTGTGGAAGAACCTCCATCAGCTGACTGGGGAAAGGAGGTGCTCCCGTGTTTCGGGGTACACCTGAGCCCCCTTTTTGGTCCCCACCTCATTTCCAGTAGAGCAGAAGGGAAGCTGACCTGCAGGGCCTGAGAGGGTCACGTGTCACCGGTCGCAGGGGACGTTGTCACATGACCGCGAGTGGGTGGCGCCACACCGAGGGGGACAGTCAGATGTCAGACCTTTGCTCTCCTCCAAAATTCACACGACTCCCAGGTTGGACAACAACAGAAGCTGCCCAATCACTGCAGTTCACTGCTTTTTAACACCTTGAAGGGAGCTAAGCTAAGCTACAGACATAGAGGTCAGAACAGGGTGAGAAAACGGATTCTCTGTGACTCAGGTGCTCAACGCCAAAGAGAGGATAAGAAAACGGTCACGAAGGTCCACAAAGGTGCCAAAGATCACGTGGTGGACTTAGAGAAGGAAAACGGATGAGTCTGCGAGCAGGAGGGCTGGAGAGGGTGAGGAAACACTGAGCGCCGGTGACCACCCCGGACAGACGTGCGATAAACAAAGTGCGGCTGAATAAAGACGTGCAGCAGCCGGGGACGTAGCGCGTCTCGTGCTCCGCGTGGGGCGTATGGATGGGTGTGGCTTAGCATGCAAATCAGGCAGGTGACATCCTTCATACTGGGCTCCGTTTTGCTGTCTGGTTCCTTCATCTTCTGAAATGAGTTGTGTAACTGTGAGACTTTCATTTCTACACCCTTTCGCACATTTTTGCGCACTTGGGCGTCACCCGGTTCTGTCCAAATACACTTTGCGACTGTAGGTCTTTGGCGCAAAGGCAGAGACCAAGAAACCAGGCAGCAAAACAGGCATCATGTACTACTGAGGTTAACTTTACACTTACCGCTTCTCCCTGGGGGGCCAGGAGGCCCTGTGGTACCTTTGGGTCCTGCTTGTGACAGGCCAGGTTGACCTGCCGGGCCGGTGTTGCCAGGGGGTCCAGATGTACCAGGGGTCCCCACCTCACCCTTCTGTCCAGGGAAGCCAGAGTTGCCAGGAAGACCAGGATAGCCAGGGTCTCCCTTTGGTCCTGAAGGGCAGGTGAAGGAAGCAGCACGGAAGGAATCAAATGCGATGAGGAAGGACACGTTACAGGCTGTCCAAACATTGACCACAGTCCTTCCGAGCGACTCTAACGTGTATGAGGGAGTAAATCCATGTGATGCTCCTCCCCACATCGGTGGGGTTTGAAGCGGAAACGCAGGAAGCAGGTAAAGACAACAAAGTGAAGGTGTGAGAAAATCACCTGGTAATCCTGTGGGACCCGGAGCACCAGGGTGACCAAAGCCAGGCTGACCTGCAGGACAGGAGAACCTTCGTTCCGTTTTTTTTTTCATGAGGGAGTAACTTCATTCACGCAGAAAACAATGTTTTGAACCACATTGAAACTGTCCCCGTCTTTCATCTCCCACATCGTATGTTCATTACGCATAACATTAGGGTGTTACTGCGGTACACAGTTCAGCACCGTAGTAAAGAACATTACGCTTAAATTACGCTTTTGATTTTCCATGTTTTCGCCGATCCGGACACCTCCTTTGCTCGAAGCGTACGAAGCTACGGAGGGTAATATGTCGTCCGAGATAAATCTTTATCGTTCTCCATTGTCAGGAATGAGGAACATGGAACAACATCCCATCCTTGTACTTCTGCCATGCAAATCAGGTTTTTTTTAAATAATGAAGCATTTTCTTACTTGTAATCTACACATTCAAAATATTTTACACAACAGACCGTGTTTAACGTCATAATTTTCTCCTCACATTTCGGATTCAGTAAAAATCACCTGTTTTTATTCTGTGGCAAGATGACAAGTTTAAATTTGTTAGCCGGTCTTATCTGACCTGGGTCTCCCTTCACTCCAGCGGGTCCAGGTATCCCATCACGCCCCGGTGACCCTTTGTCTCCAGGGAGCCCAGGTGGTCCAGGCCGGCCTGGTTCTCCCAGCTCACCGCCTGGCCCATCGATGCCTGGAGATCCTGGAGCTCCATCGAATCCCTTCAGCCCCGAAAAACCCGGAAGGCCTAAGATAGGAAGCAGGTTAAGATGTGTTTCTGAGCAGCATAAGGCCTTCGTGTGCGTGTGTGTGTGCGTGCGTGTGTGTGTGTGTGTGTGTGTGTGTGTGTGTGTGTGTGTGTGTGTGTGTGTGTGTGTGTGTGTATGCGTGTGTATGCACATTTATACCCTGAGCTCCAGGGGGTCCCGAGTTTCCCTTCTCTCCTGGACTGCCAGGTAGACCCGGTAACCCTGGTGCCCCCTGCCGGCCTTTGGGTCCTGGGTTTCCAGGGAATCCAGGCTGTCCGGGGTCACCCTGGGATAAATTGAGGGAAAGAGACGGACTTTGACCACCTGTAACAGACTATCTGTTAGAACACGGCACAGCAACACAGTAGTCCAGTATTCAGTAGATCAGTATTCAGTAGATTCAGAAGGTTGTAAGACTGGTAAACATTTTGTACACAGTGTATTCGGTTTAATACACCTGTACCCTGGCATTTGAGTTCCTGGGTCCTGAGATATATATTAATACTCACTATGCGAGTCAAGGAGTCCTGGCATAACCAGTTCTATCTGAGCGAAGCTGAACCATGAGAGAAATGCTGGAAAAGGGTGCGAGTGCGAGTGAGACGGTAGGGGGCAGCACTGATCTCTGTATCTGTGTTCTCGGTCTTTGCCTCTTGTAGCCCGGATTCAAACGCAGTTTTCCACTGCATCATTCCGGTCACTTCTGTTCATTACAGGTGGCACATTTTACTGTCTTATACTGTTTTCGTGTCTTCATTTTTTTGCCTGAATTTGACTATTAAATGCAACCTACTCAACCTGACAAAACTATCTGCCTGATCGTAGCTTTACAGTTAAAAGCTCTGTAACCAAATAGCCCGTGTGAAAAGGACGTTCACATTCGCTTTGCAGGGGGTCATGTGTACCTTAGCACCCGGATTTCCTGGGACGCCAAACCCAGGAGGACCAGGATCGCCTTTGTCTCCCCTGAACCCAGAGATGCCTGGCTGTCCAGGTTGGCCTGACCTTCCTGGCTGCCCAGGGATACCTTGTACCCCTCTGGGACCTGGAGAAATAACATTATTAAGAGCCTCTGTGTTGCTGGAGAGAGGAAGGGATTATACCGACACCCCGTGGTTACCTGGTATTCCCATGTTGCCCATAATGCCCTTTGGTCCTGGTGGTCCTGGTAATCCTGGCTCACCCGGGAACCCCCGATCTCCTTTTGGTCCTGCGTGTAGAGGTTACCAAAGTGTCTGCAGCACCGAACCCGTATCTGCACAAAACCTCCATCCCTGTTCCTCTGAAGGAGGACTACAGTTTCCTTCCTGTAAGACAAACTAGCAGCTTCTTGGCCATAAGTCAAACAACTACTACTAACTGCACAGTAAAGTCCATTTGAATACAACACTGGTTCAAATACTTTTAACAACATGTTTGAAAATGTTCCCTTGTTTGAATTAATACCTGGTGGGCCCACTTGTCCGGGCTTTCCATCAAGTGCAGGAAGACCATTGTCTCCTGGGAACCCTTGGACACCCTTATATCCTGGCGCTCCGGAAGCACCTACGGAGCAGAGATGACATGCGGTGCTTTAGGTTCATGTGTGCACTGGCTGGAAAAAAATGTGGCTTCATTCCAGCTCCATCATCACTCCCTCTGCAGGTACACAGCTCACCTGGAGGCCCCGGTTCTCCCTTTGTTCCCTTTAATCCCTGAGTAGAAAGAACAGGGCCAGGGGATCCAGGAATGCCAGCATCACCTTGCTCTCCTTTAAGCCCAAGAGGACCTGGTCCACCAGGCTGTCCAGGAAAACCACTTTCACCTGGGTAAGAAAAGCACTGAACTGGTTAAACCAACATTCCCATATTGGGAAAAAGATAACAAATTTTATATATATGTGAAACATCCTCTATATCAAACGAAATGCAGATGAGTGCCTTTTGGTCCCGTGAGACCAGGAACACCAGGTGCTCCTGGAGATCCCAGAGGGCCTGCAGTGCCCGTCACCCCCATTTCTCCTTTTCGGCCTGAGGAAACAACAGAATGACGGACACCTCACAACATGTTCCCTCCGTAGCTGCTCTCGGTTTTTCCACCTTTAGAGTTACAGCCAAGGCGACAGAGAAAGACAAGAATTGGTTCACCTGGAAATCCAGGAAGTCCCTCTTGACCTGGCACACCAGAAGAACCAGGAGGACCCATAACGCCTGGTAGTCCAGGGGAGCCCCTATCCCCTTTATCCCCTGGCAGTCCTGGCACGTTCAGTCCTGGAGGTCCGGGGTCACCTTTGGGACTGTTCAAACCAGGGAACCCTGTGACGGGATGAGGACAACCATGAGAACTACTGACTACCTGTGCTTGGAAGCAGGTTCTACAGCACTGAGGTGATGGCTTTTTGCAAAGCAACAAATTACAGGATAAAATGTTTTGGATGAAACTACAGCTGGAGGTTTAAATGGAGCAACTAGACAGAAGAGCCTTCTAGAAGCAGGAAAGGCCAGTGTTTGTTTGGACCCATAAGCCTTGGAGGAGAAAGATGTAGTTGAGCTCAACCCTGCTTGTTTGGGAATAACCATCATGGCAGTAATTTGTTTCTTATAAGTCATATTGTGTCACGAGTTAAATCCCAACATCTTCCTGCAAATTTGAATGCACAGTTGGTTTTATTTGCTGATTTGAACAGATGATGGTTTAGAAGATACCACCAGAAAGTGAACATCCACAAGTTCAGGCCACTGTTTCTGCTGGTATTTTTCAAAGCGCTCAAAGTTTGATCGACACATTAATATCGAAGTTGTGTTTAACCAAATACTCTGATCTGTCCACCCGGTCAGGCTTAGATATCGCTTCTGCCGACTTTTCAACAGCTATTGGCTCCTTTCATCATGGAAACACAGAATAGTCCCTTAATGGTTACATAAGTAAACCATAAATATCTTCATTTGAAGTCAAGGCGAGATCTACAAGAGAGAAAAGTATCCCAAAGGTCCAGGTGCAACATCATGAAGACCTTTGCTCAGCTACAGGAGATGTTTGAAACTATGACTAAAGGAGGTTTGACATGGACCCAAACATTTTCATACTATATTTAATGACTTATTACTTCACAAAACTGTACAGAACTACTAAATGTGCATTAAATATTTAACAATGTCTAAACATCACATCTGTCTACAGATACAACAAAAAATGTAGACATACATCACTGATTCAATGCAAAATCCTAAATTACGTTTATGGAAAAAGGTGGATATTTTCGAAAGTTATACGATATTAAATATATTTCAGTTTCCATGTGTATTCCAGTGCCACATACCTTGAAGTCCTACAGCCCCTGTTGGGCCTGGAGGACCAGGAGGACCTTGAATACCTTCAAGAGAAGTAGCACCTGGTAGTCCAGGATGACCAGCTCTCCCAGGAGTGCCTGGGTCCCCTGCGGCACAAAGACATGGGGAAGAGGAACCTCAGAAGATGTGATCCATCTAAATGTTGCACTGACTCTGTCTTGGACATCTTGGTGGTGATGGTGTTGGACATCACCAGACTGACAGATGCACAGTGAAAACCTGGAGAACACTGCAGACCGCAACATAATCTCAATCTGTACTTAATTTTATACCTTTGGATCCCGGAGCACCATCAACTCCTGATCGTCCAGCCTGCCCAGGGTTTCCTGGGAAACCAGGGTCTCCCTTTGGTCCCTGGTCTCCTTTGCTCCCAGGAAATCCAGGAGGTCCATCGGGGCCCTGCAGCCCCAACCCAGGGTCACCCTGTGGTTAAAAATTTTAAAAAATTAAATTAATTTCTGCTTCTCTTGTGCTTTCTGTTCCATCAGAGCTCAGAAAGATCTGCCCAAAGCGAGAAGCACTGTGTTCACACAGTGATTCCCTGGGTTATTGAAGTCCCTCACCTTGGGCCCTGGGAAGCCTGGCGGCCCCGGGAAACCATTTGACCCAGGTTGTCCAGGGCTTCCGGGGCTTCCAGGTTGACCTGGCATTCCAGCGAATCCTACAGAAGACAACAGTCATACTTAAGGCAATAGCAAACTTTTCTGACAAGCAGGGAATCCGGTCTACAGTGTAAATCCCCAAAATGTAACCTCAAGAGGCAGAAATGTTACTCATTAGCATCACATTTAGCACCACATTTCCTTAATATCTCAAAATGTATCTTCTGAGAACATTAAATAAGACGCCAACATTACAACGCAACGTATTTAGGATGCGGAACGCAACACAGTGACAAAAAGTGCTACCAAACTTTACTGAACTCAAGTACGTGTTGAAAGTCTCCTTTCATGCTGCCCTTTTGCTTTGATCTATTCTTGTGTTTTATTGTTGCACCAAATTGTAGTTTTTAAAATTTGTGTTTATGCATGACTTAGTCTGCGCAGACCTGCTGCGCACATGTTTCTGTCCCGGCGTCTGGACAGTTTGCCAGTGCTTACCTTTGACCCCTGGCGGGCCTGGCAAGCCAATGCCAGGAAGTCCGGGGTCTCCCTTTGCCCCAGGCTGCCCTGGGAACCCGGGCTGTCCGAGTTGACCTGGACTACCTGGAAAAACAGAACATTACTGACCACTCGTGATTTTTCCATTAAGATCAGGTGCTGGTTCGTGCTGAAGAAAGCGGTTCGATTGTGCACCTGGAGGTCCTGCGATGCCGGGCTCCCCAGGCAGCCCCATAGGACCCTGGTCACCATAGCCTGAGCTTGTCTCCCCTGGGTTACCCTTTGCACCTGTAGACATCAACCTCTTCTTAGCACCATGGCCACAGCAAGACTGACATATGGATATGCACAGAATTCAGAGCAGACTGAACCCTCACCTGGGAGACCTGGCGGACCCGTCCGGCCCGATACACCCTGGACACCTTTCTCTCCTGGAGGCCCTTGGAGGCCAAATCCTGGTGCTCCTGGAGATCCCCTGTCCCCAGGTGGGCCTGGCATTCCAGGTTTCCCAGGTGGGCCATGATCTCCTTTAACCAACACCGATCCCTACAGGTCCAAAAGTGAACACAAGAAATGAACGTGACAAAGAACTTATATCTCCCGTAGATGAAACGCAAAACAATGCAGTATTTTAACAAAGAAAATGGAATGATTTGATTCCCTTTAAGCTAAACTAAAAAAGAGGTGGAACAACATCCTTCAGACGCTACTGGAAAACACACATGATGGCACCCCGTATTCTGAGATCGCAGCAGCTTCTGAGCAAACCGTCCTCTTTTATTGTCATACAATAAATTGATCCCGTATGGAGTTGTGGTTGGAGCAGAAATGTTTATGACCGGATCCCCTTCCTGACGCTGAACCTCATTGTTTACCCGGGCTTGGAAATCACAAATCAGAGCAGAAACCAGGAACTGTGGGGGGGGTTGAACCTATCAGGTCTGTTTTACGCAGCCAGCACCTCGGTCGGTACGGCCATGAAGTGCGTGTATCCGGCTGCCGAGCGAGAGGCAGGACAAGGTAGAAATGGATCGAATAAGTGACTGCGGACGTGAAAATCACGAACCTGATAGTTGACGAGACACAAGACTGACAACACTAGAAATGTGGTGTTTGGAGGAAAACGGCCAACCCAGGTTCTCCTGGAAAAACACTGTAAAGCTGATGATGAGGATCAATTAATCCCATAAACATGTGAAATGAAGGTCATCTTGTTACTGATCACCAGCACTAAGGAGAGCCAGACCAGAAGCAGTAGCATTAAGGTGCTCGCTCACTCCTACACTGTCTGGATGTTCTTTACTGTCACGTACCACCTCGCCGAGGAAAGACAGACAGAAAAGAGAACGCGGGCAAGTGACGCTACAAAAAGCAGTAAGTAACAGCTTCAAAATTTGAGCCACTAAGCTGTGCAGCACCAAACTGAGCTATAATTTAAAAGAACTTCTTGATGACGACTTAACAATATATACTGTCATTCTGCAACTGTGGAATGGAATCGACGTGAAGTCTAAAACTGTTTATCACAGTAATATCTCTGCACTTACAGGTAAACCTATAGGTCCAGGTGAACCTGGGATTGCATCTTGTCCTGCTCTTCCATTCAGGCCAGGTAGACCAGGTAGACCTGGGAACCCTGTATCTCCCTTATCGCCCTTCATGCCATCAAAAAAGACAGCGTCTCCTGGGTCTCCTTTCTGTCCTGGGGCACCTCGTGGTCCCGGGGTACCAGGCAAACCCTGAAAAAAGACGGCTGGTTGGAGACCTCACTGCATGTTAAAGAGCAGTTGAACTCCTCTCACTTCTGCTGGAGTGTAGCAACACAGAGATGTGAAGACTTGAACAGATTTAAGGAGGTATAATAAGGAAATTAATGTGCAGGTTTCTTACTAGTGGACCAGGCTGTCCAGGGCTTCCTGGGATCCCATGGTCACCTTTAGTCCCAGGTTGTCCTGGAGCACCTAAAACACAGACGGCCAACAGCGTATTGTTACAGATACAAAGAAAACCACGCCTTGTCAGTCAAAGGCCAAACAAAACAACAGCACCTGTGAATCCTGAAGGACCAGGAGGACCTGGCGGCCCTGGGATGGTGTCCTCAAAGAAGAAGCAGTTAATGCAGGTCTCCCCTTTGTCACCTGCAAAACCAGACAGCTCAATGTGAATCGGCTTCCAAACTGGGTGGGAAAACAAATTTCATCGGTATTTGTCAGCAACCACCATCATTTCAGAGCGCAGAGGCACACGATGAAAGAGCACAAACCCGGCTGCCCTCCGATTCCCGGAAATCCACGTTCTCCCTGCAGGCCTGGAAGTCCTGGAGTCCCTGAAGGGCACAGCCCACTTCCAGATGATGATCCTGGAGGTCCTGGGGGTCCCGGGGGACCCTGTAGCCCAAGCTGCCCAGGTTTCCCTGGAGGTCCCGGCAAAGAAACTCCAGGCTGACCCTCGTCACCCTTCTTTCCCCTCTCCCCAGGTACACCAGGCTGACCAGGTGACCCTGGGATCCCAAAACCTACAGCAGGACAGAAGAGCCAGTGCAACCAAACAGAGGTGAAACTGAACAGGACCTGCAGGCATATTGAGAATGAAAACTCCATGTCAGTAACAGCCAGAGACACAGAGAACAACAACGTGTTTCCCAGCATTTACCTGGAGCACCTGGCTGTCCAGGAGGTCCTGAAAGACCTGCAGGGAGGGAAGCAGACAGTGATCATTGAAGAGTTTTTACAACGTAAAACGGGACTGCCAATAAGTTTCGTGACTGGTTGCCGCTTGCACGTGTCTGTTACAGGTAACGGCATAACAGCTCCGTGGCAGCTACAGCAGCATCACATGGGAGCTTCTTCTAGAACTTACTGACTGCCCGCATAAAACATCACCGAGTACCGCAAGCTGCACTTTGGATAGCAGCTCATTCTCAATCCAGACTCAAATCCTTCCTGCTCCCCCGAGCCTTTCAATAATCTCCTTTTCCTGTATTTTTAATGTTTTATTATTATTCTAATCGTTTTTAAGTTTTCAATTTTTACCTTAATTTTATTACCAAATCTGCCTTTGTTTTTTTATTCAATTCTTTTTAATGTTTCTTCGTATTCTGTCTCTGCTTTAATAATTTTACTGGTGAATTTTTTAGGTGTTTTTGCCTTGATTTTGTTATTAAATCTCTTCTTGTTATGTTCTCTGTACTTCTGCCTTTGTTAAGCACTTTGAATTACCCCGTGTATGAAATGTGCTATATAAATAATCTCGACAAGAACCCAGCACTCCAACGGCACCACATGACACATTTTGCAAAGTCGTCCAGCGCAACGTGTAAAACGGCGTTTTTTTACGCTGTTTACCGACACATTTTTTTACATCCTTTCTTGCCTCCCTGTGCTGTGGTAAACAAACGTGTCGGTCATGTTACCTGAAGAGATGCTGTGCTACTGTGGTAACGGAAACTTACACACGGTGCAGGAAAGGCTTATTTCAGTGTGTCTGGTGTTCGGGTTCAAAAACTCAGGTCAACGCGGGAGGCTGAGTTCGATTATTGGGTCGGGACTTGGTGAGTACCTTGTGGACCCGGCTCTCCGTTTTGCCCGGGTCGCCCAGGTACACCAGGCTCTCCCTTTGGGCCCTCGATGATACGGTTTGAATCGATGACCACCTGCAAGGTACCAGCTTGTCACTAAGGTTCAAGACAGTCACCTTGAGACGTGCAACTTGGGAATTAGGATAACGTTTTCAAGCACATAAACGTGAGTCAATATGCGAAATGTGTCAAAATATTATAATTCATCTAGGATCGTGAAGCAATTAACAAATGGACTTACTTCGCCGGGGGGGCCGGGGGGGCCACGGTTTCCTTTTTCACCCTGAGGAAGTGATTTTATTTTAAAGATCACCTCAAAACCTTTACAGTTCAATGGGGAAACATCATCAGGGAGTCAGAACAATTATTTGAATAATTTGCGGCATCATTTTCATATTCGATACGCGATTATTTAAACAACTGAGAGATGATACGTTTGAACACACTGAACTGCACGGCACCGACTAACAAAAATAAAAAGCAAAAAGTGGAGTAAGTGGAACAACGCTTAGGTACGAATCCCACACCGATCTTTGCTGTAGACCACAATCGTGCTACAAAGTGTAAAATAAAGGTAATCTTACCATAATCCCCTCCCTTCCAGGGAAACCTGGACCCCCAGGGTGTCCTTTTGGACCCTGTTGGGGACAGGACAGGTGTTTCAGCCTCAGTGGTGACATCTCTTTATTAACAGGCCACAAAGCTCCAGAGACCTATCACACCTCCTCGCACTGCAGCTCACTGCTACTCACCAGAAAACCCGTCTGTCCAGGATCACCATCTTTGCCTGGTTTCCCCTACATGGAGAGAGGAGACACACACACACAGCACACACTGGTGAACACAGCTCCCTCAAAAAGCAGGTGGTCCGGCACCACCGATGGGGCTGCTCTCCTTACACACTCTGGCTTTCTCTTGCTTTCCGCTTTCCTCACACTACAATGGTTGCTTCACATTTCACCAGGGGCACCCGGGTTTCCAGGCCTGTTTGCTCACCTACAGACCAGAGGGAAGTTTCTGCTCCACTCACCCGCTTGCCAGGTTCTCCAGGCTCACCCTTCTCACCCTTCGGACCACCAGGAGGGCCCTAAGGGAGAAGCAACTCCATCAAAAAAACCCAATGTGGCTCAAGGGTTGCAGTTACTGAGGGAAGACTCTAAAAAAAGAACTCCAGTGCCAGAGAAATCATTTATTTTCATAAGCACAATGTGTCAAAGCCCTGGATTCTACTTCAACAATATAAGAGACATTTCCCTGTGACCGGCCAGACGGGCCCTGGTGATGGAGCTGACCAGCAGGCTGACCCTCCTCCAACAGACAGCATGAGCAAACACAGCAGATGTTTAAAGTTCCATAAAAGACGACGGACACGTACAGGAAGTCCGGTGACGCCGGGTACCCCAGGTGGGCCAGGTGGTCCCCGATCTCCCTAAATGAAACAGAGTGTCATCTTATTAACACGATCACAGCACAGCCTTGCCAGTGTGTTCTGATCTTTTGGACCTTTCCTTAAACTTCATCAGCAGAAAACCGTCCGTCTATTTACCCGTTCGTCTGTTTATTTATCTGTCTGTCTGTCTATTTATCTTATTGCTGTAACACCAGCAAAACTCACACCACCAGATCATATACTGTACACCTAAACACTGTGACTTTCTATTTTATGTTGTTTTCATGTCTTCATTTCATGTCAACATTAAGTGCTTGTTGCTATAGCTACTGATGCATAATATATGATACAGAATAAAAAAGTAACTGCACATAAACACAGATGCATATTAATGAGCTCATGAACCGTGTGGTATTGAGGTAACTGGTGTTTAAAGTCTTTCTCACACTGAAACAGGTGTCTAGAGTATCGGGGACATTAACTGGGGTTTTTCAGATGAACCTGGACCAAATCGCGATTTTCCTCATGAGAAATAATGGAAATAGGTTCTCGACATTCAAGTGTGCAGTTTTGCAGGAATGAGCTCCGTTCGGACCCCGGGGTAGAGGCGCGTATCTGTCAGCGCTGCCGTCTGGTGGCGGGGTGACAAAGGGCTCAGCCGACGTCACTGTGGTCTTCCGCTTTTTGTTTGGCAGTTTCGCATTAACACACCTTGTCTCCTCTCTGCACCTCCGAATCCGCCGGTTTCTTCTGCTCACGGATAAGGCCTGGTGCCCCTGGTTGCCCCATCAGTCCCTGTTTACCCTGCACACACACACACACACACACACACACACACACCGACAAGTAACAACACCACACTGAAGAAGGTTTTCACCTAACTGGCTGGGTAAAAGTGCCCTTCCTACCTTCTCTCCTTTCTCCCCTTGGAAGTTGAGGCCCATAGTACCCTGCATATAAACATAACAGAAATGATCATTTAAACACATTAAATTGTTGTCAGACAATAATTTACGCAGGAAAAACATAAAAATAACCCCTTATTGTGAATTCCTGAGACAAGCATGTAAAATAATGGACACATTAATGATGGGCTGAGGAAAGACTGATGAAAGGATGAGAGGAATAATTTATGCTGTTTGGTGGTTCTGTTTACTGACTTTATTGAGGAAGAAGGATGAGAAAATGTTACCTTGGGCCCGGGAGGACCCGGTGGTCCAGGACTCCCCTAAACCGAAAAAAAAAGATTGATAATATTGATTAAAAGTCTAAATCTCAGCCACATGAAGTTAAAATGAGCACAAATAGCAGAACCATAGTAACAGTGGATGTGGAGGCACATGGGGAACCCTGGCCAGGACCAGACTGAGCCATACCTGATAGCCTGGAGGTCCAGATGGTCCTACAGGACCCACCAGTCCCGGGAGGCCTTGAGTTCCCTAAGAGGAGGAGGAGGAGGAGAGCAGGGATGAACCGTTGGCCGTGTGGAGCGTCGCACCCTCACAAACACCCCGCCGCACTCTCACCCAAACTCAAACAGTGTCAGCAACCAACTGTCACCGAAACCTTAAACAGAGACACCCAAGGAGAGTCTCCCAGCATCTCAGAAGGAAACCAACCACATACTGGGACGTGAGAGAACCTACAATACTGTGCAAAATACTGTGTTCACAAGAGCCTCACAATTCAGCTTCACTTCATCTTGGCCTCTAAAGTTTAAATATGCTGCTTATTTACGTTCTTATTCATTTATTTGTCTCTATTTACACCACTCTGTGAATGTATGAATGGATGTATGTATATTTGATGCTCCAGCTGAGCTTCCCTCTGGGATAAATAAAGTTAATTCATTCATTCATTCATTCATTCATTCACTCTCTCACAGAGATATAACAAGCTACTAGGGGTAGGTCTAGTGAGGATGTTATTTTTTGGTGAATTTGCTCCAGACTCAGACATGATGACCTGGTCACAAGGAACTTACCGGAACACCCGGAAGGCCCAGCAAACCCGGTTCTCCCTTCTGTCCCAACAGACTCCTTGAGGGGTTGAAACCAGGGTCTCCCTGTCAACCGCAAAGATGTGCGCTAATGTTTACTTATCCCACCACATTTTTGCAGGTAAAAATGTCTGTGAATTGAAAGAAGGGGCCTTGCCTTTGCGCCCGGTGTGCCAGGTAGACCCTTAACAAAGGAAATATTTTGAATAAGTTCAAGAAACTTCACAGCAGATTTCGGTGCAACAAACCAGCAGCTGTCCAAGTTTTACTTCACAAACGGATGAAAGATCAGACAAACACAAAAAAATGACATTTATTTAAATGTTGGCAAATGATCTGATTGCTGAAGAGGGTCGACTTTATGAAAAGGGGGTCTCACCGGGGGGCCTGGTGGACCAGGAAAGCCAGGGTTTCCAGGAAAGCCCCGTTCGCCCTACACACAGAACAGAAGACGGGGTTAAACCGTGCCGGCACTGAAGACGGTGGCAGTGCCACCGTGCTGCTTTCCCTCCGGTACAGACTTGGGTTAAAACCCAGCTTGTGCTGTTACCTGGATCTGACCAGTCTAACTGACCGTTCCTCACCTTGGTCCCATTACACCCGGCACGTCCCATGGGTCCCCGGGGACCGTCCTGTCCAGGCAGGCCCTGGCAAAAGCGAAGTCCGACAGGCAGGATTATGTCATTAATTCCATCAAACAGGATGACATGATTATGGATTAAAGGGGACGTGACAGAAAACACTGACGTTTACACACTATCCAACTGAGGACCAGTGTACATTCACATCTACTTATTCCAAAACCTGGGCCGAGACAGCGAGTGGATCCTCTAAAAAATATGGGGTCAGATATGACATCACGAGGGACAGCATGCAGGGGCTACAGTAACAATAAAGTCAGGAGGGCAGTCAGACTAACAGCGAACGACACACCACACTGGACAACGTGTGAAGATCTGAGAGTCAAATATCATGTCGAGTATTTCAGAGATGAAGAGCTGAGCTGGTGTTTGAGTGCTTTGGTTGCGTTCAGTTTATTTTTACAAAGTGATCCTCATACCAGGGTGACAGAGCACCGAACCAAGGAAGGAAGGTTAGAATAAAAAGGAAAGAATGGAACAAAACAGCGATTCCCTTTCTAACACTGCAGATATCGCTATTTCTATAAAGCCTCTGTTCGTCCGTTTGTTCTTTATGCACGGGTGTGTTTTTTGAGCAGCAGACTTAAAATTTTGCCATATGGGTACTTCACACCCTAAGTGAGGTTTTTCCATCAAATACACGCACACACACACACACACACACACATACACACAGCGTTACACACATTAGCAATGTGTGCCTCCAGGCAGTTCCCAGCTAATTTGCCAGAATGAGGAGAAACAGGACCAGTTCTCACATACACACACACACACAGCAGAGAGGGGTGATGGCAGGTAGGGTGCTGGACAGAAGGACCCAAATTGGTGACAAGAAGGGATAAGAAATCATACATGACACACACAGCACTGCACACATTCCTAACACTGGGGTAATACAGTTTGGTGATGTATAGTTTTTTATCACTATTCCACTTTCTGACCTGGTTAATTCAGCTAGTAGTTAACTATTATGATGAGCCAGCTGGCAGCTGCAGAGAAGGAAACAAAAAACTCCCATCTGCAAAAAATGGAGAAGAATAAGCCTCTGGGAGTCCAAGCACCAGTGGCTAGACCCCCTACAGGTGCTTTACTGTGGTCAACGGGGAACTGTGAGGAAACATCCAGTATAAAATATCAGTGTGTCTATCAAGGCCGAGCTACGGTCTGAGGCCTGTCTTACTGAACCTTTCCCTAAAAACTGGACCAAGTAGAGCAACAGTCGGACACAGTGGTGAATGATGTAACTCACCGGGATTCCTGGCGTTCCTGGAAATCCGGGAGGTCCAGGCGGGCCCTGCAAGCAGCACGGCAGAGCAATGAACATGGTTCAGACACGATGTCCAAAAGAACCATAAAAATGCTCCTCTGTTTAAGAATTGTATATAATTCACGAGCTCGAACCCGGGTTTTTGTGGCTGTCTACGCATTATGTAGTAGACTAGCGGAGGATTTCGCCAGAAAGCACTCACTCTGATTCCTTTTGAGCCAGTCGATCCCGGCGATCCATCAGAACCCTGCAAGTCACCAACCATGACCAGTTAGTCACACCTGTTCCTAACGTTCACCAACACGTCACCCCGACAGCGAGTGAGACGTCGCCCTTTGCTTTAATAAAACTTATAAAGTGTCGCATGTGCCGGTGGCCACTTTCCACCTGCTGTCAGTCCAAGGTGACTCCTACCTTCTCCCCTCTGGGTCCAATGGGCCCCTCTGGCCCGGGGAATCCCGGAAGTCCCGGTGGTCCCTGAAGTCCAGGAAAGCCCCCCTGACCCTGGCAAACAGGCAACCCACAGCATCAGCTGGGGGAGGGGGGGCTAACAGGGCCAACACTGCTGTGACAGCTAATCCGACAGACACATCTAATGTCACAATTTATTTGGTCAAATGTGAGAGATCAATTAATCACGTTTATTTCTCTCAAATAACTTCAAGCCCAACCACTCCGAGAAGCCAGTGTGAGTTTATTACCTGGGCAGAAAAAGGGAGGCCTGTGGATGCTGTGTGGAAACACCCACCTTGTCTCCTTTGGCACCACTGCAGGCACATCTGGACCCCCCCTCACAACCGTGGCACGCCTGGTCGAGCAACAGAGAGAGAGAGAGCGAGAGAGTGATGAGGAGTGACAGCACACACACACACACACACACACACACACACACACACACACACTGTGATGCAGTGTAGACCCCTTACTTCCTAGTTGCTGGTACTGTTCTATCATGGAAGCTCATTATGAAGAATTTAACTGAACCGGTTGAGCTTCATGTGAAACAGCCAGGATTTATTTACGTTATTCAGACCTTGGGACTGAAAGAGGAAAAATACAGTTTAGATGAGAAGGTCATTCCACAGTGAACTACCATATATCCCACTTACTTGTCTGTCATTCATCCCTCTACAGCAGAACAGCTGACAAGACGATGAAACTCGGCTCTTGTTCTTTCGACCGGGTGACTGCGTGGTGCTGCCTGAACGCAATAACTACCGGAACGGTGTTGGCTTTCAAACACAAATCCTAAACCAGGCTGACATGTGACTACAACTGCTCACCAGGGGGCAGAAAGGTGACACAGGTGGCACTGTTTGTGTAGGAAAGAATGAAATTTAGCCTGGTAGATGTGGACCTGAGAAGATGAAAAAGCAGCTAATAGATCATTTTCTCCACTGATCCGTCGGTGCAGCCCCACCCACGAAAACTAGAGGGCGCTAGAGAATTCACATTGGAACCGGTGTGCGAGTGGCAGTCAGGCTCTGTGGATGTCGACGCTTCAGAAACCCGACATCTGAGAGCGGGTGACCGTGGGGAGCAGGGAAGTTGGCATGAGTGAAACGTGGGGAGAAACGTAACTGAACCCAGGTTCAAGTGGCCCTCATCTGCAACAAGTGGTCAAAATGACATCTTAAGACTATGCTATGCCCTGTGAGGGACTGGAGTCCCACCCAGGATCTAGCTTCCTAACCTGTTGCCTGGGGGGGGGGGGGGTTAACTGCAAATGTTCTTCTGATCAGACCAACAGTGAGAGCGGCTCCACAACACAAGCCGGTTCCTATTGTCCCCAGGTCCTCCACTCCACATCTCAGCATACTCTGCTGGCCAGAGGTCACTACTTCATATATATTCTCACTTCCTTTTGGGTTTGGAAGAAAACATACATACTAACCGAAACTACTGTACCTACCATTTCGTTTTGAAACACCTCAAGGGCTTCAAAATAAAAACCAGGAAACGGGGCACCTGCACATAACATGAAGCAGTAACACAGGACCTTTAAGGTGTTAGGCATGAAGCACAGGTGCTGTTAAAACACATCAGTGAGACCAAACCATAAGTATAAATGCCCAGGTGTAAAGCCCTCAAACAGGAGTCTTGCTCTGCAGCTTCCTCATCACCTTTAGAAACCGTGCCAACTGGACCAGGACGCAAGGAGACGTCTCACAGCCAAGTGGATGAAAAGAGAAACCAGGAAGCCCTGAGCTGCCCCCCCTCATGTTTACACGGGCGCAATGCCCGATTTCCGTGGTCCACTTCACCTAATGCGCCCAACCGGCACACTTTCCCCCAACCCTGGGCCAGACGGTGAGGTCTAAGTCCCAAGAGGTAAGTCAGCAGCTCATCCCCAACCCTGACTGTGACCCCTCGCTGGCCAATGGGCTGCTTTCAGTGACCCCAACCCCACCCTGTTTGAACCCAACCCACAAGCAATCCAACAAGCAACTGTGTGGCTTCAGAGATTCTCTACATGTCAAAAGAGTGAAGGTGATGAAACAGGTGGAACTCCAGCTGAACGGCCTGCCTGACCTTCCAAATGCGAGTTATGTTCCTCCATCCCTATTCATACATGCTCTACAGGTTACTCTTATATGAAAGCTGAACACCAGCTTGCAGAGCGGAGGGGGTTTCATGGGGGCACGTTCTCCCCTGAACTCCCTGTGTTACAAAACAAAGTTTATTATAATTATATACTCCCTGCTCTCTGGAAAGTCCTGCCAAGCTTCAACATCCACTCCAGAAGCACAGCAAGATGTCTTACCAAAAAAAACCCATCGACACCTATCATAATCCAGCTCCCGGGTTCCATATTCCCGATATAACAAGTGGTGTATATCAACACCCGGATCGGAGTCCAGGAGTCCCGGCGTAACCAGTTCTATCTTATTCTCAAAAAGAGGTGATCGGTGTTTAAATGTGTATTTCACTGAAACAGGTCATTTACAGTGTCGGACATTTCGGGGAAATGAAATGAGGTTTTTCAGACGCACCATTTCTAGGGACCAGTTACACTCAAATACCGCTGTACAGACTAGCTGCATATTTTTATATTAGTGTTATGAGCAGCGCTGGGTGCAAATGTCTCCTGTGAAACTGGAAGTACGTCCACGTGCATAAAGCTGAAGGTCGGAAGGTTGCGGCATTTGACAGGTGGGATCAGGCAGCCCTATCTGTGAGTTCCGGAAAGCGGCCCAGACGTTGAAGAATTCCTTTTAAGTGTCACGTAGGTCAAATATTAATTTTTCGGGCAAAAGAAAGTTAAACATTTCAGGCATCCACCGGTACCACAAGACAATAGCGGGAGACAAATCAACATTTTTGTTAGAGGTTTGAATGAGCCTCATTCCAGCAAGCTGGGATCCGACCCCAATAAGTGCATCGCGGTGCCTGGAACGGCTGCGCTGACATTCACCGGCGTTCAGATCCTCACCGACTATAGCAGGAAAAACGGAAAAAAACAGAGTAAAATCTGTTCCACCACAAAGAGCTCCTGGTTTAGCACTTTTCTGGGGTCGTCTAGGTGACGCTTTTCTCAAAAACTGACATCCCTACACTAATCCACACTTTCACTGCAGGGCGGTTTTCACCTCAGCAGTTCAGGGTAAGTATCTTAAATCCGGGATAAACGATGAATTACCGTCTTCTGCGCTGCGTTGTGCATTTCTGTTTGTGGCTGTTTATTTTTATTGGAACACACTTTTCTACAACCTAAAATTGTTCTATAAATGCCTGGATCGAATAAAAAACATTCTGATTGTACTCGCTCCCTCGGCTCACCGTCTTTGGTAAAAATAACAAAGCACTATATAAAATGTTGAAATCGCTAAAGACAATGTCGAGAAGTTCAGAAGTTATTTTTACTTCAAAATCCAACCGTTTCCTTTGAGCTTCAGGTTGCAGAAAATTCTGCGTGAACTAAAAAAAGAAAAAAAAATTGCATTTAAAAACGACAGCCAGTAACTTCGACATCTATCTCACTGTCGGACCTCAAAATGACTATTTCTGGGGGCGGCGTGGGGGTCCCTAAAATTGATTCTTATGGTTCTTACACATTGTTACTGACACAATGACTAAAATTATAAGCAGATAAAAAAAAGTAAGACTTCCCACCAGGAATTGTGAGCATCATCGCAATGGAGACGCAGCAGCTTCAGACGCCGAGGTTCGAGACCCCGCGTCGGCCTCACAAAGCCGTTCTGATGCGAAAACCACGCGGCACAGCTGGAAAACACTGGACAAAACTGAGTCTTAATGGTTTCTGGATGGAAATCTCTCCCCGCCATCCTTCGCAGCACCGCACACACATGCAACACGCTCCTGTCGGCCTGCCAGAGTTCCCACAATCCTCCTCTCCGGGCCTCCGCACGCTGGGGCGCGACATGTAGAAAAAAATGCATATGAAAAAATAAAACAAATAAAAGCCTCAGCACAGCAAGGACCCCTCCTCAGATATTAGCCCGGAAGACACCCCTGACGTGACGTGTTCGAGTGAGGTCACGGAACCCCTGCGAAAAGAAAACGGGACCCACAAAGAGCACGGATGCACATGGATAAAATGCAGCCGAACGAACGGACGAAACCACGTGAGGCCTCCACAGAAGGGCCGGCAAACGTGGATCTTGAGGCCCGGTTCCGTTTCAAAGAGCGACTGATTTGTTCCAAATATCCCACAAAAGAGTATTTACAGACCTGATGAGTCAAACAGCCATGAGGGTGTGGTGAAGCGAAAGGCGGCAGAAATCCACACCTGGAGGACACGGCTTGGCCGCCCTTCTGAAGATTATAAAAAGTACAGGGGATCACGTATCATCTCCACTCGGCTTTTATTTGTGTGTTAAACAGGAATCGACAGGCCCGAACCCACACGCTCACACTCCCTGGGTTGTGAAAGAGCTCCGGGGTGCGACGCTCCTGCCGCCGCCTCTACACTCCGTGTCCTACGGCTACCTCAGCCGACTGTGATCCCAGACGATATTTTGCTAGTACTTCCAGATATGCTCCACAGGGCGGCGAGCACCAAGAAGAGCTCCAGCATCTATCTGCTGCATGAACAGATATTTATGAACCTGGTGTGAAGAACCGGGTAGCAGTCTGGAGTTTGTCACGGGAGTTGATGTCATTGGTCCCGCTTTTCACCCGTTATGCAGCCCGGCGTGAAGTTGTACACTTATTCACCTCCGTTTACGGACTTAGACTTACAGACCGACGGATTATAGACGTAGAAATGCAGCTCAGCTGAGACATAAGCTCACCTTCACTCGCCAACTCCAGCAAAAGCCATCCGGCTCAACGGTCCTTGTCAATCTGCAAAAGACAGCGTGGAACCTAAATAACACACCTACGAAACGCCCAGGACTCCGTGGTGTTTTTAGATGAATAAGGTGGAACATTGTGTGGAATACAGAGCAGCGCAGTGAGAACAGGCATCTTCTCATCGTTTTACAACCATGTGAGAGACCACCTGCACCCATGAGCTCTCTAGGGTTCCTTTAACTCTCAAATGGTGTAAATAATACTCTGAGGTGCGTGAAAAAGTTGGTAAAATTCACCCACAGAATTAGTTGGTCAAGATGTATAAATGGCACCAAGTAGCTGTTCTTAGGCTCCCTATTACGACCAACAAGGTCGTAAACACGACACAAAATATTTCAACTGCTGCTCAGCAGACTGTTGGGGGAGTGTGAGGCACCTTCTTCAAGTGAAACGTCTGCTGAAGGCACCTTCAGAAGTTAGATTTCTACACCAAGCTGCTAACAATTATTCACCTCTTTCAATAGTTTCTACACCGGAGCGATATGAGGGAAATACCTCGATCTAAGGTACGCAGAAGAAGGGATTTGAACCAGCCACCTCAGCTCTAACCACTAGACCACCTGCTGGATCTAGACGGTGTTCATAACACCACATGAACTGCAACAGGCTGCTTTGAAAATGTAGAAAAGTGTGCGCAAGATGCACCGGGGGTGCAAGAAGGCCGATATATTATTATGTTCTATTATAAAGCAAACAGGGAGCATTCAAACATCTAAAAGCCAAGTTACAGAAGCAACATACAGGTTATCCAGTGTCCCATCTGAACCTACAGTCAAACCAAAGATCCCAGCAACTCCAATCATGTCCCTTTGTCGATGAGTGAGGCTTTGGGGGTCACGGTTGCTCAGGGTCTCCAGTTTTCCTTCCTGAGTATTTGCCGGACCTGGGGAGACAGGCGGACGCCGAGCACTGAGGGAATTCCTCATTACCATAATCTCGTACCCCAGGACCACGAGACATCGCCTCCACGGTGGGCTCGTGCCCTCCAAGAGCGCATTTCTGAAGCAGTTTTAGTCACCAATGAACTTCCATAGAGTGAGAAGCTCTTTTTCGTGCTTGGGCAGCGCGTGCCGGGGCCTGAGACGGGGGAGTCATCGATTCACCCATGAATTCATTCATTCATGTATTCACTCATAACAGGAGTTGATCCCCATCGACATTAACGCGGCGGGAACGGGAGGCATCAAAAGTCTGCTGACTTAATTCGAGAAAGGATCCAGCTCATTCGCGTGGGAACAGACGCAGGGCCCGTCGCAAACTCGCTGTCCGCAAACCCAGCGTTTACCGTGGCGCACAAAGCGCGTTCCTGCGCTCCGCTCTGCTGATAAAGACCTGCAGACTGTGGGGTTACAACATACATAAAAAACGCTTTATTTACTGAGGCCCTTTCAAAAGCACCTTTTCTGTTATAAAAGTGTAAAGGTTTCAGTTCCATAAGGGGAAAATAATGTAATGACTGGTTCTGCTTAAAAAAAAAAAAAAAAAAAAATCAGGCCCACCAGACGAAAACTGTGTTCCCGATACTCCTGATATGCTCACTTTAAACAAGCCGCAGATATCTTACCTATATTCTGACTCGCCGTTTTTAAACATCACAAAAAAAACATGTATACTGACGCTCTTGACAGTCGAAATGAACGCCGTTGTTTGGAAAACACCAAAACAGAGCTAACCTCTGCTATCCATAACTTCCACCTTGGAAAATTTGTTATGCTCTTGAAAATTTGTACCCGAAATAAAAAAAAAAAAAAAAAAAAAAAAAAAATAAAA
>UFQX01000453.1:355595-435836 GCA_900497675.1 Arapaima gigas
CCCGAAAAAAAAAAAAAAAAAAAAAAAAAAAAAAAATCAAAGCGCATGCCAGCACAGACACGTTGAGTGCAAGTCCTGGCGAGGGGACACGGTGTCGGGAATGTGAAAGTGTTGCTTTACTTTCCCAAAATGGGTGTGTCACTTAACTGAATATAAATGGGAGGCAGCAGAGCAACTAGCGGTAAAAGATGTCATAAAGATGTTCACAATAAACAGAAGGTGCTCGGCGCCTCCCTGCTTCAGTTCGCCAGCGATCGAGCTCAAAGTGGGAATAAGTCAGGAGCACCAGCTCCAGCCCAGAAGTTTTCAGACCACGATCAGCAGCAGTCAGGAAAGGTGAGAAGATGGCGCTGCGATTGTATCTCAGCTGTTCTCCTGATAGGATCACATCTCCTGGCTCGTGCTGTTTAAACATGTTCCTGCATTGTTGCTGTCACGTTCCCCACGTTAAGTAAAAATGTCTGAGAAAGTGGAAAAGCGTGTGAAGAAATCCTTGCTGGACTCACACGGGTGGTTAAGGGGTTTTTGGTGATATCTGAGGAAATTGTTTGAGACACTTGGAAGGTGCTGAGAACCCATTATTATTTTTTCCCTTTACAATAATGGATTACAGGCTTCTACAATGTTAAAAGTTGCTATCACACACGTTTTCAGGAATGGGTCAGATTGAGGGAAAAAGATAGCTGTGCAAAGTATATCTGCGCTGTATTATTGGTGTGACAGCTGGGAGGGGAAACATTCCTGTCTGTCTGACACGAGAGACTGACACACACTGATCACACGCGGGGTGTGTTGACACGGGAAAACCAGGCTTTGCGTCGTTCACATGGTAACAGCAGAGAACACAGATTCCTGGCTTCAGGCCTGTTCACTCAAATTTATATTTGCAGTGTGCTGGATGCAACTTTTGAAATATCTTTTCTCTGCCAAAGAGTTATGGAGAACTCAAGACATACATTTACATTCACGTTTATGCGTTTGGCAGACATCTCTTTCCAACAAGACTTGGAGTAAAAAATGTGCACAACAGAGGGCAGAAGGAGGGATAAGGCAGAAAATTATCAGTATAAATATAACCTCAACCATTATTATTATTATTATTATTATTATTATTATTAGGTCTGCATGTGCTGTCATTATTTTTAGAAGCATTAATGAACCAGAGCAGATGATAACCACCTGATGGGCCCAGGTTAAGGAGGAGAGTAAGATGTTACCCATTTCTTTCCATAGTTGCCTTCAGTCTTCCTCATTCATAAGTGTGATTCAAACTGACTGGAATACAGAACGAACATGTTTACACTACAGAACTGAGAGGATGTCTTTGGTTTCTTTTGGTTACATTTTTCTGATTCCAAATAACATCAAAATGCAAATATGCACATTTAAATGCCGCAGCAGCGGAGGCAAGGAAACACTGCAGAAGTTTGCGAACCAGACGCGCACCAGACCATCGATATCCATGGCTTAAGGGCACGAACAGACGGAATTTTGGTAAAAGTTTAACAAAAACCCTGTTTACTATTGTAAAACTCAGTGTAGTTCCCCCACTACCTATACAGGGGGAAAAGCGTAAAATCCACAATAGCTGCAAACAAGAACAAGGGGGGTTGAGAGTGATATTGTCTCTGGAAAAAGAAGTGAGGGATGCAAATAAATGATATAATGTTTTATGTGTTACACGACATGTTCTTATGAGATGAGACTTCATCTCCATCACCCTTTACTGAAATTCAAGCTGCCAATAAATGGGCTGCAAATTTCTTCAAGACATGTTTTGTTTTTTAAAGGGGGGCAAAATGTTCTCCATCCAGCTGCTTTGTATATGGAGGTTTAAGCACTTTGTGACACTAAATGTTCGTCTGGTTTTCCAAGCCAATAAAACGCTTCTTTACCGGTAGTAAAAGCTGTAAATATCATCGGTCGTTTTGGAACCGCTGGATTAAAGAGTGGGAGATCTCCAAGTAAACCCAAAGACGGAGACAGGGAACTGCTGCCAAAGCTCATAAGAAGCGACATTCTGCTAAAAACAGCCGGACAGAAACCTTGTGCTGTTGGGAAGAGCAAGAATGTCTTTGCTTTCTGGAAACAGATCAGTTTCCACTCAGTCAGACTTGTGTTTCAGAGAAGGAAACATTAAAACCTAATTTAAATACACATCACCTTCTCAAAGCCAAAACATCTTAAAGGAATAAAATCCTGTTTTTTCCCCTTGACCCCCCCCCCCCGGGTTTGGGATTTGTTTCCAAAGCAGACATATTATCAGCGGCCGTGTTTACGTAACTCCAAACAAATTTACCTAAGACTGAGCTGCCTTAGGAAGGAGCCTCACTTTAGGACTTTCTCACTGAGGTGTGGCTGTTAGACACAGAGCCTGGAAAGTTCTCGGGAAAACTACCCACTGTTAGACTGACAAGGCAAATCCACATTTAAATATCATTTTCATCCTCCTTGTCCAAATATAGCAGCTGAAAACATCTTAACATTTCATTTAACCCACTGTTACTGCGTCTTTTTTACGCAAAGATGCCTAAACCTGGAAAAGCACCTTAATGCGCGGGGCCTTCATGTTATCGAAGACAACAACATTCCCTAGTTTTTTTTTTGTATTTTGTGGCATGAAGTTAATTCAAGAATATAGAAGTCATAGAGAATATTTATTTATCAATACATCGGATGCTTTTGTGGGACCTACCCAGGAACTAAACTGAAGAACTTCTTTATTCTTACACTTCTGTTGTCTGTGCAAAGCAAACCGAAAGCGTCCAGATGCTGACAAACGCTGGACTCTCATATGGGATCAACCAGTCAACCACCACCATTTAACCGGAGCTTCTAAACAAGACTTAATTTTAATGTTTTTCCAAGAACATAAACAATAAAAAAATAAGTTACCTCTAAGAGAGTGATACCCCATCCAGGGTTTTACCTGCCTGGTGCCCTGTTTGTCCAGGATGCACTCCAGACCAAAAAGCCTGATGAAAATGAGCTAAAAAAATAAGTTTTCCATAGAATTTTTGCTCACTATTTAGCTGTGTAGGAGGTTCACCGTTACTGCAGAAACATCTGAATTTTGCAGACTCTGAATTAGTCTTTTCCATTACAAAAATGATCAATAATCAAGCCACAAACATCTGTTGGGTTTATAATCTGAGAAATGAATTTGCTGGATTTTTTTTTTTTTTTTACCATGGTAGAGGACAATGAGGACATAAAAAATAATACTGCACCCATATAGTATTTCATAAGTGTTAAATCCAGCTCCAAGCACAGAGTTTTACTAAGATTACAAATGTAGTTATTGTTTTCTTTCACTACTGCATTTATGTGGATAAATGGAAGGGGTGTAAACAGTTCTGCCCAGGTGGGCCTGAGTCCAGCAGACACCTTCATTAGAGAAGTCTGCATTCCACGCCAGCGCAGACGCAGCCACCTGCGCAGCCACCAAAATGTATGGGCCCCGCATGTGACACGAGACAGAAGACTCCTGTGACGTTCACCTTGCTGGGTTCAGGTGCTTATTTACTGTGAGAGCGGTCGGAAGTACCAGCGGGTCACTTTTCAGTCTGAACCCCAGAGCCGCTGTTCTGAGTGCTGAGCAGAGAAAGTAAAAAAGTAGAAACTAGTAAACTAAAAAAAATTAAACAAACCTCACTTTCTTATTCATATACTTAACCGATTTACTTATTTATCTCTGTCTCCTCACTGTAGGCCTATATTTACGTTGTAGGTTGTAACCTGCTGCACCCGAGTGGAATTTCTCACTGGGATTAATAAAGTTTCATTCGTTCATTCATTCATCCATTCATTTGTTCAAGCCTGTATATTGCTGTATATATGTATATTAGTGCATTTACTCTATTTTACTTCATATTACTGCATTTTACTGTATATTATTATTGCGGCCCAACATTAAACTTGAACTGAACTAATTCCCACACAGCATGAGCTTGTTTCACAAGCCTATTGGTCTTGTTTTCATAAGTATTCGTACGACACATGTGCAAAGATATATAGAAGACATATAAAAATATTCAGAAACTTTGTAAAACTAAAAAAAGGTATTTGAGAATTTAGCGAAATGACAAAGAGATTTTGCTTTTTACACTGTTATGAGGAACTCACAACGGGATTTTCAAAACTTTATTCAGGGAAAACATTCTTGCAGGAGTTCTGCGACCACGTGGCCAGCAGATGGCGTAGTGGTTCAGGTTGTCACCGTACAGGTTGGAGCTCCGCAGTTCCAATCCTTCTTCGCTATGACCTTGACTCCATACAGCAAGAAACCAAGATGTACAAATGGCTAAATCACTGTATGTCGCCCAGTATCCAAAAATCACCTTAGAAAAAGGCGGGAATTAAAGAAATATGTTAAATTATAATGTCGAATTTTGTATGTGATAAAGTTTTTTAATTTTTTTAAAATTACAGCACAACGCGGATTTGAGGTTTAGCTCTTTTAAGGATACAAACATATTTTGGCAAAAACGTCAACACCGACCAGTTTATTTATGAGATGGTGAACGATTGCGGGAGGCGGCGGTGCGACATGACATCCAGGAGAACCGCGCGTCAACTTTCCCCCTTAAACCCTTTTTCGTCTCAACTGCTCCTTTTAGCCTGTAACATCAGGACAATAAAACATCTGTTTGGGGACAGACGGAGAAAAGGGAGTAAAATGTGGCAGCCGGTGCTTTTCTACACGTGAAATTCGGATTTATAAAGGGAATTATTATTATATTTTCCTCCACGTTACAATCGAAACGTTTTACTGCAGTGAAATAAAAACGATTTTTTTTTTACCTGCGACCCAGAACAAACTGGGTTCGCGACATATGTCCGCGAGCCTGCTGCTCCGGTGCGACGCTCGCGCGGCGGAGGCGCGTGCCGCCGCGTGAGGTTGTGATGCGATCGGACTGTGAAGGCGACGTGTGAACACGAAGGTGACGGCGCGAGGATGCGGTGTAACTGTAAGTGTCACTGTACTCACGGCGCAGTCGACCCCCCGCAGCGCCAGGCTCGCGAGGACGAGTCCCACGCGCAGCACGGCCACTTTCCGATCCACTTTCGCACTTTTCAGCCCCATCGTCTCCACCTTCCACGCGATCCAACAGCTCACCCGGGAAAAGCGCTGTTAACACTGCATGCGCGCCTCGTCATATTTTGCTCATATAATTTCTCTTGTTTTTAAATTTAATAACGTTAAAGCAGACAGTTCCCGCTCCTCCCAGCTGTGCTGCACTGCTGCCCTGCGCGCGGTGCCTCACTTTTTCTATATGGATTTAACCTGCGAAGGAGGATCTACTTTCTCACATATCAATGCGCCACAGTCCGGGCGCGTAACCCAAACTCGTGAAAGTTTTTAAAGTATTAAAGTTATTCCTCGTTATTATATTTCACTACAAGAAGCAAGTGTCCTCTTCTGAGTTCATTTGTTTTTCACACAAATTTTGCAATAGCAATACATCACCAGAAACCGGACATTTTAAAGCCCTATTGACTAACACGCTAAAAACTGCACTGAATGATGTTTTTAACTTGTTATTAAAAATTGTGTCTTTTGAAATTGATCGAACTGACACTTACCTTCAAATATAAATATGAATCAATTTATTGAATGAAACGTATGCGATTTATAGTTTATTCAATTCAAAGCTAAGAATTTAATGCAACAAATGGCGAAAATACTGGTGATGGACGCGTTACGATGATGAAGTGAATATGGGTGAAATGAGGACTCGTCAAACACCCGGTTACTTTCCAGTACTGAAAACCCAAGTACTTTGCTGTTTGAGATGTGTCAGTTAAGTTGGTCCCTAATTGTTCGTTTTTCTCCGATTGTGCTTTAAAAACTCATTATTATGGTCAAAATGAACTGAGTACAGTAACAGTCCTTGCTGAGTACAGTAATAGTACCAGTAAGTATAGTACTGGTTTCAGATTGATGCAGAACTGTACTCGTGTCAGATGAGTACAGATGAGTGATAAATACAGTACAGGTGTCGGATGATTAAAGTACCGGTGTTTGACGAGTACAGTACCGGTGTCAGAGGAGTACAGTACCGGTGTCAGACGAGTACAGTACCGGTGTCGGATGATTAAAGTACCGGTGTCAGAGGAGTACAGTACCGGTGTCAGACGAGTACAGTACCGGTGTCGGATGATTAAAGTACCGGTGTCAGACGAGTACAGTACCGGTGTCAGACGATTAAAGTACCGGTGTCGGATGAGTACAGTACCGGTGTCGAATTATTAAAGTACCGGTGTCGGATGATTAAAGTACCAGTGTCGGATGAGTACAGTACCGGTGTCGGATGATTAAGGTACCGGTGTCAGAGGAGTACAGTACCGGTGTCGGATGAGTACAGTACCGGTGTCAGACGAGTACAGTACCGGTGTCGGATGATTAAAGTACCGGTGTCAGATGAGTACAGTACCGGTGTCGGATGATTAAGGTACCGGTGTCAGAGGAGTACAGTACCGGTGTCGGATGAGTACAGTACCGGTGTCGGATGATTAAAGTACCGGTGTCGGATGAGTACAGTACCGGTGTCGGATGATTAAAGTACCGGTGTCGGATGATTAAAGTACCGGTGTCAGATGAGTACAGTACCGGTGTCGGATGATTAAGGTACCGGTGTCAGATGAGTACAGTACCGGTGTCGGAGGAGTACAGTACCGGTGTCAGAGGAGTACAGTACCGGTGTCGGATGAGTACAGTACCGGTGTCAGATGAGTACAGTACCGGTGTCGGATGATTAAAGTACCGGTGTCAGACGAGTACAGTACCGGTGTCGGAGGAGTACAGTACCGGTGTCAGAGGAGTACAGTACCGGTGTCGGATGAGTACAGTACCAGTGTCAGAGGAGTACAGTACCGGTGTCAGAGGAGTACAGTACCGGTGTCGGATGAGTACAGTACCAGTGTCGGATGATTAAGGTACCGGTGTCGGATGAGTACAGTACCGGTGTCAGATGAGTACAGTACCGGTGTCGGATGATTAAAGTACCGGTGTCGGATGAGTACAGTACCGGTGTCAGATGATTAAGGTACCGGTGTCGGATGATTAAAGTACCGGTGTCGGATGAGTACAGTGCAGCACAGCCCACCCTGCTCAACCGCCCCCCCCCAGGGCCCTCCCCCCTCTCCCGCTGCCCCTCCCGCTCCAGACACCGAGCCGCGCGAGTGAGGTCGGCGCGCGCAGCCTAAGCGCAGAGAGTTCGCAGCTCCGGGTGAACGAGCCGCCCCGCGGGGATCCACGAGTCCCGCACTGATCGGTCGGCCGAACTATGACTGTCTGAGCGCCGGTCCCGCCGTCCCGCCGTCCGGCCGCTCGCTCCCTCCCCGAGGATCGCCTGTCATAGCGCGTCTCCGCGCCGCACTGAGGGCAGAATGGCGCTCAGGTACGCGGATCTCCTGCTGGACCCCCGTCTTACTGTAAATACACGAGGGAAACGGCGCGAGGCCCCGCGACCATAACGAGGCACCGGCTGGGGGGACGGGGGTAGCGGGGTGGAGGGGGGGGCACTTTGTGCAGCGGTGGAGCTGAAGTCTTTCCGTGTGTTTTGCAGGATTTGTGTCCTTCTGCTGCTGGCGGCGGGGTCTGCACATGGGGTGAGTGCACGCTGTGTGTGTGTGTGTGTGTGTGTGTGTGTGTGTGTGTGTGTGAGTGTAGGGGCAGGCCTTTTATGTTTACCATGTTTGCCATGTTTACATTCTAGTAGTGTATGTGAACAGTCTTTGGAGAAACAGGGAAAAAGCCTTCAGTAAAGTGTTTGGTTTTTAGGTGAACTGGTGACATCAGAGCGGTGTGTGTGGGCCGACACTCCTTTACAGTGTGTGTACATGCAGCCTAATAACCGCACACTGTAGACTAAACGTGTGAGGAAGTGAGATTTATACAAAATGACAGATGAACATTAATATTTTACTTTGTTCGGTCCACTTCCGCTGAAACACTTCACAGCTGTGGGCGGCAAAAGTTGCTGTTTAAGGGTACAAAATATTTCCTTAGGTGTATATGAAATAGCTATGTGATATACTGTACTTTCAAATATAAGGATCATTGAGGTACCGCACTTCATTTTTTTATTCTATTCTAGAATAAACTTCGGTTCTACCTGGACTTCACCTTAATTCATATTTTTATTAATAAACTGTCATCTCCTTTTTAAAGAATAGTATCTGGCACTATTTCCGGCGATGGTTTGTATAGTTTGGTTTGTATGTAGAATATAATGTGAAATTAGTAAGCAATTAGTTAGTGAGTGTTAGTTAAGTAAGTAACGTTAAGTTTAGTGGTTTTAGTGATTTTGCCAGCAAACTGAAATCAGAACAGCCGCAAGTACAAGTGACAGATGTAATATTGCTGAAGCTTGGATTGAACCTGAGCTGCTAGAGCCGTCCTGAGAGACGTTCCTCGCTCAAGACGAGGGTGCTGGGGTCCTTGGGGGGGGGGGGGTCGGTGTTCTGCGTGGGTCCTTCTTGTGGTAAAACTCCCACATTTGTTGATGGTGTTTTGCTCTGAATGCAATCTGGATGACGTGCTCAGAGGAGCGCAGGTGGTCGCTGCATCTGCCGCCGCCCGTTTGGCTTCAGGGTTCGAGCTTTGCGTTATTGTCATGCGGCACTTACACCGAAGTACAAGACAGAATGAAACATAGTTTCTCCTGGATGTGGTGAACAGTGCTGTAAACAAACACAAAAAGACAGGGGTAGATAGATAGAGAGACAAGACAGATGGATAAGAAGATGATCAACTGATATCGGTATCGTCAGAGGTGGTCAGTGGTGGTGATCAGACCGGCCGCCAATAACGTCTTCCACACGGCTTCCTCGCCTAGGTAGGAATTTCTTTTTCCTCTATGGAACACACGGCCACTTTTTCTTTCCTTTATAGTGCTGTGTAATCTGTCGTTTCTCCTGCTGCGCTGGTGCCACCACTGGGCTGCTCGCAGGCTAGGAGTCCACAGATCTCTGGTGGGTATCAGCTGGGCTTTGCAAGAGCAGCACTGATAGCAGAATGTTGCACAATCCATCCCTTGGGCTGTAAGTCACCCATAGTCACTGAAATCACATTTCCTCATCATCTTCATGTTAATTCTGCAGCTCCTAGGAGAAGTACCCTCACCAGGAGCCAAACCTGAGATGTGGAGCAGTTGAAAATGTGGGTGTTGAAGTTGCATGGCACACGAGTGACGGGCTGGAAGGGAGGTTTCTAGTTCCCTCTTGTTCACAGCTTGGACTGCTGCCACATTGAGAACAAGCAAAATATAGAAGAAAGAAACCCATTTATGTATCAAATGCTTTTATCCAGAGAAACTAGGCCCAGTAGTATGTGGGTTTTGAATCCAGTCTGTAAGTCTGTAAGAACCTTTCAGAGGAGCCATGGTTTTTTTTTTTTAGTGTGACACATTCCCTGATTCTCGCAGTGGTTGACTTAGTGTCCACCAGCCTGTGAGAAGCAGTGTGAAGAGGAGCTCCAGTGGTCTTCTGAAGGCGAGGAGAAGGTCAGCTCTTCTTACAGGTAGCTGTAGATGTGTCAGGGCTTGTTGAGCCAACATCAACCGTATTGATGATTCTGATGTCAACTGCGATGGGAAGTGATGGTAGTTCAGGAGCAGCAGAACATGGGTGTAATGATGGAATGAACATTAATTGGCAGCTGCATTCTGGATGCGCCAAAGTGCTCTGACAGCAAAACCTGGGACCCTGGGAGGTAGTTGTAGTAATTGAATCTTGAACTTTCAGGGTGTCTTTACTAGGAAGCATGCAGACCAAGTGGAGAGGTTTTGGGCTGTCCTCTGGATGTTTTTGAGAAGCAATCTACTTTGATATTCTGGGTGAGAGCAATGCTGTCATCTGTGAATTTTTATGATATCTGTGTGGCTGTGGGCAGAGAAGGAGATCCAGGGTTGGGTGTCTTCAGTATAACAGTGGCAAAAACTATCTGAGGAAATGGTTGGACGGAGAGAGGTGGTAAGAAGATAAACAGAAAAGAGCACCGGGCCGAGTACAGCGCCCTGGAGAACCCCAATGCAGAGGCTGTGGGTTCAGGCCCTAAAAACTTGGCTGGAACATTCTGGAAAGTACAACTTACCCCAGATCAGTGCCAGCAACACCAACAACAACAGTTCAGGTCAAGCAGGAGAATCTTATGGTTCCCGTGGTGAAAAACTGCACAAGGGTTGAGGAGGATAAGGATGAAGGACTCAAGAGGCTGCTTGGCTGACTTGAGAGTTTCCCTAAAAGCCTGAAGTGTTCTTGAGTTCTTCACCGACCGAAAGTGTTGCCTGCTGTTTCTTTGTGTTTCCCTTTGCTTTAACTTTTGTGCCATCAGCACAGTCAAGTTTTCAGTTCTTCATGGAATTTTAGTTGAAAGGGTTTGTGCGTAAAAGCATCACTGTGTGTTTAGCAGTTAATTTTTAAATGAATCATTTTATTTGGTGGTGGGAAAATGGTCTGTTGGTAATAATGGTAAAAAAGTGTAAAACTGCTTGCTGTATGAGCAGTAAATTATGCAATATACTCATATCTGAACCGCTTCCTTGGAAATGGGACAGTTCTCTAGCCTGGGACGGGGCACAGAGAGCACCTCCAACATGGTTCACTCTGTAGGCAAGATGCAGATCTGAATATGAGGGTTGCAACCCCCTCAGGGTCTACTTTCAACACTGTACAAGCAATCGAGCCCCAAATGGGCTTCAGCAGAACCTGAGACAGGTCCACATCTGTGATGAGACCACACTGGTGGATAATCCATGTTGACAGGGGCTTTTCCCATCAGGGAGCTCCTGCTTTTGGTTTGGTTTGGTTGATCTCCAACCTCTGCTGGGAATATTCTCAGGAAGTAGACTGTTGTGTTTGGGGCTTCTTGTGGATGACGTCTCACGCGATCACCTGGTGCTGTACAATATTTTTCACGCAGACATTCGAACCCCTACATTGTGACCAAAGAAAAGTGTATCTCTGGTTATTTATATTAATTACTTCTTGATAGGTTTTTAGAAAGCGTCCTGCAATGTGGAGGTACTGCTTACAATTTCTTTGTCCATTTATACAACACGGTCATTGTTTTGCAATGCACCTCCTTTAATTTGTCAGTAAATGTCCGAAATAATGAAGTTAGTTTGCACAGTTGTTTTTCCTGGACTGAACTCACTGAAGCTTCTGACACCAGTTTCTACTGATCTTTAACTCGCTCGTTTCCCACTTACATCAGAATATCGTTTAACCAGTTGTTCGGACTCCATGTTGTTTATGGGCTGAAAGGTATTGACATTAAATGCAATGTTGTTTCATGTGAGGTCAGGGGCACAGCAGCGCTTGCTGGTGCGGTTCGTACTGGGCTGGTTTCTTCTCTGGAACTTCTGCGAGTGGAGTCTCAGGGTGGGGAAGGTGAAGGACTGATGAACCGAGGACTGGAGTGAACCTTTTGCCAAACAAAATGAATCACCCAGCACCCTGTGTGAGCGGTGCATCCGCAATCACTGCAAGGCACAGCTGTGTGTTCGGTCTGCGTGCCGAGGCACATGGGGAGCAACTCCTTGGTGAAGGCCAAAGAAAAAAACATTCCTGATTTCTATCTTGTGCTGCTCGCCATTCTGGGGTCTAAGCCTTTCTCTGGGCCTCCCTCCCCCACATCGTCCCTTTCATACTTCCATTGTGTTCTCAAGCCTCCGCTGCAGGAATTCCAGAATTGGCAGAACTTGTCGAGAACACGGCTCCGGCTGCAGGTGTCACCCACCGGAGCATTCCTCTGCTGGGGGAGCGCCCTTCGGGGGCCGCTGGGCCCGCGTAGCTACGGGATCTCAAATCCTGGTGGAGACGCACTTTTTTCCCACCGTTTTTCCAACAGGCGGCTGGTGGTGGGATTTTTTTTTGTGCTACAGTTTTGTCAGAAAATTCCAAAATTATGCAAAGCATGTGAGCGGTGTGTTTCGACTTGTCTAATTGTCACGGAATATAGCAATGGGAGCGGTGCTATAATGAGAAAAAACAGCCGACAACGATATTATATGCTGCCGTACTCTGCGGAATATTAATGATGTGATGTAATGCACCGCCGTCACCTCCGATAGCCGAAATGACTGCAGCGTATCGTGAAATCCACGCGTCGTGTAAATTTACAGGCTCTACAGGCCGAAAACATGTAGCGGGTGACCACTGTTAGCACAGCTGTGTAATATTTTGACAGTGGTCTTAAGCGCTCCAGGTGTGATTTTTTTAACAACACACCGCCATTGCCCTGTGGAAGAGGAACCAAGTGGGCTTTGCATGGGGGACAGGATGAGCAGGTGGGCTGGCTGCACCATGATGGTTAGAGTATCCGTGTCGGGCTCCGCGAACATGGTTTTTCCTCTTTCCCTGCTTTTGCAGCAGTTGACTCAGCGGTTGGCCACAGGGGTTGTTCTCTCCTCGCTTTTTCATCCCCCTTCATGCGTCTGAAGAAGTCGTGGGGGTCCAGAGCCCACATCAAAGCGCCGAGCTGATTTAGAGCAGTCAGTGCCGGACCCCTTTATCGCCCCCTTATCCTACCCTCTGTGATTCTGTCTCCATTCTTCTCCCAGCCTCACGCCCGTCTCCATTCGGACGCCACACAGCAACAACATAACAGCTTTGATTTGATCCATATGGGACCTCTTGTAAACGGCCGTCCCCTTTACAGCTGCCCTGACCCCCAAGCAAGCCACCCTGGGGGTTTCCTGTGATTAATACAATATGTGAAGGAAGTGTCAGGTAGAACAAGCTGCGCTGTCCCCACATGGACAAAACTAGATTTTCATTTCCTTGAAACACAAAACGGTGGAGTCATTATTCTCCCCAGCTTGTGCTGTATTTTCACGTGCCTTTTTCTGTGCCACGTGAGGTCTCTTTGAACAGTAATTATACTTGTATGGAGGTAAGAAAAAACAAACCTGTCATAACAAAGACATCCGGTATTTCCTTTTTATAGCTGGTTTTCTGATACTTACATCAAAACCATTTCAGTTGTTCTAATTGTTGGCAAACGTAACCGAGGGGTCAGAGGTAAACCTGCAAAAGCCACTTTGGAAGTTGTACTCAAATATATGCTTATGGTAGCAAATGTTAAAATTGTAGATGCTCAGGGTTGGGGACTTGGTATTGAAATGCTAACCAACCTGCTACGCAGAGCGTTTCTTCACAATAGCGTATTAATGTAGTTGTGGCTTCTTCAAATTTTCATTTAAAGTCGCTCCGTTCATCTGATCGATCTCCTTCCCCTTCCTTCCCCTCGCGGTCGGGCCCCTTCGCCCGTCGCTCTCACGCTCCGCTCTGTCTCCCCGCTGTTTTGCGCGTGTTTGGAAAGTCTGTGGAAGGTCGACGACAGAGTTTATGTGTCATCCTGGCTCAGGAAACGTTCTACTCCAGCTGCAGCGGGGCTGGTTTACTCCTCCAAGACGAACACCGGGTCCACAGACGGGATTAAGATGCTCGTATCTGTGAGGGCCAAACGATAGACTTTCAAAGCTCCGGCAGTATCAACCATCAGCAGGACTTTTTTGGCCTGTCTCTCCTTACTAAAGGAGACAGGGTGGTCTTCTAGTCACCCACCAGCGCCAGGACTTTGCGCCTTACGTGTGCACATAGCACCTTGTGTGGATAGCTGGCTGCTTCGACGTCCACATGGGGGGCAAAAGTCCATCTGTGATCTATGCCCCCCCTCACCCAGTTGGACGCAGATTTGCGCCCTGATCAGCAGTGTCTGTGACCAAGCGGTCTAAGAAATTATTTTGTTTTCCGAATGTTGAAACGCTGTCTTTATCGGACAGGCGGTGTTTCTGTTTGTAATTATAACACATTATTTACTTAATTAATAAATTTTATTTATTTATTTATTTATTTTTTTAAAAACTTTTTTTTAAATTTAAACGTGCACTGAACCAGTACAATGATATTATCACAGGCAGCTTTTTATTTAAAGCTATTATAGTTTGTGGTACATTACATGAACTGGCATAAAGTACCTTCTCACAAAATCGATTTTACTGTATTGATTTTGTAGCAAATTTGTTTCCGTCTGCAAACAGAAGACAAAGGAGCCTTTTCATTTCTCCACATTCCTTTCTCTTGCCGTGTCCTGGAGGGAGAGGCGCCTTTCTTTCGCCGCCGGGAGACAGGGCTGTCGTGGATGGGCTGGACGGCGCGAGGCCAGGCTTGTTTTCGGCCCCCTGTCGCGCTCACGTGCTCACATTCCCGCCCGAAGGATCCGCACCCGACCCCCCACCCCCACCCGACCCCCCACCCCACATCGGCCAGGTCAGGGCACCGACATGTCCAGTCGTCCACTGTCCCTCTGGAGCAGGGCAGGCAGGACAGGCAGGCCTCAGCCAGGGACTGACATCCATTAAAAGCTGTACAGTGAGATTTGTACCTGTAATGTAGACATCACTCAAGTGGGGACACAGTTCCTCTCTGTCCCCAGGGCTGTGGAGGCTTTATAAAGAGGGCTGGCGGATATATGAGAGGGAAGCATGCTTCGGATTCCCAGAAGACCCGTGAAGGAGGGACAGGAAATGAGACGTGATACTTTATACTGCTGCTCCTGGGGTGAGAGGGATGAGAACAGCTCCTGAGACGTGCATTCGAGTCCGACTCAGTTTGGAAGGAGTTGTTTCCTCCTGATGCTCTGATTTCCTCCCACAGGTGACACTAGAGTTCCCGTAGCGTGTGACTGAAAGGGTGAATAAGTGTGTGTGACTGACACACAGTCTTGCATTAGGACAACCACTTACTGACAGTGGGCAAAAGTGGGATTTGTTTCTTAAACCAGTCGTGATCTCCAGACCAGTTCTGGTTTAGTCTTGAGTCAGAGATCATTTGTCCCACTGCAGCTCAAGCTGACCAAGTTCAATTCAGATGCGATGGAAAGTACTTCAGGACGTGGACTGAATTAATTTGCCCGACTGGGTTTGCGAGCTCAGCTGAGAGGTGGGACAGTTTGCCCTTCTTTCAGCGGCGGATATCTTTCATGGCACCTTTGACCGCTTCCTCGGCCACAGTCCTTCTCCCTGCATTTAAACACCTTTTTAAAAATGGATTTATGACATGTTTAAACAGGCCCGCTCCCATCTGTTCGGACTTCATTACAGCCTATAAATACTTTAATGACCCAACAAAAAGAGCAGAGGCATCAGGCGCTTTAACTCAGACCCTTCTTTTCTTCTCAAGTTGTCAGAAACGATCACTTTTTCACTCGGGAAGGACATTTGAAAGCTCATTCTGCCATCTTTTATATCATTTTTTTCATTCATGTGACCGTGTAATGTACCAAACTATGCAACTATGCACACACACACGCACGCGCGCGCGCACACACAGGGAAATACCCCACATGCAGTCTATTTACCAGAGTACATAACTGTTCTCCTGGATGTGGCCTCGCGACGTGTGTGGTTTTCCTTGGACACACGATCACTGAGTGGTGGTTTCCTCTGCGGTTCAGTGGTGAAGTTTGACCCAAATTGCCTTCAGATTCTGTGTTAAAACCGGAAATGTAAGTCTGGCACAAAAGCGCAAACTGTGGCTGTGTCAGAGAAGCTTATTTCCAGTCCTTTTGCCTCGTTCAGAGGTTTGAAATAGTCCAGATTTTCACGTCTTTTCCTTTTAAAGAAAACTCAATGAATTCTTACCAGCTGTCAAACAAAGTGTTTTATAAGGTATAAATTAAATAGAACTCATTATTAAGTTATTATTGCTGGGATTCAGTTTTCTTTTGCACTAAATTAGAACTAAATTCTGGTCGGTCCTCGAGTTTTGTTCTTAGCCGCACAAAGAAGGCAAGGTGGACACCACCCACATTCCTACCTCTCCCTCACCTGAATGTCACGGAACCGTCCCTCTGCACCACGTCTCATCGTGTCTGTGCTGTGTTCAGCATGACAGATGTTGACCCTTCAGCCACTCTTAGGTCAGCGGTTACTCGCCTGATGGGAAGTTCAGCCTCTCCTCCTTCCTCATCTCCTTTGGCCGCCGTCTCTTAGCGCTACTATGCGATATCACGTCGGCTTTCAAGTCTCTCCCTCACACACCCCAGACAAGTTTTGCACATATTTTGTGTGTTCAGAAGAACCACTTGTTAGAAAGTATAGGATGACCTCTACGGCTCACTACAAGTCTCGCCGAAAGAAAACACTGCATAGGGACTCTTCCCTCATACCAACTCCTACCTTGTACCAACCGTCGCTTACAGAAATTTTCACTCTATAAGCAACTATAAAGTATTTATTTTGCAATTCATGATTTGTGACTTTATCCGATAGAGGAACACACAACTTAGCTAGTGTGTGTGGTGTCACGAATATGTGTTACACGCAGTTGCAGAAAAGATACAACAGTAGTAAAAAACAAGATAGGAGGCTGATATGGTAAATTATTTTATATTAAATTATTACAGTTGTTTATGACAGAGAGAATCTTCTTTACTGAGATAGACTGGCATCCCAACCATGATGATGGATGGATGGATGGATGGATGGATGGATGGATGGATGGATGGATGGATGGATGGATGGATGGATGGAAAATTCCCAGTAATGCTGTATTGGCTTGAAACAGCAAGTCTCCTACTTATAAATGTGGTTTATTGCTTAAAGGTTTGTTAGTCCAATGCAACACACAGCAGCCTGGGATGCCCTGGTGAACAAAGGGGCCTTTTCCACATGCCTGCGTGTTCTATCTCCCTACACAGTGCTCTTTATGACACAATGTAAATAAGAAAGCACAATAAAGAACCCCGGGCCACAGCTGGAGCAGGCTGTTGGAAAACTTAAGGCGCTGTTTACTATTTTCGATTTCTCCCTGGCGAAGCACGAGCGGAATAATATGTTCGCTCTCCTTATGAAGAAATATTACAAACTATTTCTCAAAAAAAGTTTAACACAGTGAGAAGGTTGTTGCCTGAAAGTTCTTAAATATAGAATCCACAGTATTTCAGCATTTTTTTGAACAATCTGTGAATTTTTGTAACATATTTAGAACCCAGGGCTTGTATTTGCCAATCTGCCACCAGACTCATCTTGCACTTGCTCAAGGAAATTGTGATCATTCTTGATGCAGGATAACCAGCCGTCCACGTACAACTACAACTAGTAGATGTACGTCAAAACAAAAAAATTAAGGTCGGATTAGCGTGCCGTGTTTGACTACTAAATGGATGCGGTTATAGTTGTATTTGACAGAAATATCTGCCCTTTCTGTACGCCCCACATCACTGTGGTACCACATTACCTGCCGGCGCCTTCAGCATCTTCACAAGCTGATAGGATTATCACACCTATTTCTGCTGCTCAGAAAGTTTTCTTCCTCCAGAACTGTGTCGGATGTCGATGCATTCAAACCGTTCAAGCTGTTTTTCTTGTAGATAAAAACAATGAATGGAACGTAGAATAGTTAGATGGTTGCCACATTCCATACTCTCACTAGACCTTATTTGACACCGTTTGTCGCACGTTTCCATCGAGGCCACTGTCGAAATTTCGTGTTTATTTAAGAGTTTATTTGAAATTCATTCAGTTTGCTCGCAAAATAGTTTGGCATTTATTTTTGACAGGTGTTATTTCACAAGCTCTCACTCAGCTTGAACATCTCATTCAGTTTAAATCACACATTTCTTCACATACACCTCACAGATGCTGATACACCCGCTGGCCCAAAGTAAAATGATCAGATCAAACCAGCGTTCGGCATATTATAAATATTTGGGTAGTTTCACACTTTTCACTCACTTTTTATGTCCTTGCATCCTTTTATCCTTCCATTTTCAAAAGCTGCTTGTCCGGTGCACCGGTCACTGCTTATAATACATTTTGAAAATTATTCCAAAATTGTCTACATTTATGCCATGTATACATATGTGTATAACTGCCAAACAGAATATAAGCAACAGTTAATCCAGTTTGAAAATTCATTTGTGTAATTGTACTATGTATGGAATATGCAGTGGCACAAATAGAGAGGTGTGTATTATCGTCTTCTCTGTTTTGTACCCACAGGCATCCAAAGTTCTTTCTTGATTCATTTATGTCTTCAGTGTCACAGCTGAGATGACAGATGGATTTATTTATATGTTGATATGTCACAATCCGAAAAGGACCACAGTTCCCGTGACGTTCGTGTGAGAAGTTAAACCTTCATCACTGGATGCAGTTCTGATGTTTTACGTGTCGCTGAGAATTTTCAAGAAGTTTGGAAAACATTTAGTCTGGTGTCACAGCGAGTTGCACTAGTACAAAACTAGTGACCTGAGGCTTCACTAGTTTTGTTGCAGCTCATAATGTTGTATCCATTCCTTTTGGGGGGGGGGGTGTTTTGAGCACAGATATACCCACTAACTGCTGCACTCTTCTGCTTTATTTTCTAGCTGCTTTATTTAGTCTGTCCAGGCGGCCGCTGTCTCCGGTTGGCTCCAGGGGGGGTCTAACTCTGCCATGTGCTTCCACCAAATGCCTCCCAAAATATAACCGGTGTCCTGTCTAAAGGCTCCTGTGACACCCTGCCTGGCAGCCCGTCCAGACGGCTTGAAAAAAGTAAAAAGTTAAGAGGGATTTAGTAAGCTTGTCATTTTATTCTGACAAATTAAACATTTCTTTTCACGTCGTGCGTTTTTCACGGATAACAACGGCAGTTTGAGTCCTTTTAAGACGAACGCGTAATGCACCCCCTCAAAGTTTTGCGTGAGGAAGGTGTTAATTCAGATGTTATTGATGAATATATTCAGTATCGTATTTGTATTTGCAACAAAACTACGTTTCAGACATACTGACAGCGCAAGACAAAAGGAACATTCAGTGTTCTGTTTGGGGTGTTTAAGCTGCTCTCAGTGGGAGCACGGAGAATTATGGGGTTTGCCTCCTGGGGGTTTTTACGGGGTCTTATGAACGCTGCGGTGGTGGTTTTGTTCCTGCGGGCAGCTCTGCCATTCATGTTCAGTCGGGCCTGGCCGGCAGGGCACCAAACACCCAGACAACGGTTGGAAAAGAGCCGCCGTGGCGAATTAGAGCGATGACGCTGTTGACAGCGATGCTCTCAGTGGCGCCCACGCGGAGGCTTAACTTACCCGGGATGTGACAGACCAAGAACGCCCGATTTTAGGCCGAATGCTGGGATTAGGTTAACCCTGACCTACGAGCCGAAACACGTGAAGCTGAAAGATTTTTTCAGATTCCGATTTTTAAAGGTGCTACATATTTGTAAACTTTGTCTCGTAGTGTAATAATTCTTGTATTGAGAGAGCACTGATATTAACTGAACGCTGGGGGTTTTTTCTCTGAGGACCTGTTGCTACCCAAATTGGAGAAATGTCACGTAGAGACGACACCTGAAAACTGAACTGTCCCAACTCACGGCTTCAGCGGAGCGGAATACCCACACAAACCAGCGAGTGACAGCAAATAAAGAGGCCCTCGCCGCAGGACGTCAGGGGTCATTGGCTCCAGTCAGTGAAAACTTTGTGGTTTCTTTCACGGCACCACTTATTTGTCCCTCAGCGGCCTGGACTGAACCAGTGAGAGTCTTGTTTCAGGTGAACCCCACAGCGCTGAATGTAAGACAACCAGGGTCTCAGCTGGATGCAGTAGCAGCACTTCTGCACGTTGCTCTTCTGCGTCACCCAGGTGCACTAAGTTACCCTGCAAGTCGCCACACGCTGCTTTAATGCCCTTTGTTTGAAATTTGTGCCCCTTTATTAAAGAAATACATAGCGAACATCAGCAGCATCTCCTATTATCTTATACTGACTGTAGAAATTTAATATTTAATACTTAAATGTTTGCTGATGCAACCAGGAAATGGAACCGGTACCGACTTTTTTCACTTCAGTTAATGGCCTGGTGGTCACAACCGCTGTCACACACTGGAAGGCTCAGGTTCAGATCCGTGCTGCTGCTGTAGTACTGTTGATCGAGGTACCCAGTTCCGATCAAATAGTTGCAAGCGGTTTAGTGTACAAACCTCACTTGTCATTGTTGGTTTCCGTGAAGGTGCAGCGAATACACGGTAAAGTCTGTGTTTTATCATCATGTCTCAGCAGTGTCAGTCCCCAGCAGCAAAGGCATCACTCTGGGTTTTTATTTTGTCCTGTGGCTGCCGGTGACCAGAGCTGCCCGGCCATTGGTCTGTCTTCTGGGTCAATGTGGTGTCACACCGCAGCGCCAGCACTTTCCGCTGACCCCCCCCCCCCCCCCCCCCCCCCCCCCCCCCCCCCCCCCCCCCCCCCCCCCCCCCCCCCCCCCCCCCCCCNACCCCCCCCCCCCCCCCCCAAGAAAAGTGCGTCGTTTTGAGTAGAAGAATAGAAACTTTTTTTATTATGGTTTATTTGGTGTGGTGAGCCCTGCATGGTCAGCAGAAGGCGGGAGGTGAGCTGACAGGGTGGACTCATTAGCACCTGGCTGCTAATTGACTAGCGCAACTAACCAGGGGGCTGCGCTGGGTTCACCGCTCAGGGGGAAAAAGAAAGTAATTCACATTTCTGCAGCTTTGTTGTCCCCTGAAAAATACGCCTCGGTCACATGTTCTCTATAGGTCACGTAAAGGTTACAGCGCTGCACTTGCATGCCGAAGGTTGCTGGGTCAAGCCCCCTGCCTGGTTGTTGCTGCAGTGTGACGATGTTTATTCATTGTTCCTCATCATGAATTATTACAGTAACCAGCTGTGAAAATGAATCAAACGCCCTGTTTTGCTTAGGATTAAATTGTCAGTAAAACATCTCATTAATAATAACAGTCCAATTAAACTGTATTTTTCTGTTATGTCTTTAGTGATCATGTGATCAAGATGGTGACACAGATAAATGAAAACATCCCTTATTTTCTGGTGCCCAAACTCCAAAATGAATAGTGTGCTTCTTTAATTTTTCATTCTGTCTTGTAACTGACTGCCTGCAGGACACATTATTGTACCAAACGTGATGATAAAAGACACACTTTGAATATTGCTTCTTCATTTAAAAAAAAAACTACATTTATTTGCTTCTAAGCACCGTGAAATACTGTGTTCGTTTCCCTGAGAGGGTTCTGTAGAAAACTCGCAGGTGGACAGCTGAAACTTCACAATAAGGTAGCGGGCGGTGTAGCGGTTCCAGCCCCTACCTCCCAGGTTCAAACACCACCTCGTACCGTAGTACGCTTAAGCAGTGAATTTGCCCTGAGCGGCACCAGTTGAAATGGGCAAATTAAAACATGTAAACAATTCTCTGCTTGTTCTACACATGGCAGCAAAACAGGACCATGACTACCTATAAAACACGACCAAATTAGGTGGCAAGTCCTGAATTTATCTTAAATTTATGCCACGATACTTAAATCTTTCCCCAAAAGATACAGTACGCATTTATAACAAGATTAAATCAGTGCTCTATAGTTAAAGCAAAAGAAGAAGGTAATGTGGAAGGTAAAAAGTAAAACTGGCCTGAAGTTAGTGTGTACCTGCAGGAACTGCGAGGTGCCCCGACGCACCATAAGGTGGAATTTTCATGGCCCGAGGGGCTCAGCACCGTGCAGAGGGGATTACAGCAGCTCTCTGGTTTCGACCAGCTGTATCTTACAACTCTGGTGTCAGTGATTCCTGTTCTGCTATAAAACTCATTTTACACCAGTTCAGATTTGGGGTGGAGGAAGTATACTGTGTTTTTTTTGTCAAAATTTGCAACTGGATGGCATGAACGTTGTTTTCTCGGCTCACGTCAAACAAGCTTCGGCTCAGCTCCGCGTGTTTGTTTCCCGCTGTAGTCCTGCCAGCAGCTCAAGCGAGACAAAGTGCCATTCAGAAAAAAGCAGTTTTTTTTTAACTTTAATCCTGTTTACCGTGAGGTGAAATTTGTATATTTGCACCAGTTGTGGAAGGTTGTATGTGTAAAGTATGATGCTTCAATCTGTGTGGTTGGAAGAATTTGCCGGGGGCGGGGGGTGTAGTTTATGGCCCTGTGGCATCATTTCAGCGTCTTTGTTGGAGCAACAGGAGCTCATTGTAATAAAAAAGGAGTCTGAAGACAATAGAATCCTCTGGCTCTCATGAATGGGGACGTTTGATTGTCCAGCGGGACACCGAAGGGTCACATTATGGCTCTGGACAGCATACCCGACCGAGTGGACCAGAGCACAACCACGAGAGGTCACAGGTCATACCGCAGTTAAGGCCTTTGACCTCCATTTTTTCTTCTCATCACTTTGTTCCACAAACCCGTCCCCGTTCACAAACGGTTTTTTTAATGTGTTACTTCACTAGACCGACTGCGTTTCATCTGTAAGAGGGAGGCAGAGTTCGCGGAACTGTGGAACGGTGAGGGGTTTTGACTAAGATGTCAGTCAGTTCTGAAAGCAGAATTATTATGTGGGGAAAAAAACAAAGGGGGCGTCACTGTGTGTCACTGCGGTCAGGTGTGTGTCCTATGTGGTGGACGGAAGCATGGATGGACGAACAGAGATGCCGTAAGACCTCCCAGGAGGGTGTAGGAGATCCAGGACCTCTCAATGTGGGGGAGGGTGGGGGGGGTCGTAACTGCTAACACACTTAATGATATTTATGGGCTTGGTCACGGCGTCGTTTCCATGGGGACAGGGTATGGGATTCCTCTGTACGCTGTGATAAAAGAAAGGCCTTGGGCTGAGGTCCCACCTTACAGGCCTCTGCTTAGAAACCGTGAGATGATGAGAGAAAAGACTTATCAAACTATAATTTTTGAGAGGTTGTGTCATTTAAAAAAAAAAACTTGCTGTACACAAGAACTTGGTTTACGTGGAAACACAAAAAAGAAGAATGAAGCACAAGTGAGTCAATAACTTGAATAGTCACCCGAACACTACAGCTGGGCCCCAGTGGACACCCTAAGGTGTCCGTTTTCCAAAAAAAGCTGCGTGAGCTCGACGCATTGGTTTATCTTCCCTCTGATCACATGTTGGGAGGCAGCACCTGGAATCCATGTCATTCCTGCAGTAATTCCAGGGGATTGAGGGGGGGGCTTGCCACTCCCACCCTGCCGCACAAAGGCTCTGCTATGCAGAGAAACCAAAAAAAAGGCCTGGAGGGGAGCGGCTGGTGTGTGTCCACCTCATGCACGTTTCCCTTGACTTGGTCAGATGGACCAAACCACGACTGCTTCTAATTTCTTGACCCTGTAGGCACTTCAATCACGCTCTGTATCATGTGACACATCCCAGTCCCAACATGCCCAGCAAGCCACCTTCACCCTAATCCTTCTCAGCCCCCGACTGCTGTCGTTTCAGACTTTGCTTCAGTTGCAGGTAATTTGGCAGAAAGAAAAAGACTCGAGCCTTGCAGGCACACATGTACCAGGAAACCCTCACCACTTCACAGGCATCAATCTTTCACATATCAGCGAGATCTGCTCCCCTCGGGGGCCTCTTATCCAGACATGCAACTGGCTCATTTTGAAGGCCACCGGAAAGCTTGAGAACATTGATCACTAAGTTGATTAATCTGATGTCCACCACAGAAGAGATAAGATGTTAACAGGGGTCTTCTGCAGACTCCGTGACCTGCAGTGACCCCAGGCGTGTGAGAAATGCGTTGGAGAGAAGCCATCACACGTTGCCTCTTGGTGATGGGTGACCCTGCATCCTTCAGGGCTTTTCTTTAACCGATAAGACACAACATCTTGAGTGTGAAAGGTGCTTATTAAAGAGCCAAACGAAGGGGTTGATACTCTATCACCGTCAGGACGGCTTAGGCTGTTAGCCATATACACCCCTCTCCTACAACAGTGCAAATGACCCCTTTAAATAACCTCCTGCTGGTTTAAGGAAGGACTGAACCACTTCAGCAAAAAAAGGGGTGTCAGTGGAATTCAAATCTGAGCCCGGTTGACATGGACCTCAGTGTAACAAGCGACAAGTTAAAGTTATCAAGGTTTTCAGTGGATTTCTGTACGAATATCTTTTGCTCTCATAATCCAAAACCAGAACTTACAAACATGCCCAACAGTGAGTTTCCCATTCAGCCCCAGCTCAGCATGAGCACCATAGAGACAGGTGGTATATAAGACCCTCACTGTGGTCTTTTACAACACCTCAAAGTGTGTGACAGTGATGGGAAAGCAAAATCCAAGTAATATTCGGGTGCCACACGCTGTACAGAACAGACAGGAGAGCCGAGTGTTTTTCTGTGGCGCGAAAACGTAGCCAACAAAGTGTGTGTGCCCAATGTTAGCTTAACATTTCGGGAGGAATGAGTGTGTTCACAGTGCGCCGGTTCAGGCTGCTGCTCTTCACGAGTACATCCGCACTCTCCCCCAGCCTGTACAAAACTAGTGCCGCCATTTTTTCGTCGTGTTCAAAAAGGAAATGCTGCTGTCTGAGGCCGTTACTGAAACCTCTAAATAAAAACCTGATAAAGATACGGTCACTGGCCACTTTATTAGGTACAAGAGTTCAGCAAGAGCCTCTTTTGACTCTGTCCAGCAACGAGGTGCTGGACGTGTTTCCACAGGGCTCTTTGCCCACGGGGGGGGGTGTCGGCCTTTTTGTTTTTGCAGATGTTTTGGTGTCACATTCACATTTGTTAATGTCACATTCCAACTCTTCCCAAACATCCTCTATTGCTTTGAGAGGTGCGGCAGTGCCGGCTACTGTGGTAAGGAAGGTAAAGCGCTGTCATGTTGGGACTGTGGTGTGTAAAAATCCCACAAGGTCGGCTGTTTCTGAAACGATCAAACCAGAGCGACTGACACCGATGATCAAGCTGTGTTCAAGGCCACTGAGACCCCACATCTTGTCTGCTGTAATGGTCATTCAGACAGTACCTGGACCTCCAGACCTGGTCTGTGTGTTGATATACTGAGTCGCAACCATGTGCAGAGTCACTGTGTGTATAAATACCCATGTGTGCCTAATAAAATGGCCTGTGATTGTATATGGAAAAGGTTCCTTTGTGCAGTATGTTGAGTCACACTGGAGTTGCTCTGAAATGCCGGTAAAGATATTTGCCGAGATCCACGTCTTTGACTCGAGAGCTGTTGAGTGTGAGTTTAAAACCCTTTGCTGAGTTACAAACAAATATGAGGCAGATGTTTGCGTTTATAAGTAACAGGAGCTGAGCTTAGGACTATTTTTTGGAAAGGTGTAGCAAACACACATGAGAAACCTTAGATATTTTCGCCATAGAAACAGGGAGGACGTCTGAAGTTAGTTGGAACCCACATGGAAAAGAACTAAACTGACAGCAAACCTCAGAGCTGAACATACCAGCTCTGTACTTGTACAAACACTGCGTGTTGGCAGGATCTTCTACGGGGGTCTTCTACTGCTTTTCACATGGTTTCAGTCTCGGGGAGAACGGAGGCGTGAGGCCACGGGGTCTGACAGATGGGCCGGACGTTTTCAATACCTCCCAAATGCCGTCGGAGGTTAAAAAAGGAGGGAAACCCGGCTGTAGTGGGATCGTGGGGGGTGGTGCGAGTTGGCCAAAGCGGTTAATGTCAGGTTACGGTGCTGATCAAAGGGGGAGTTTTACTGAAACCAGATCTGACGTGGAGTGAAGGAGAGAACAATGCGCTCTGCAAGAAAGCATTCCCATGTTTGAATCAGTCAGTTGACATATGTAGGGAGTCAACACTGTGAGAAAGATCATTTTAGTCTGTTAAAAATACTCCTTTCAAAAATTCTTTAATAACTCACCGAATCCCTTCTCTGGCACCAGTGACTCTACAATAACCTGTGACAATGAAGGCAAGAATTCGAGCTCCTTGTTATTCTTTGAAATAAATTTTCATGGACTGCAGGAACTGCCCGCTTACATTTATATAAGAAAGATGAAAGTGGACCAAAGTCCTAAGTGGCCCTTTCAAGTAGTTAAGTTCATTCTGCTTAACTGACCCTGAAATGTAGGACTCGGTAAAGCTAAATATATGCTGACGTTCAACTTTATATCTGAGCGATCCCATCCACAGTGGGTCACCAGGCTGGAAAGCGGTAAATTCATCCTGCCGTGTGTTGAGACCGGATCAGAACTGGAGTGGAAACACACAAGCGTGGGATGGATGTGAAAAAGATGCCGTGGAAGCTGGGCTAGGAATAGCTGTGCGGCGCATCAGGTCCTGTAATCGCTTTAACTGCACCAAGCAGCAGCTTCCAAAACTGTTTTAAGTGAATTACAACATGTCTGAGCCCCTGGAGCCGAAGTGAGCATCCCCAGGCAGGGGGTGGTCTTCCGGCGGAGACCGGGAACGGCCAGCGGGGTTACATCTCACACGTACGTGCTGGTGGTCCTATGTGCGACGGAAGTTCTGCGCTTACTGTACGTTCATGGGCGTTTCAAGCTGCTCTGTGCTTCCAGAGGGCGTTAAACCCTCGAGCATTTGGCATTTCGGGAGATCCTTGTGTTTTGAGTCAGATGCTTTTTTGAGCATCTCAGTTGTGTAAAACAAACAATTCAGGATGAAATAAAACCGATGAATTACATTCTGTTTATTAAAAGGTGCTTTTCCAGATGTCAGAGCACGAGGTGCACTTTCTAACGTCACCAGTAACCGCGACGCCACCTAAACATGAGGTGTCATTTAGTCACAGCTAAAACTGGCAAGATAATCTCAAAGGAGACTAAATACACTTCTAGAGTTTTAATGTAATGCTTCTAAAGCGTACTATTTTTGCAATTTTTTTTTAAAAAACATTGTAAAAATACATATTCTTTATGTGTAATATTGAAATATTTATTTTTAAATCAGCGATGTTTCGTGCTGTAGTTAACAGGTTGGTATCACAGCTCATTTTCAGGTTCGTGTGAAAAAACCTGTTAATGTGTAGAAGGATAGAATCTGTTACAGCTTTGGTAAAGGTTCAGAAAGTGCAGCTTGTCGTAGTTTAGCGAAAAAACCGGTAAACAACGAGGAAACCTTTGTTCGGGTTTTACTACGGTAAAACCGTAAACCCGCATATCCACAAAGCTGTTTCTGTTTGGTTTAAAGGGAGTCGTGGGAAACCCGGGCTGCCGTAGTACGTTCTGGAAGACTGCTATAGGTCCGGACTGATACCTTTCCTGTGTGTATTTGAATTTTATTCTTAATCTATTGCTTAGCCGCCATTTTTATCCTTAGCATGTTGGACCATTTATATAGCAAGGTATTTTCACTGGAGTAATACCTTCCTCTGGAGAACCAGCAAGCAGCTCCCAGCTGTAATGCTTCTGGCCGTTTATTAGTATGAATTCTTCTCCACCGAGAGCTACATTCAGAAGGAGCCCTTTTCTAAGCCCTTTTCTAAGCTCTTCATTGCTATTCGTAAGTCATTTAGCACATTAGTGCTGTACACACAGTGTGTCTGTCATGTGTTTGGTGTCAGAGATACATCTGGGGACCCCCGGTACCTGTGCTGTTCACCACTGACTGCATCCATCTTGGAGAAACTTCTTCATAACCGCATTAGTAGTACACATTTTCAGTTTTCCCTCAGGCGAAAGTCTGTCGAGTTCTGGATAAAGACCTGAAAAAACCACACGGGAAGGGTTTTTCACCTCACTTTGTACCCTGCTCTACTGACATACTTTCGCTTCAAAGTTGTGCTCGGATTTACAGACATGCGGGTAATAATTATCAGTTCGCCCACAATTACAGACACCCCGAGGAGCCTCCTCCTTGGACCTTCATATGCTTTTGCCACGCTCTCACCATGCTCTCTCTTCTGTTCCGGTGTGGAAGATGGGCATTCAAACTTTTCAGATGCGTGAGCATGACTTTACATGTGTGAGCTTGTTCCAAGCCCTACTCTGAAATCTAGAGAATCATCATGAAAGATACACATTAATTTTGAAGGAGAAGCCCAAAAGTCACAGTCAAGACATTCACCAACATTTACCGTTACAACTTACCAGCTTACGGAGGAGTTCAAGGAAGGGAGTTCACCCAGCCATGCAGAAGTTTGATCTATCAACTTCAAATTTACCGTTAAACCACAACCCAAACTCTCTTTTTGATGAAGTCATGGGGCGCAGGCTGTTTACTCTGACACGTTCAGCAAAGAAACAACTTTTAAAGCTTTGGTCTACAACTGAAGTTCCCTCTGTAAATACATGGATGTCTGACGCGTTCGCTCCCTCCTGAAGAATTAACATTTGGCCAACACAATAAATTTAGATCATTTTGGAATGCTTGAACAGCCCTTCTAGAATTCATTAGACAATTTGTATGGACAGTGATGCACCAACCAGCTGACCCTCAGTGTACTTCATCTGCCTCTGTATGTTGCTGTGACCAACCCCTTCGTTGCCATGTGTGGTGGGGGGGGGCAAAGTCATCGCAGAGCCCCTGAGACCAGCTACATGCAGACTTTCCCACACCTGAGATCTGTTCCATTTCGGTGGTCAGGCTCTGAACTGTGCTCAGAAAAACACCCCCCCCCCGACGTTCTGTTAATGATACATCAGGGCCTCAGATGGTGGTTCTCTGTGCTCCACAACAGGGGTCACCTCACCCTGGCCTGCACTCCCCACTGGGGGGGGGGGGGGCAAGCAGAGCAGCAGCACGTTGCTCCTCGACCAACTGGGCGTGTGCACCTCATGATCTGCCGTTCCCTCCGCCGGCCGTCAGAACCTCACCACAGTAATTACAGATTTCGTTCCAGAAGCAGACATGGAAGGTATGTGTGTTAAGTGATAGCCTGCTTAAAGGGCGTGGCTAGTTGTCTGCAGGGGGCACAGTGTGAGTGTGTGTGTGCACAGAGAGCTGTTTGCTTTAGATGAGGACCTGAGGAATTCTACAGTACATGTCCATGGAATCCAGGGCTTCCCCCACCTCCAGTCTGTCTCTCGTCTCACACACATCCACAGCGCCACCAGGCACCCAAAAAAAGCCCGGCTTCCTTTTCTATTTATACCACCGCGCCGCGCGTTTCTGGGTCAGGGTGGAAGGGCAGCAGTTCTTTGGTAGCCGGTAGGGTGTGAGCGACTGCAGTAACTTGCCTGGCCTTTGGAACAGGACTCCTTCTGCAACACACTTCACAGACGTGTCTTACCCAGCTGTGGTTGACTGCCATGGGTTGCCTGAGGCAGGTGTTATAGAGAGGAGACTGTTTCACGTGTTGTGAAACCTCAGGTACGAGGCAATGTCGCCTATTTTCTCCTTCTCATCTGTTTGTTTGTTCCGCTGCATCCCACCCTTTGTCACCACATGAGTTCAGCATGCCAGACCCTTTTGTCATCTGCTATCTCTCTGAATTCCCTCAAACTCATATCCTCATCTCAGCCTATGCCTTCCTCTTCTCCTCCTGTCTTCAGTCTGTCCCAGCATCAGCCTACTCTGGTGAATCCTGTCTTCTTTTTACCTGACCAAAGTAACCGAGCTTTAGCTTCTAGTCCTTCCAGTGAGCAGTCTGGTTGTCTTCATGTTGTTAACATCCATCACGTTTATCCCTCAGCTCCTTACGTCGCGTCCCGCAGCAGCCTCTGTTAGCCATTAGCCGCCTGTGTCGTATGGTCGCTCGAAAGGGTCAGTCTTGACCAGCATCCTTACACTGTGCAGTGAGTTTGGTGGAAAAACATACCAAGGGCGTCCCAAGGGTGTTTGATGGAAGCATCGTTGTAGCTTCAGGACTGTAGCAGGAGTGTGAAGATGCAGCACGGCCCGTTGCTTCGGTCCTTTTGCTGAATAGGTTGGACCGTGTCTCAGCTTCCGTGTGTGGAGTTTGACCCCCGTGTCACGGTAAATATGCAGTGTGGACCACTCTATCCTTAGGAGTGTGCAGGACTGGTACTCACATTTCTGAGGAAAATTCTCCCAGGTGTCTCACACGCGGCTGGAGTTCGAATTGCGGAGGAGCTCCCAGGAACCTTTGACCCCCCCCCCAGCTTTGACAGGATTTTCGCTGGTCCAAAGCAGGACTCAGGTAGATGTTCGGCCCTTGCAGGGCAGATATGTCTTCAATCGTTGGTCCCCCTTTTAGTTTGTAACGCGACATCTTCCAAGCGGCCTGTTTGAAGACGCGTGTCTTCGGCTCGACAAACGCGAGCGTCGGCACAGCAGGCTTCACGCGCCACATGAAGATCTGCATGTTCCGGCGTGTCGTTTCTTGCACTGTTTATTTTGCCCGATTCATTTCTCAAGGCACGGCTGGCACCGTGTCTTACTGCAAAAAAAGGAATCTGTTTACCCTATTGACACACTGTACCTACTGGCATAACACACACAGCTATAAGAGACACTCACACACCGTTCTTCACCGCGACGCCCCCATTGAGGCGCCGGCGGAACGGCACACGTGTGTAAAAGAATCGTGGGCAGCGACGAGCGCACCTGACAACGCGCCCTTTATTCAGGGGAGGTCGGCACACACACAAACAGCCGGCAGGATCCTGAATGAGATCAGATGAATGGAGGGAATCTCGTGTCAGGAAGCAGGACCACTCAGTGCGTAAACCGCCTCTGGTCACACGTTTCATCTATTGTGTCATTTCACAGCGCTTTAAATAAACCTCATCCTGCTTTTTAAGGCTTTGGCATGAAACGTTTGAAGGTCCTCGTTCACCTTTATTGAAAATGTCAAATCTTTTTTTTTTCCAAATCTTTCTTGTTTGGTTCTCAGTCTTTCACTCAGTCGGCAACCCCCCCCCTCCCAGTCTCCACACGATAAATCTGACTATGATGGACGTTCACTAAAGGGAAGGCCTCCATTTTGAAAAATATCCTCAACTTTTACTGCTGCCCAGCCCCTTGCGGACCCCCCCCCCCAGTGTCACGCAGCGGGACCCAGGCCTGTCATCCCGATTAGACCAAGGACCAAGATGACAGAGCGTGCAAGGACCCGAGCACCACTGGCCACATCCCACAGTCCTGTTTCCCTCCCCCCCTGAGGCCCAGGGTCCTAGGAGCAGCTCTGCTGACCAGATCATGTGACACACACCCCGTGCACTTGGAAAACAACATCCATTGAAGTATTAAACCAGTAATATTTGCTTAATGTTGCCCTTAAGTGAGTATCTGTATGCAAGGAGATCAAAGCTTTTATTCCACGGCCACAGGATCGGTCACTGGACCTGTTTTCTCCTTTTGTCAACATCTCTTTTCCACAGTCCACCCCCCTGCTCTGCTTAAAAGCCCCCCCCCATCTGCCCCGCATGACCCAGGGTTTCTGGGAGCTTAGCCTCTCCAGATCTACACGGTTGTTCACACCGCAGTGTTTGGGCTGATGTTCACATCACAGTCAGCCTCGTGTTTGTTTTTCTCCTTATGAACACGAGTTGTCAGTTGTGGGATCCATTCTTGGGAGGAGGGGCCCAGGTAGAGAAAAGTAGAAGTTCAGATGAACCTGCGGACCACTGATAGCTGCTCTTTGGGGCTGAAAGGTGAGAACTGGCGAATGATGTGATTCAGGTGGAAACCTGAACCTCCGCCAGGTGTTGCTCTAATGGCCGTTTTCCGCAACCCATTGTACACAGCCGACTTGTCACCCGAAACTGTCCCAGCAAGCAGTGGGGAGCAGCTGGGGGAGGAGGATGAGTGATGCTCAGTCCCCAGACCTGTGTAATATGGTTAATAACACGGTATGAAGAATGAGGAGGTCAACAGTTTGGCCCCTTCTGGGGTGATGATGTATCAGTTGTTCTGGACAGGAGAATTGTGGTATATAAATGTACCACAATTCTCTACATAAATGTTGAGCGATGAGCAGAAATAGACTTTCCAGATGTGTTTTGAAAGACAACTAAAGTGTGAAACACGTTTCCTTCTGAACTCTTTCGAGCATCATTAAAATTAGGAAGCATTAGATCTCGGTTTTAAAAAATGACAGGTAAAGCCAGGAAATCCGGGGCTATAAAGTGTTTGGTCTGAAGTCCTTCGTGAAGATATTGTGCTGTAAAATTTTTACATTTTAAATAAAAGGCACAACTGTAAGCTGTGATTATCCTGTCTGCAGCTGCCCTGTGTTAAAAGGTAAAAACAGTTAAAGGCTCACTCTGTGTGTGTGTGTGTGTGTGTGTGTGTGTGTGTGTGTGTGTGTGCGTGTGTGTGTGTGCGCTTTGCTGCAGCGAGTGGCGCCTGTCTAACCTCTCATGCCCCCCCCCCCCAGGGTGCAAAGAACCAGGAGCCATGTGCAGGACTCGACTGCAGCCGCGGGTGTGTCTGTAACCCAGAAAAAGGCAGTAGGGTAAGTCTCGCTCCGCTTCATGCCCCGTTCTGTGTGTGTCTGTGTGTCCCTTGTCATCTTGTCACTCTTCACAGTGACACAATATTAAAATATCTCTCCATCCTGTTTATTCTGCTCATATGTAATGCCACGGTCAGCATGGTTCACCTCCCATGGTTTTAACACCCCAGCATCTATAGACAACCCAGGGTTGGGAAGATTGACCCCCCCCACTCCTTTGAGAAACTCATTTCTCTGGTTTTTGACATCAGTCTAACAAAAAACTGCATTTTTTTCAAGCCTCCCCAAACCCGTCTCTTTTGCTATCCACACGTAGGCCGCTCTCTAGTCGACGCCCAGGAATCCGCCATCTGAGTTCAGGTTGTCATCTCCTCTGCTTTCCCTCCCTCCCTTCCGCCTGCAACCCCTCCATCTCCTCACGCATTACATGCCCCCACATGGCTCCCTCAAATGTGTCAAACTTTACCCCCGAGAGGGTGACAAGGGGGGTGCGAGGAGCCGTCTCTTAGTCGGGCTGGTGCTCATACACGTCCGGAGTGCCCGAGTCGGCCTGACGGGACTTGTCCGGCAGGGCAGAGCGAAGCAGTTCTGTACAGCGACCAACAATACATTGGTAAAATAAACCCTGGATGCGTTTGGTTAAAGTTACTATTAACCCTACAGCGGCTGCAGTCCACACAGTGTTGAAGGAAGGTGGGACGGTGACACCGCGGCGCTGGCCGATGTTGGATTGAATCTCATGGTCCCTTCAGCTTGTCAGTTTTGTGAAATTTTATAAGCAGACGTGATGTTGGGCTTGAAAACTGGGTTACATTTTATATTTATGTTCATACATTTATTTGGCACCTTTGTCCAGCATGACCTGCGGCGTCAGATTTGCACATTTACAATTATTCCCCCCAGTCTGTACAGCTGGGTAACTTTTTTTTACTGGAGCAGTTTAAAGTAAAGTGATCATTTGAACTTTTTTCATTGTATCACAAACCAACCATCGTGTGGAAAAGAGGTGCAAAAGTCAATGGTAAAGGCTTTGAAGGCCCAAACAGAGAAGTTGAAAGTGAAAGGAAAAATTAAGATTTATAAATCTTTTTTTTTTATCTGGAAACTGATTACTTCTTCATGAGAAAGAGCGAGACTTTGACCCCTCTCCCCCCCACAGTGAGAATTTGTTTCACAGTGATTTCATAAAAGCAGCTAAACCTGTTATTTGCTGTATTGCGGTTATATTCCCTCAGTTAGAGGTTAAGTACAAAACCCACGTCTGGGATGGACCTGTGTGAGGCGTACAGCACAAACGTCCCACAGCTGCTCTGGGAAGGTGTCCCTGGGGGAGGATAGGAGTGGTTTGTGGTGAAATTACAGGCTGGGGGGACTCCTCACTGCGGTAAGGACCGTAAGAGCACCGCTTGAGCCCTGTTTGGGTCCCCAGACCTCTGGGCAAGCTGCTCAAACAGCCACTAAAACAGCAATTAGAGAGGGCGGTAAATACGGTGACACCGGCCTGTAAATAAGGGTGGGCGTCACATCCAATAGCGCCATCGTCTGTTTCAGTGTAAACAGGTGCACCTTGGGGGGCCCCCGCTGGGGACACCACTCACTCTCACAGGATCTTTATTCAATGGTGGTGGAAAGGGGTGTCTTAAACTGTGTGCCTCTGCTTTAATATTTCTTAACATCATCGTGATTTAAAAAATAATAATTACATAATGTGCATATTATGCACAACTTTTCTTGTCCTTATTTGTCTACCGGACGTCTAGCTGTCCTTGGTGCTGGAAAAAAAACACCTTCTGACCACGTAAAAACTTCCTAAAAAAAACTGCATCGGTTTCTTTTGAATGATTTTTTTTTTACTTTTAAGCAACTTGTGTTTTGAGGAACCATTTAAAAAAATCTCAGCTGAAATTATTAATGCATCTGCCACGCCTGTCATGGATGTCTTATGTTTGGCTGGAGTTTTTGCCTTTTTGGCCCAGGAAACTCCCCCCCCCAGGCTTTTCTCCAGCAAAGAACGGGGCTAAAGGCAAGGCTAAATTCAGTGGCACAGCAGGGACCCCTTGTGGGGGCCAATTTAAAACAAAATGCCGGAGAAACTGCAGCACCTGAGGACAGATGGCACATTTCCTTCAGTTTGACTTTTACTGTGGCAGTTTTAGAGAAAAGAGGGTCAAAGGTCCGGGGGAGCAAGGGGGGGGGTTGCTGGTTGGGTGGCTCTTATTGAACATGTCCCATCCAGGAGTGCCTGGGTCCGCATGTTGGGCACAGCAACGTGTCGGGGTACAGATCTGCCCCCCTCCTCTGCTTTCCTCTTAAAGAAAAGATCTAAGTTTCAACTTCACTGCCTTCCATGGGCACCTTGGTGTGGGAACAATTGTTGAAGAGCAATTTATCATTTGAGATGTAATTGTAATTATAGCAAGAACTTAAATCTACTTAAATACTAGATTGTAGTACAATAAAACGGCATATATTGTCCTTAATATTGCACTGCAGTTGTCTGAGGATTTGTTAGCATCATTTTTTTTTAAAGTTCTAACAACTTCTGATCCTTCTACTGCTGTGGCTTGTATTTATCACCCTGCCATCATTTCTGGATGCCTTGCAGTTGACGTAACTTTATATCTTGCCGGCGCCTTTTGGTCCCGATGTTTCCGTGAACCAGCGTTGCTGCTGTTGCAGTAAGTAAAAGGTGAGTTAACAGAAATATGTCATAAAAAGGGGAAGGTGTGTTACATAAGGTGTGCAGCAGGTCATGTTTACATTCTCTGACACAGCTGTACTGCCTGATAGTCTAGTCCGTGCTGATAAAAGGGCGATTTAAGGTGTTTCCCTGGGAAGAAGACCAGTCAAAAGTGTGGGAAACTAGTCAGACGTCCATCGAGGGGCGGTGTCTTTGCAGCTGTTTCGTGCCACTTCCCAGTGATGTGGGACACTCCGCACCAGTTTGTCCTGTACTGGTGTTTCCCAGTTGTGCTCAAATTTTTGACCGGTGCTGCATGTGTCACAACGTGAGGCATAAATGAATCCACCTCTTGCGTCCTTAGTGCGCTTTTCACCCCAAACAGGAGCGAGACCTGAGACACGTGTGGCATCATTTGTGTTGATGGTTGAGAACGAACTCCTGCCCCCTACTGATGGAGCAGAAGAGATTAATATCGTAGTTTAATACAAAAATTCAAATACGCTGCATAATCCGCCTAATGATGAAAAGCGCTGCTTGAATGTCAGTACTGATTTTTTTTAATATGCAAAACTTGCTCCAAATTTCCACCGCAGGCGTCTGTAAGGAATAAGCAGTGATATGACAAGTGACGCCGCAACCTGCTGTTCTCACACATTCCACAGACAGAGTAGCTCAGGACTGTGTCGAAGACACAGCCAAACACACAAGGATGGCAAAGCTCACCTAAACACAGGTGTGATGTAAACACCGCCCTGGCGTGCGCCCTCCCGTGTCCTCGCTCACCTCGGTCCCCATCTGCCCACTCCATGACAACAAAAACAGAAACTGTTTCTCCAGCGGTTCCTCCCACACCTGAACCCTCAACCCTGAGACGGAACAATATTGTTCACCAACATTACAGTCCAAACAGCCCCCAACTTGCCCCCCCCTTTTACTTACTGGAATTGCAAAACATTTTTTCAACTATTTAAAACTTATATACATGTTTTTGGAGGACATGTCTATGATTTGTTTATGATTTACCATAACTGCTTGTCAAATGCAGGGTCACAGAGGAAGCATAGGGTGTGACGCGGGGACTGGAAGGGACGCCAGTCCATCACAGGGCCTCCGTATACTATTTATATTAATATTATAATCTATTTATATTAATATTTGCTACAGCAGCCCATTGGTTCTCAACTGAGGGGCTTGTCGCCCACTAGGGGGCCTCAGTAAACTTACAAGGGAGCCGGGAGACGAAATAAAATGTCATAATCCTTAACTGTCTAAAAAAGCTACAGTAACTAAAGAAATAAACAAAAAAAGTGTGTTTAAAACTGTGAGGGTCAGCGAAACTTTTTTATGCAGCACATAAGCCTCACATACTTCTCAAAATTGGCATTTGGTAGAAGCAACTTTAATAAATATTTAACATCTAACAGACGTGCAGGCAGGTTCTGGGACTGATAACTGTGTCTTGCTGGGAGAGCCAAATGCTGCTTTCGCCTCATAAACCGGCACCTTTGTCAAGACCGCAGGAAAAGTAGGCTAAATATCGTGTGGGGGGGCTCTGATATTCTCATGGACCCTGGGGGGGCCTTGGAGGAACAAAGGTTGGGAACCGCTGATGTATTATAAGCCACACGTGCCCAGGATACTTGTGCTGTAACCTCACACTGCAATGGCTCCAATCCAATTATGGACCTTCTACATTAAACACACAGTCCAGGTGTCCTTAAGTGACCGGAAGGTCTGAGCTGTACCACAGAAGCACTTGTTGGTTAACCGTGGTGGGCTGTTATGAGGGATTGCTGACACCCTCACCTGCTGAGTATTTGGGGTGGAGGTGCCCAAAAAGTGCACTCTGGGTGCTAAATACGGTGGGTACATATCTAGTGTGGTGTATTGCTGTGGGCTTTGTTGACACCCAGCAGCCAGGTTCACGTGAGCTGCTCTGCTGCTACTCACCACCTGGCCTGGATACCTTTGCTACTCTGCGTTGCCAAACTCACAGCCTGTGAACAAAAGATCCAAACAAATCCCAGGCTCAAAACGTTCACCTTGAGGGAATCTGCCAGCTCGTGGCTTCTCCCGACCTGGTCTGGAAGAAGTGAGGTGCATGTTGGGTAGTGGGCTTCTGTGGGCCTGTGACACAGTAACACAGCTGCCTAATGCAGATCCAGCTGGTCTTTTTCTCCGCAAAGTACAAAAAGGGCTCAGCGCCCCTTCAATAAACCATAAATAATAATAGTAAACCAGGCTGAACAGTGGCTATCAGGGAGGAAGCGGGGGGGGGGGGGGGCNGGGGGGGGGGGGGGGGGGGGGGGGGGGGGGGGGGGGGGGGGGGGGGGGGGGGGGGGGGGGGGGGGGGGGGGGGCATGGCGGGAGGCCCGGATGGCTGTAACTCACCCGCGCCTTTCCTCAAAGTGACAGCCAGGCCTCCGGCAAACATGTTCTAACTGTTGAGGCACGCAGCATCGGGGAGGAGGGCAAAAACTGTCACCAGGGGCGTCGTCCTTCCACATAAACAAGAAATCCAAGGGGGGGGGATACAGCCCAAGGTCGTAAATATCTGAAACATCTTTAAACAACTGAGGCTGACAAACTAAATGAATCAAATCAATAAGAGCCATTTGGTAGAGATGGTGAGATACCCCCAAATGTTTCATTCGCTGTGTAAGCCATGTGTAACCTGTGTACTTTTCTCAGCGGCACCATCAGGGTGAAGAAACGTGCTGCCAGGAGAAGGAGCTTTCGATACAGACATGTGGTTATTAAGCCACAGCCTGTGATTTAAATAGCTGCGCGTGGAAGCGACTCCCGCATAGCAACGCACAGGTTGTTGTAGCAGGTGCTGTGGGCTGTGCGGCTGTCAGAAAAGAAATGGGCCCTAAGCATGAGTTTTGACACCTTTTTGAAGGGATTCAGCAGCTCTGAGGGACGGCGGGAGTTTGCACATCCTCTAGCTGTAGAGCGTGGGGCGCCATGTAGCTAAAACGTGTCGAAACGGGACACTTTCCCAGCACACGTGAAACGGTAAGCAGGGTTGGTCCCGGCAACTCCACTGTGGTAAAACAGGAACCATGTTGTGGTGAAGAAAATTCCTTTGGTCGTGACGATAAGGATTTTTACTGTCTGAGGAGATCAGTGGTGACTGTGCGATGCAGCTTCAATCCCAGAATCCCCCCCCTCCCCACCAGTCACGTCTGCAGGCCCTTGTTGTCCTTGAAGAGAACCAGGTGGCTGACAGATTGTTTCCGTCTTGATAAACATTAATTGCTCGGCTTCGGTTGTTGACATTGCAGGGTTTCTAGTCCCACGAGTAGAAAAAAAAATAATGCAAAAAAAACCAAGATCCATCACAGCTGCAGTCTTGACTTTTTTATTTATTTTTTTATTTTCCTTGACTAGTGGGACTTTTTTATATGATAAATCTTGTGATGCGATCAGTGCATCCTGGGGTCACTGGGTATTTCAGGGCTTTCAGCATCAGACATCCTTGCCCCAGTGACTCAACCCCCCGGCCCCCCCCTGCCTTGAACCCACAGCTCACCTCTGCTGCCCCACAGATGTCCTCTCCGCGGCCTTGCTGACAACCTCCATAACCTTCCTCATATCCAACATGCCCTATACAAAGACTTCCCAGCACCCCCCCTGCAGCTACTTCCATGGACCCACACCTCGGCCCCCAGCCAGTCTCTCACTGTGACCAGGAGCCAAAGCTGTAACTGGTTGCCCTCATGCTCCTCTGAAACATCTCCGTCAATTTGTCTGATAATCAGTCAAGCAGACATTAGGAGATAAAGCTTCTCACCAAGAACGAACATGACAGTAGCTGTTAAACATGTATCTCTGATCTCCAGCGCAGTCTGAGAGGACCATCCTTCAGGTTTCTCCACCAGTGCACAGGAAGGACCTTCTGCTGTCTCTGTGGGCACCACTCTGTGGTCATCTGACGTTCCATCATCAGCGTTGGCAGGAACTGAGGATCTGACTCCCCATCTCTGTGTCCACACAGGGTCAACCAGGTCCTCTGGGACCCCAGGGGGTGGATGGACCCCAAGGATTTGTGGGGAGCCCAGGCCCCCAAGGACCCAAGGGTGAAAAGGGCCATGTGGGAATTAGAGGGCCATCTGGTCCTAAAGGAGACAAAGTGAGTCTTAAAGCATCGTTGCAGTTATTATTCATAATCCATTTTCATAAGTGGCTGCAGGACCTTGTTACATTTCATATTCCTCTGTGTGTTTGTGTGGACCCTCACAGGGTCCAATGGGTGTGCCCGGTTTCCCAGGAGCAGGTGGCATACCGGTGAGTTTGTTGCGCTCACTGACCCAAAGCATGGTAAACAGTGTAAAAAGTGCCAAGATATTGACACCTGCAAAACACGATATGCGGCCTCCACGTAGCGAAGAGACGGAGATGCAACTTGAGGTCTTTCTTGTGATGCTCTATCACTGTGCTGTTGTTGTGAATAACGCTTTACAGCTGTCTGAGTGGCAAAGGAATGGAACCAGGTGTGTGAGGTATACACTCTGTTCTGTTGCTTTGTGAGAAGATGATGGTATGATGCTAGCAGGGGGGCAATCTGTTCCATCGCAGGGTCACCCTGGGCAGAACGGAGAACGAGGACCTACAGGACCGGACGGTTGCAACGGCACCATCGGCGACCCCGGCCCCAGGTCACAGGATGGCTTTCCAGGCCCACCGGGTTTCTCCGTGAGTAGCTGCAGTTCACGTACCTGAAAAACATCTAAGAGACATGAACTCCTGTAGCGGTGTTGCTGGGGCTATGATCCACCCAAGGACATTTCCTTACATTTTCTTCTCTCTTTCTTCAAATTTTTTGTCTCCACACGTGTAGCTGTGTACACAGAATCGTACGTAGCAACTGGCGGTGTCTAAAGCTGCCGGGTTGAGTGCTTTAAACCGGCAGCCTCATCTTCTGATGCCTCTTAAACCCGTCTCTCTGAATTCCTGTTCCGTCTCTTTCTCCTCAGGGGCCGAGGGGGCCGAAGGGTCAGAAAGGAGAACCAGTGTATGCCAGCGGCAGCCAGGGCATAAGAGTAATACACCCACCTCTCTGTTGTACACCTGAAACACACATCCGGATTAGGCCATGAGGCAGCCATGGTTTCCAGGGCACTGTGGGGGGCAGTGGTGTTCTGTAAAGTTGCTGCAGGGCTTTGGAAGGTGCATCTCCAGAGGAGCTCCAGATCTTCACCATTTCAGCACTGTTCTGTCTGGTCCATAAAGCTGACAGCTGTCCCAGTAAAACAGAACCACACACGGCCACAGTGGTCTTCAAAGGGAATGAAATGTTCTCCTGAGAAAGTAGGGTTTTAAATCACAGTTCCGCTCCGGCATTTTATTTTTTCATCGTTAATTTTTAAGTAGGTTTTGTTTATCATACATGTCGCGCTGGAGTGTAAATCTTAACATTGTGTGAGAGAACAAACACGACACCACTTATAGGTCAGAAAATTCTGAGTTCATTCACACAGACGTTTCTGTTATGAGGTGGAGGGTGGAGGAAGAGCAGTCATACCTGATACAAATATCTTTGCAAATGACATCAAAATCAGCCTCTTATGATATGAAGAGGATCTGGGAGGTCCACTAATTCCACTTGTCCTTTACTGGTTACAGGGAGAACCTGGTTTACCGGGGTTGGACGGCCTGTTAGTAAGTATTTAAGACACCACAAGTCCTGTCTGAGGTGACGTTGCTACAGCCCACCTACCTCTCTGTGTATCAGACGCATAGGTGTGTTTGTTGACCTAACCGGGGCGTCGGCTACAGGACAGTCCTCACCAAGCTTCTCTTCCAGGGTCCTCGTGGTCCGACGGGGCCTCCAGGTTTCATTGGCCCCAGCGGTCCAAACGGATTCCCAGTAAGTGGTGCGGCCCCATCCCAGCTGCCCCCCATGCTGCGTGTCTCTGTCGCTGCAAAAACGGTGGCATTTTAAAATTGCTGCTTTTTGGACCCAAGTAAAAAGCAATATTACGTATCACTTAGAATATTATCATTACTGCAATAAATATAATAAAGGGCCTGTTGGTTTTTCTGAAGGATTCGTACCCTTCCAGCCAGACACCTGTAGACCACATTGATTATTATTATTATTATTATTATTATTATTATTATTGTCATCATTGTCAGTTTATAAGATTGACACATTTGGACAGCTTACGCTGTTAAATAGTTTAAATTTCCTGCAAGGTTTTGGCCATTTCTACACCAGGGAATCCAGTGTTTTGACTGAGGTTTGATGGCATTTACAGGTATTTAAACCAGGTGTGATGCTTACCTGAACTCACCCTCCTTTTCTGTTGGCTGCAGGGTCTCCCAGGTCCTCCTGGCTCTCCGGGCCCAAAAGTAAGTACTCGTACAACCCGGGGGGTGTTGCCCCTCAGCTGGATCACTGTTGCCCCCTACTGAAGACCTGGCAGGACCGCAGGACTGACTCTTGTTATGTGGTTGGATTAATTTTTTTTGTTTTACAGGGAAGCCCTGGTTTTGGTTTCAAAGGAGAAAGTGGGGAGAAGGTAGATTTTTTTTTTAAAGAAGCAATATACATTTCCTATAATGATGATTTTAGTTATAATTTATCTTGCTGTAAATGTTGAATTCGGACAACAAACATACAGGAGCAATTTGAGCCTGTTAGAATATGTTCATGTCAGGCTTGTTCGCTGCACTGGGGAGACATTTATTTGTAACCGCATGCAGCTCTAGTATGTTCCGTGCTACAGGGGGCGCTCTCTCTGTCAGAGTCCTTGTCTGGTGGCCAGTTCTGTTGCTCTCAATAATTGGCTGGTGACCCTATGCCTGTTTCCCAGGGGGAACCCGGTCTGCCCGGACTTCCTGGGGAGCAGGGGGTGATCGGGGCACCGGAGAGCACCATCTTCAAAGGATCCAAGGTAACCAGACAGGAGGGATGATGTTCACCTGAGGGCTTCATGACAGGGGCAGGAGGAGCTGAACTGTGGACAGGGCATCATATCCCTGCTGGAAACCCTTACAAGATATGAAATATCGCTGTGTGTCCTCGGACGGAATTAACGTGAAGGTGGTGACATCAGAACAAAACCCAGAATATTGTTTATTTCACCGTATCCCATGTGTTTCTGCAGATGGCGTGTGGTGCGTCTAATTCTCACAGAAACCGTGAACATTAAACATTGAACAGCAAATATTAACAATGTAGACAATGTGCTATTGAACATTGCCGCAAAACCTGAACAAATAATAAGAAGCCCTTGCTCAGGAGACGTGATCTGGCAGGTATAGGCTGGTGTGCGGGACTCACTAGTGCTCTCTGTCGTTCCTCCATCATGAAGTGTGGCTTTCAAATGATTTCTTTTGCCCCGGCAGGCGTTTGTCTCACAGCTGAGGACAGGGAAAGGTGGAAATAAATCAAAGCTTAATTTATAAAATTTGCTCGCTCCTCAAAGTGGATTCAAATGGGTTTCAAAAGGGTCACAAATGGGTTTTTATATAGTTGTTAATTTTTTGTTTATTTTATTACAATTGTTGTGCTGAAAAGACAGAAAATGATGGGTTTGTAACAGATGTAAATTTTGCTTTTGATTTGGTTTTGTTTGAGACACACTCTCTGTTTTCCCCGGCAGGGTGACCAGGGCTTCAGTGGGCCACCAGGTCTTCCAGGATTCCCAGGACTGCCGGTAGGTGTGCTGGCTCTCCTGTTCACCACCACTGCGGTCCTATTACTGTTACAGGGGTCCCGTGGGGGGTCCCGAGCCCATTTGTGCCATTCATTCTGATTGTTCAGGTGGGAATAGTTCCCATCCAGCAGCTCTGAAAGGAGCCACCAGTGTTTTCATTTACACTTCATATTTCTCCAAGAGAACGTCAACAAGGAGGAATCGGTGACATGTCTGTTTAATTCATGTGTTCTTTATCTAATACAGACTGTCAGTGAAAGATGTTTTACACACAGTGCAGTGTTTTGCTTTTTTATGTGATGTTTTGATGTACAGGGGCCTTATGGGTATCCGGGTGAAAAGGGTGAGAAGGGGGTAATTGGACTTCCGGGAGGAAGGGTAAGTCTCCTTTTTTCACCATGTCCAGTACCACGCTGGAGAGAACTAAAGTGTACCGACAACTTCGTACATCTTCATTCTTGGGGTCAAGCGGAAGTCTGTTTGGCTGTTTACACACCCTGCACAACGATTGTTTTTCCTTTTCCCCGGTTTGTGCCCCTAATCTGTTCCTGCAAACTGGATTTAAACTGGAAAAACTTAAACAAGGAGCCTATTTCCCATTATTTTAAAAGGGGAAAAATTATAATCCGTTTCAATCAAATACCACTGAAACACTATAAAACGCCAACATAACAAACCATCGACACTCCCTCTCTTCTCCTCGTACAGCAACGGACATTTAGCAATGACATTTGGACACAAAGCCACAGCAGTTCCCCCTCATTCACGCTCAACAGGCTATTCAACCTTTGCGCGCTCGTGGTTTGGACATTATCGCGGGTTTTCAGAATATAGATGGTGTAATATATTGCGTGGTATGAACACTGGTACAGTGCCTTAAAACCAGATGGGAGCAGTTCTTCTGACCATGAACAATTTTGACTTTTGCTCTAATTTGTTTCTGTCTGGCCCCAGGGTGCACCTGGCTTTAGCGGACCTCCTGGGCCTCCAGGCAGACAGGTAGGGCAGCATCCTCACCTGAGATCAGCTGTCATTTGTCATCTGTGGTTGGCTAATGGTACCACATATGTGCGTTTTCCTGCGTAGGGCTACCCTGGAGATACAGGGTTCAACGGGCAGCCAGGATTCCCTGGATATAAAGTAAGTGACGCCAAAGGTGATATTTTATAGCTTCATAACCTTGTAAGACGGGGAAAAATATGCCTGTTATTCATACTCTTATGGGTTATTAATATTCTTCAATGTGATGGCGAGCTTGTGAGTTAAACATCTGCAGTGAAACTCCGCAGTGAGAGTCTTGGTGCAGCAGTAAGGCTTAAAGATGCTTCTCGTCTCTGATTCCAGGGGGAACCTGGAGACCCCGGGCCCCCGGGGTTCCCCGCCTATTTGAGTGGAGGAAGACCTGTACAAGGTGTCAGTCAGATCCATTCAACTTATTCACATTGTTTGCCTTCATTGCAAAGCCTTCTGCTGTCAACGGTCACTTATCAGCCCTGACTCAGCTGCCTCCATGTATTAATTGTGTAGCTTCGTGGTGATCAAATTATATTACATTTTCCACAAAGTTGCACCTTTGCTGCACTGACACTGTTTATATCAGGACACAGTCACATGAACTGTTTATGCTGTTGTTATTGACCCGAGGCCCCCCTGGTGACCGAGGGTTTGATGGACTCCCTGGCGAGCCAGGTGACCGAGGTCCTCCAGGCTTTCCAGGCAGCGCAGGGCTCACAGGAGCTCCATCCTTTCTCCCAGGTATTACTGATCTCTCGCCCACATGAAACATCACCCTTGTCCTCAGAACCGATGATTTGCCCACAGTCCACTCCTCCTCTCAGGTCCGCCGGGGCTGCAGGGCTTCCCAGGTGCTGCCGGACCCAAAGGGGAAAAAGGAAACCCAGGTCGGCCAGGCTACGGCCCAGAGGGCTTCCAAGGAATTCCAGGACTGCCCGGCCCCCCAGGATTGCCAGGTCCACCAGGCTTTACAGGTTAGGATCTATTCAGGGATGGTGCCCTCAGAATGAAGCCCATGCAGCCATAGCAAAGCCATTCGTGATATAAACACTATTGCACACCGGGGGTAAAAAGGGCAGGTGACGTATTAAATTTGTCACCTGTTACGTGCCGTGACGTCTGAGCACATTCGAGACCACAGCGGTTTACTGGAGTTGTGTGCTGAGTCGGCGTTATCGTTACACAACTGAAAAAATGCACTGAGCGTGAACGTTACCAGCAGACGTGGCACTTTAATTCTGCTTATAACCAGTGGCTAAGATGTACACTAGCAGATCTGGGCAGTTACAGTGCAGAGTGTTTGACTGACTTGATCTACTGTCACCCCAACCGCTGCAAAGAAACCGTGTCCCTGCGCCTTGTCGTGGCCATGGCCCCCAAGGGGCTCACCCTGGAAGGTACTTCAAACGGCGATGTTGCATCTCCATGGGCAACATCAGGTCCAAAGCAGAACACTGAAACCTCCCTCCTAACCCCTCATCCCCACCTAGATAACAGTGCAGCCCTCCACACTGAACTAAAACTAAAACAATGATTTCCATCCTTGTCGCCCAGAATAATTCCAAAGGTAAACAGAAGGCATCTTGGCAACCTGTTTACTAGTAGTGGAGGTGATGAAGTTTTCCATGGGAAACTTTATGAAATGCTTGACTCTAGAATTGGAACTTTCACTGGAAGATTAAACCAGTTTTAATAAAACTTTGCTCCCTCAGCTACAACAGTTTGCTAATATTGTTTTTTTCCTGCGTGTCCACCTGTCCAACTCACCGCTTCCAAGAAAGTTTTTGACTCAAAGCATTATTTTCCACGACTTGGTCAGCGTACAGAGCTTCCGGTTTCATTTTTGCTCCATCTGTCTTTTCGTTTCTGTTTTGCCGTCTAATTATTATGTGTTTGTTTTCTGTCCAGTGTTATTTAGTCTCTCTGGTGTCATCATTAAATGTGTTTTTTTTTTTGGAGTCAAATGAAAAGTAAAAATAACCAACGTCTGGCTGTTCAGCTCCAGTTGAAATACATGTAAATTTTCTTAAATAAATGGTCCCTTTTTGCATGAAAACTAACTCATTATCCAACCAAAAAACAGAAAATGCACTTCAAAGCTCACCAAGTTATAAAAATACACTTTGTATTAACCTGGGATTGTGTGTGTGTGTGTCAGCATACCCAGGACTAATTCCATCTGCTCCAAGTGGACCACCTGGCCAGCCAGGCCCAAGGGGGCCCACGGGGTCACCTGGATTGAAAGGAATTAAAGGTGTCCGCATGACGTCCTACATACACCACCCCACACCCCTCAGGCCCACAGTTGACAAAATACTGCCTGTGTTCACCTGTCACTCATTCCACACCTCATTTCATCCCAGCTCTGACACAATATCTTCTTCCTAAATATAACAGTTTTAGTCTCAAGATGATGATAATAACATCAATACTGATCACACTCAGCCTCAGTCATTTCCCGCTGCTGGAGTGGAATTCTCCCTTTTGAAGTTCTCCACCCCTACCATTATCCCTGTCAACTGCAGGAGATCTGGGGGACTGTAATTGCCTTGGGGGAGGGGGCCTCGGACAGCAGGGACCCCCTGGCCTACGTGGACCCTCAGGTTTGCCTGGGGCCTTCGGCAGGAAGGGAGAGTCAGGAGACCCTGGAGCCGTAGGATTCCCTGGTTTCCCAGGTCCAAAAGTAAGTCCAGGGGACCAGTATGTGGGATGATCTAAAAGTTCACCTGTCTCGCGGTTTAAAATGCTTACACTACTAAAGTTTGCAAATGCTAAACTATGACTGGCTAAGATGTGCAAAATTTTAATTCAAATTACTGTTTTCCTTTATTTAGCTCTTCACTTTGTTTAGGATGACGTGCAATATTGGATAAGCAGCTTTATAATGATTTATCGAATAGCTGGATTTGATCTGGGTACCTACAGACTGCTGGGCGACACTTATGTGAGACAAGTGGTGACGCTGACTGATCCCAGCTTTTTTTCTCAGGGTCCTGAAGGCCCTTCGGGCCATTTTGGCCGGAAAGGCGAGAAGGGCAACTCTTTCGTTCCTCTGAGTCGTGGTGCGAAAGGCGAACCGGGTGCTCCTGGACTCCGTGGGGCCCCAGGGGACATGGGACGGCCTGGTAGAGATGGCCTCCCGGGGTTTCCTGGACAGCCAGGACCTCCTGTGAGTCAGTGCACGTTTTTCTGCACCTTGCTTTAGGTTAACAACTGCCAACCCCCAACACTACAACCCCCCGGCAGGGTAACTCACAGCACCTAAATCTAACCGCAAAATCCCATCCCATGCTGGTGCCATAACATTGGTGTTTTCTCTCCTACTGCAGGGGGACCACAGTTTCGCAGTGATTGGGGACAGGGGTTTCCCAGGCATTCCTGGTCCCAAGGGACGCCCGGGGGGTCCAGGTGACCCCGGGATCGGGTACCAGGGCCCGGCAGGAATCCGTGGCTTACCTGGTGACCCGGGTATCGATGGCCTTCCGGGGCAGCCAGGGTTACCAGGTCTCCCAGGTAAGAACACAGAAGAGAGCAGCAGATAGAAGGTGTAGAGTGTCGTCCGAGGAGCAGCATGAAAAAGAGAAATAAATTAACTTCTAGACCCCCCCCCCCCCCAGAGTATAATAACTCCTCCTTCTGTCTCATGCCTGGTTTTACTGANAAAAAAAATTACCTTTAGACCCCCCCCCCCCCCAGAGTATAATAACTCCTCCTTCTGTCTCATGCCTGGTTTTACTGAAATTTTCCTGCCTGTATACTTAAGCACCAACAGTTTATCTTAAACTAGAAAGTGAACACAGTGAAAAAGAGTAAGAAAATGTGTATGACTGCTTCACTCTTTATTTATTTTCTTCCAGGACTAACTGATGTAACATTTAACAACACGCACATATTCTATATATTTAACCATATATTTATGATTTCAGTACTGGCTCTGAAGCTTCAGAACTGAGCAACTCTGCACCGAGAAAGCAAGATGATCTTTAGCGGAAAGGAGGACAGCACTGACTATAACTGTCCACGATGTGCAAGTTATTTTACTGTCTTAACAAATAAAATAAATGATTCTGAAAATGTCCCACTTACCTGGATGCTTCAGAGCCAGTTGGCCCCGAAATCATTTCTCCCAAATCCCTACAATAACATTACTAAATATTATTGGACGTCTATAACTATAGAAGTCAGAGCTTTTCTTTAAGGGAGTCACATTGCACTGTGCAGGATTTAGCCACGTAAGTTCGCAGTCAAATTTTCTTTTTCGAATTTGCGAAATTCAGCAGCGCAGGCGTGTGTAAGTGTTTGCTTGCGGTTACGTGTGCTAACTTTTTGTTAAGTGGGCAATTTGTTCTGTTGATTTTAATGACAGCCCCTCCTAAGGGCCGGAAGCGGGGAAGCGGATCTTATTGCACTACAGTCACTGCACCGGCAACCCAAGGCCAACCTCATTCTGTTCAAATTGGCTTCTGGTGCCACGTTGTTCAACAACAGGCTTTTCATATTGTTTCAAGTATAATTCCTTGTTTTTGATAATGCGTAAAGCACACAGCAGTGAAATATATTTAAAGTTCAGATCAGGGTATTGAGGATATTATTATTGAGCCTCGTCCTGATGTCGCCTCCTCGCTGTCCAGTTGCCCTCGATGCCATTTGAACCCGCTTTTGAAGCGAGGGCCACAAACTGCTTTTGCTTTAACCATGTGTGCTTCACTGAGCCTCTGTCATTTTGACTCTAAGTGTGGATCGTCGCTCCGGAGCGCCGTGCTCGAGCAAAATGATTCCCCGCAGCCTTAACATGTCCAAGCGAATGACGGCCGGCCTTGCATCCTCTGAGCCTCTCTCTTTCTTGCCCTCCTGTGCATGCCGTCTGACCAGGTGACTGTTGCTGTGAGCAGGCGGGGGGTGGTGTGCCCTCTTTCGCTCAGGGAGGTGAGACACCAAAAGCGGCTGAGAATGATCCTGTATCGCTGCTTCTTCTCGACCATTCAGGGCTGGAAGTGTCAGCTTCACATCTCCTTCCTGTGTGTAACTTGTGATAACATAACCCTGATACAGGTATCCCTCGCTATCTGAATATTTGCTGCAATGAATTGCAAACATTTGCACCTACAATTCACTGATTTGGGAACCCACGTTTAAGTGAAAAAAATTTCAGAGAAGACGTTTAAGTTGCACGAGGACGTAAAGTTTGCTTGAAGAGAGTGGGGCATTATGGGCAATTCTAGAAAAGTGACTATTTTAGGTGTGTTAATAGAATAACTGGGAGGTAGCAGAGCAAATAGCGGTACAAGTATTTTCTGATATATGTATGCAGTCAACAGAAAGTGCACAGTTAGAAAGATGTTCACACGAAACGCCTCATGCTCAGTGGATCCCAGCTTCAGTTCATTACTGATCATGTTAAAAGTGTGAATTACCCTGGAGCAGTAAGTCTGGCCCTGAAGTTACCTGTTCAAAGCTCCCAACCATGATCAGCAGCAGTCAGGAAAGGTGACAAGAGTCCGCTGCAGTCGTATCTCAGCTGTTCTCCTGGTAGGATTGTGTCTCGTGTGCCTGTATTTTAAATATATTGTGCTCTATCACTGTCACCTTTTCGACGTTATTAAATGAAATTGTCTTCTAAGAAAGCAGAAAAACTCAAAGAAAACCTTGGTTGACTGTTATATAGGTGTTTAAGAGTGTTGTAGTGATATTCGGGGAAATTGGTTGGGAGCTTTTCACTGGGCTTGGAGCGCATTATTTTTCACCTTTCTATCTATCCATTAATATTAACCACTTCATCCTGCTCATGGTGGTCCAGAGGACCATCTCGGAATCATAGGGCACTAGGCTATTAAACAGTCCATCGCAGGGTATTTTTTTCCCATTTAAATAATGGAATTTTCCATAAATTTACCGTTATCCAAAAATTAGCAGTCCGACACATTTACAGGAACAGAATAAATTCAGATAACAAGGGAAGCCTGTACAGGAAATGGAAAATGCATAATCTTGGTGCTGGAGGCCTTCCCATGATGGTGTTTCTTGTACCCACTGGCTGAGAACGGTGACATTCATGGGGTCTGAAGTGGTAACCAACAGCTCCTGGCCATTTAAGTCCTTAGCCTGTCAACACTACTTAACCTTTTAGATGAGATGGCAAGTGGTCAGTTCAGGTCCAGCAGACAGGAATGGGTGGGAGCAGAGGGGGGGGTCCTGTTGCAGAAGGCAGTATTGTGACAGACTGTGTTAGATTATGCCAGTCTTAACTCAAATTAGGTTTAAAATTCATCCACGAGAAGCTCACTGGCAGCAGCTCCCCATGTCTTTGGAGGAACGTCTCCGAAAATTTAGGAAAATCTGGTAGTTTGAACCGACATGGCAAACCTTTCCCCAGCTTCAAACCAAATGCCCTAACCAGACAGTGTTTGGTGAAAATGCACAAAATCCTAAAAACAGTATACCTCCAGTCCATCCTAGCTTATTTGACCTTCCTGTTTCAAAAAACCAGGTAATTCAGACCATGGAAAAGACACTGTAAACAGTACATTTGTAGTACATGCAGTCTGAAGCGTCCCCTCATTTGACGCAAATGATCCATCAAAATTATCAGTGCTGTGATTTTGTCAGCAACACTGAAGATCACCACAGCAAAGCATACAGGAGATAAGACAGGAAGAGCAAGGAAAGAAGATAAGCATCAAAACTGTTGCTCAGTCTTAAATCCGCTTTAATCCCTCTTGCCCCATGTAGTCTGAGAGGGGACTGTGGACTGTGGTTGCAGAATAAATAATGCTTAAGAGAACTACTGTGTAAGTTCGGTAAGTCCAGATGAAATGGCCTGCAAGGCTTCCCGTGCGGGTTATGAAAGTGCCGGCTTGCTGTTGACAGGAACGATCACGCCCTGCTACTTCACGGACAAGAACGGCGACCCGGGACCACCTGGGCTGCCCGGAGCCCCAGGTAAAGCTGAACACCCACGTTTTCTCTCTCTCTCTCGCTCTCTCTTTTTCTCTCTCTCTGCCAACTGCTGATGTTCTGGAACCAATGAAAGGCCTTTTTCTTCAACACATCAAAGCCCTCTTTTCAACTCTGTTGTAACTTGTCAAGATAATTGACTAAGATAAATGCCAGCAGACAATAGGATACACACCCGTTTTTACTGAGCGTTGCTTGCAGTACGAGTTTATAATACCGGTTGACCATCATAAAAGCAGGTGGAGATGAAACGTAACTAAAAGTGAAATAAAATTAAAACTGCTGTGACTCAGTTCCCATGATAGATTCCGGCTGTCTGATAATGTGCTGCGTTCTGCATCTGGTGTAGGTCAGAAAGGTCAGCCCGGTTTCTCTGGGACAGCAGGGCAACCTGGGTTTGTTGGCTCTAAGGGTGAGCGTGGAGATCAAGGCTTTGGTGGTCAGCCTGGACCACAAGGTATGAACCCATGTATATCGCTCCCTGCTGGATTCCTGTGCCAGAAATGGCGGCTTGTTTAATATAAACTCTTTGACAGGTTCTTTCTCTATTTTGTGAAAGTCTCTCCTGTTCTACTTCTGCCTTCTAACACGGCTGTGGACTCCAGGTTTCCCAGGGCCCAGAGGAGACCCAGGGGCCCCAGGGCGACAAGGTGAGGACGGCCGTCTTGGTCCTCCAGGAAAGAACGGGCTCCCAGGTCTCAGCGGAGAGAAGGGGAGGCCCGGTGAAGTGTTTTCTGCCTTTCCTGGGATAGCAGGTCTGCCTGGACGCCCTGGAGAACCAGGTGATAAGGGGCAGCGTGGGAACCCTGGATTGCCTGGAGGGTCAGGTGAGCCCGAAGGTCCTTTAACTGATATTATTAGGTTCATGTTTCAAGTGGAACGTCTGGGTGTGAAACTCCTGTCAGCCCTTTCCAAAATCGTTTTAGTCCCAGGTGCCACTCTCACCCGAGCCACATCTTCCCGGGCCTTGCAGGTTTTAATGGACACCCTGGGGTCCCCGGGACCAAAGGGGAACGCGGTGTGGACGGGGTGCCTGGAAGCCGGGGTTTGCCTGGCCTACCTGGGGAAGGGGGACAGATCGGGCCACCTGGAGTTCAAGGACCTGCTGGAAGCAAGGGTTTCCTAGGCCCACCAGGTGAGAGAGCGTGACATCTAACACGACCTTTTCCTTAGCACAAAGCGAGTGGAAAGCAACCGCAGACAGAGCCAGGGGACAGTTAATAACCTTAGGAGTGCGGCATTTTCTAATCTTACTCGTAAAGTCGATTTTCATTGAGCGCTGCTTTGAAACCACAAAGTTTCGTGAACTTCAAACATATTTGAGCTCTTGGCGCCCTTCGGAAAACCTCCCTCCTCAAGCAGCAGAACGTAAGAAAGAGAAGCAGGGTCACAAGAAAGGCCTCAGCAGACAGTCCCACCTCCTGTAGTCCTGCAGTCGCGTGTTGCTCCTGTGTGTCTGTGTTACTGATTCCTCTTCACATATGCATTTCTTCTCACCCTCTCACCTCTGCTGTCATCATCCTCCCTTCAACCCATTTCTGGTATCACACTGTGTTCTGGGGGTTGGTCACTGCCCAGGCTGTGCAGGTGAGGAGCTGCCCACCCCCCCCGCAGCGCTCAGCGGTCGACTTAACAAGCTCCCCCTCCCCTGTCCGCGTTGACCGAGCCTAGCGATAACCATGTAGAGCCGCCTCCTTCATACTCATGCTGAGCGATAAGAGAGGGGACCAGGATAAGATCACTGTGGGATGAGAAGGCCAGGGTAACGTGAGCAGATAAAGTTAGAAAACGGGAGAAGATAAAGCAGATTTCGTTTTGGAAGGTTGCCTATTTTTTTTTTACCTTAGATGATGTTAAGTCTTAAGTCAGTATGTATGAGTAAATCATAAGCGCTACAGGCTTCTCTTCGCTGGTGCTCCAGACATGACATCTTCACATCCCTGCGCCCAGTGCTTGAAGTGGGAAAAAGTCAGTGCCAGTCCCCCATTATTGGCCTGTTGGCTGCGTCAGTCGGTATCAATAAACTAAGTATTAAATGTAGAATAAAAGCTACTAGAAGACGTTACTGATGTTCACAGTATATATTTCTTTAATGAAAAGGAGACATTGTGAAGAAACGGTGTTAAAGCAGCGAGAGGCGACTTGCAGGGCAACTTAGTGCACCTGGGTGATGATGTGTAGCTGTGAGGCTCTTATGAATAATGACTGAACTACAGTCACTGTCTTTTACTGGGAGAATCTGGTCCACAGAGGGCAGAAAAGAGCACCAGGGGGATCATGGGAAGCGGTGGTACACAAGAAAAAAATCCCACTTCTCCAAAGAGCGAATCGTAGAAGCAGCACTACTGAGTACCGCTCAAAAGCAGCCGCTTCAAGCACCACCTATTCCTGTCATATGCGGTGTATATGAGGGTGAGAAATGGACACGAGAAGAAACTGGCTGGAATGGAGCCACAACTGCATCTAACCCCCAGCATGAGCTGACATTGGAAGCTCCAACCTGGGCCTGCTTTTGTCTCTGTAACTGCTTCTACAGTAACCACTCTTAGCAAACAAACCAGCCAAAAAATGACTGAATCAGCCACTGGGGTTTAAAATCCCACCTTCGCCTCTACATGTTACTGTACTTTGCGAGACCACAACAGAGAACATGAGAGTGATGAGATCTCTGATGGACCACCGAGAAGATCCCCTCGTAGGTCTGTGCGTTTGTCCGGAACCTTTTCCGCCTCTGATGGCTACTGCAGAAGTCTTCCTTCACGCTGTCTTTAAAAATAGTTTGAAATTTACGTTTTAATCCACTTCCGTAACTTTTGATCCTCCTTAAAGTGCTTTGCTGCCGCTCACTAATGTCCAGCTGAAATGAACCTCTAAGCAGTTATGACCCCTGAGGGTTTCGTGTGTCGCTTATCTTACCCACACTGGCAACTCCATAATGTGAATTATTGGCCCTTGTGGTTTCAATGACACGATGTTATTTCTTACCTGTGGGTGATGGTGTTTTCCGTCCACCCGCAGGGATCCCTGGGCTGAAGGGCTCCATTGGTGATGCCGGACCCCCTGGGCCGGCTGGAATGAAGGGCCAGCCAGGGTACCCAGGCTTCCCAGGCCCGCCTGGACTCAGAGGTCACCCAGGAACTCCAGGCCCCAAAGGAAGGGAAGGCATCTCAGGAGGGCTGGGAAGAAAGGGTACAGTGATGTGTGGTCTTCCCTTCTGTTACCAACACAAACTAAATGGCTTAGTGACAAATGACTCCCTTTCCTCTCGTACAGATAGAAACGCAACATTTACGGCATCTTACTTTCCGCCATCATCACTGGTTTGAGGCTCAGCCACGATCGCACCCAAAGAAAGCGTCCATATTTGTTCCATTCGTGCAAATCCGTGGTTTCACTGAGGTCACGCAGGACAAGCAGATCGCTGAGTGGGGTTCCAACCAGCGACCTCTGCAAATCCGCGTTCTTGACCAGTACATTACCTGCAGCTGTACGTCACAAAACAACCGTGAACGTGAGGCATGCGGAAGCTGATGGGTCGTACCTGTGCAGGTGAAAGGGGAGAGCCTGGCCTGTTAGGATTCCCAGGAATGCCGGGAAGTCGAGGTTTGCCTGGAAGGCCAGGAAGCAAAGGTCTCCCAGGATTCCTCGGAACAGACGGCTTGCCGGGAGTCTTCGGGGTTCCGGGACTGAAAGGTAGTACTGGTGTAAGGTTTACGTGCTCCTTATAACCTCTGGTGCTGAATTTACAAAATATACCGTGTGACTGAAGTGGAGAGATCTTTGTTTTTTAAATCTCAGGTATTTTTTATTAGCTGACGTCTGCAGTCTGTTGTTAAGGTATTTTACCTGTTTGTAAGGTAAATTTCTCACCGAGGAACAATAACGAATTATGAATTGAATTGAGGCCCCAGTCACTTCCTACTGTGTGAACCTCTGAGTTTTGTGTTTCAGGGGATCGAGGAGATCCTGGTCAGCCGGGTCCACCGTCTCGGCTCCCCCTTTTTCCACTGCTGGCGAAGGGGGTCCGTGGGAACCCGGGGCCAAGCGGTCTGCCTGGGTTTCCGGGACCCAGAGGTATGTTTCTTTGCTGAGGCTCCTCATCGTACTCCTTAGCTTCTAACCCGGATTTAAGCCGTGTGTTTTATACCACCCGTTTTGAAGTAGCATCAGTATCTTTTGGAATTTACAATAAATAACAAATATTTAGCTTAAGCATTTTTTAATTCCAAACAATTTTAATCCATTTTCTTTTTCCCCATTCCCCCATTCATACTCAAGATTATTCATTCGTAGAAAAGGACACCTGACGGGATTTGTCATTAATAAAGGTTTATTTTTCATTGTGACAGATGTTTGTTGGTTTGTGCTGGCGGTCCTTGGGGGCGTCGTTGTAATCAATTGTGGACGTTTACGTACAGGTGATAAAGGGTTTCCAGGTCAGCCTGGATCCCAGGGCCTCCCCGGCCCCCCGGGTTTCCCTGGCCAGGAGAAAGGTGACCGTGGAGTCCCTGGCTTTCCTGGGTCCCCATCAACCCCGGGCTTCCCTGGGTCAAAAGGTTCTTCTGGCATCATGGGCTTCCCTGGTGTTTCAGGACCAAGGGTAAGCACACACACACACACACACACACACACACACACACACACACACACACACACACGGGCAAAATGCCATAAACTATTCAAAGTCATATCTGCAGGCGTAGAGCACAGAACACTGAACACCAGGCTTTTGCCAGTTCTAACTGGGTCTCTAAACTGTTGTCCGATTCAGGGTGACGACGGATCTCCTGGATCGCCGGGATTCCCAGGAGGACCGGGGCTGCCTGGTCAGAAAGGTGAGAATCCAGCGTGTCCGTGTCGGCCAGCAGTCGGTGTGTATGACAGACTCCCATGAGCAGAACTTGTGAGTAGACTCACTTGGTCACATTCTGTAAAAACCTCAGGTGAAACTGTCATGAATAAATACAAATCTGTAAAACTTGCTTCGATGTTTTTTTAACGTCACACAGCATTAAAATCTATTTAACGTGACAGTACTGGTTAAAAAAAACCATTTGTGTCATTTTCACATCCTAATGTTGGAAGGAAAATGGATAAGTGAAGAAAATTCCGGATCGCTCTCTTTTCAAGGTTTTATCTCAACAATTTACAATGAACTCCAGCCTCAAATGCCATTTTGTGCCTATTTTACCCGTCTTACCACTTCAGTCTGTTTTTGCCTCAGTGCTTCTTCTTCATGTTGACTTTTTGCTCTTATTAAGGACTATCATACAGACATGATGTCATATTTGCTGTGTGTCTTCATTTTCTGCGCAGGTGAAAGGGGCGATTCATACAGCTCACCGGGCCCACCTGGTCCTAAAGGTCTACCTGGCGAACCCGGATTCCCAGGTGAACACGAGTTGCCTAACTTCTTCTTCTCCACTGACCCTCTTAAGGCACTCTTCTACCTCCAAGACAGTGGGAGAGTTTTCTGGACCCTTCGAGTCAGCTTATGGTTGTGTCTTGCAGGTGTAAGAGGGAATGCTGGTCTCACAGGAGAAGATGGCTTTCCTGGAAACTCTGGCTTCGGTGGAGTAAAAGGCCTTCAAGGAGACCCGGGTCAACCAGGACTTATGGGTATGGACATTCCATGTTGTGGCCAACAGATGGTTGTGTCGTCAGTCGCATAGTTGAGCATTGATGGTAGTTCAGCAGGTTTGAACAACACAAAGGTTTGTTTGTAACAGAGTGCAAATACGTGGTTAGATATTCCTCACCTCTTGGCTGGTTGCTGTCTCCAGGCATCCCTGGGTACCCGGGCAGTAGGGGTCTCCTGGGTCTTCCAGGACAGAGGGGACTAGGAGGCCCACCTGGTTCTCCTGGATTTCCAGGGGCAGCTGGCCAGAAAGGTCGGAACCCACACACACGCTGAAATTTTTCATTAAGAAAACATCACCCAAGAAGCTGTAGTTTTTTTTGTCACGGATCAACGAAGTATTTCAAGGTGTTTTTTCCCTCATGGATAGGTTTACCTGGATCTCCAGGACTTACTGGTCTGAATGGCCTTGCAGGTCCTAAGGGACCACCAGGAACTCCAGGTGATTGATCAGCTTTCCTTACACAGTCTCGCTTTTCAGGTCATATTCTCCATTATCACAGGCAATGGAGATGCATTAGGATCATTTCAAGGGCTGCATTCAGATAATAGAAAGTTCTTCAGTATAAAATGCTTCTAAGATAAACCTTCTTTGTCATGTTTCATTAACGTTCCCTTCATGTGTTGAGTTTGATGGTTTGGTTTGCATTTCAAGTAAACTTTTTGTTCTCAATTACTTGAGGTCTGGTTCAGGGTGGTAGTCCGGGGACACCGGGTTTTCCTGGCCTGAAGGGAGAGAGAGGTTCTTCTGTGTCGGGTTTACCTGGGTTCCCTGGAGTTAAAGGCACCAAAGGAGACCAAGGTAAATCTGTAAGATGCCTGATAAATTAAGGGCAGTTTAGATGACGTCTCTCAGCATCACCCATTGTGTCACTCAATTCCATTATCAAAAGAACACTTTTGTCAATCATGTCCCTCTCAGGTCTTCCAGGGGTCTCAGGGTTTCCTGGTCTTCCTGGCCCTAGAGGGCATACTGTTGCCTCCAACATCCCTGGTCGTCCTGGAGACCCCGGCTTGCCTGGGCTGGATGGAGAACAAGGTGCACCTCACTGTTCACTCTTTCATTCACACTGGATATTTATTATACTGTTTCTTAACTGGTTCTCTTTCTTGTGTTGCCCGGTATGTTATACTTCTAGGTTTTCCTGGCCCTCCTGGCCCCCCAGGTCCTGCCGGCCCAGGCACTGCACAAGGGGACAGGGGAGATCCAGGGTTCCCTGGACTCCCTGGAATAAAAGGACTCCATGGAGGCCCCGGGCTTCCAGGAAGGTCCGGGCTCCCTGGTAGCCTTGGCTCCAAAGGTAAGATGCAGGATTTCTGGTTGGTTGTCAGAAAGGCAGTGGAGATATGACCACTCCCCCCTTTACCTAGCTGGTTGCAATTTTGTTTTTCATTATGAGCAGAGAATAAAATTAAATGCAAAAATTTAGAAAGTAACTGTGCCTGTCTGTCTGTGATCCGCTTCTCTGTTCCCAGGAGAGAGAGGGGACCCTGGGTTAAGTGGTTTCCCAGGACAGGTGGGCTACCCTGGGGAACCTGGCTTCTTTGGAGACAAGGGACAAAAGGGGTTCAGAGGTGAGATGTGATACCATAAAGGTTTCATCTGTGAATATAACAATTTTACCTAACACATCTGTCCCCTTTGAACATTTCTTTTCCTTTCCACATCTAAAAATGTGGTATCAGTCAACGTTTGCTTATTTAATGTGAACATTCCTCTGTTCTGTAGGGCAACAGGGGCATAAAGGCTTCCCCGGTGTCCCTGTTCCTTTCAAGAAGATGCCGATGCCATCTGGAGACCCAGGCTCCCCTGGTTCTCCAGGTATCACTGGGGAGAAGGGGGAACGTGGTCAACCGGGATTACCTGGTCGAGCAGGTGGGTCAATCAGGTGCCATGGTGTTGATCGGTCAAAACGCAAAACGTTAAATGAGGTTCTTGGAGTACGGTCAGCACAATAGGGTTATCCTGAGAGCTTTTCCAAACTGTTCTTAGGCCTAAAAGGCAGAGCCGGTCCTAAAGGCAAGATGGGATATGATGGGTCAGAAGGACCCCCGGGACTCAGGGGAGATCCAGGCACCACAGGCTTTCCTGGAGCAACAGGGACACATGGTAAGAAACCAATTACAAGGCCTGTGTGAAAGAGTTTCTTTCATAGAAGCAACATTTACTGGGAAGTGCACTTTGCTGCCATGTTCGTGGACTGATAGTTTGTGGGTCATCATCTGACGTTAGCAGATGCGTAAAGTTCGCGTCTGTACATCTCTCCCCCAGGTTCTCCAGGCAGACAGGGGCCCGCCGGCCCCCCGGGTATGCCAGCCCGCAGCAGCAGTATTGGCTACACCCTGGTGAAGCACAGCCAGGCTAGCCAGGTCCCCCCATGTCCTCAGGGTATGGCCAAGCTGTGGGAAGGCTACAGTCTGCTATATGTCGAGGGTCAGGAGAAAGCCCACAACCAGGACCTTGGTTAGTAGTAGCAGCACCTCGCACCTCCACATCTCAAGGGCTCAGCCCTGAAACTCCCGTTAAATGAGTCAATGAAGATCTCTAGAAACAGCCGTTGAAATGAATGTGCATGTGAGGTAGTGCCTGGTGTACTTAGCTATGTACCAATGTGGCAGAGGGTAGTGTGGTGCTTAGATCCACTGCTCTTCAACTGGCAAAGGACCCAGGTTCCAATTCTAGGATCAAGGTACTTTCCCTGAACATCTCCAGAACATCACCCAACTGTATGAATGGGTCATCTGTACAGTTACAAAGAATAAACTGAATGTGAACAAGGTTTAGGTGAAAAACACCACTATGCAAACAGTGCAACTCGACTCACAAGCTGAAAAGTCTTCTGTGGCCTCCAAACCCCTTTCTCATCGCCCCCATCTCGCCATTCTACTTTTGCTAGGTCTCGCTGGCTCCTGTCTGCCCCTCTTCAGCACCATGCCCTTCCTGTACTGCAACATCAACGAGCTGTGCTACTTCGCCAGCCGCAACGACAAGTCCTACTGGCTCTCCACGACGGCGCCCATCCCCATGATGCCTGTGTCAGGGGATCAGATCTCCCAGTACATCAGCCGGTGCTCCGTGTGCGAAGCCCCCTCCCAGGCAGTGGCCTTCCACAGCCAGGACCTCAGCATCCCTCCTTGTCCACAAGGCTGGAGGAGCCTCTGGATTGGCTATTCCTTCCTCATGGTGAGATTCAACATGGAGTTTGTATATGGATGGTGCATATCGGTGCAAAAACACATTCGAGGTGTTTGTCTTTGGAGAAAATCCTCTGTTGAACATTTAAATGTCAGCATCCTGACAGCTGTATGGGGTAGAAGGCAACAGCAGGGTTTTTCCAGATGGGCCTAGAACAGCAGCCTCTGTCCCCAAGGGGTTCAGAGACCAGGCCCCCTCTATCTGATGAGCCGAGATGCCGAGACCCGACTTTGTAAATAACAAAGCACGATAAAGAGCTGGTCTCCACTGGCAGATCATACAAAACTCACTAACACCCAGTAGAGGCATAACAATGAGAAATTAATCATAATATTCATGGGAAATGTAAAAAAAAAAGTTATACATCATTTACCTCATAGCAGAGACAACAGCCAGAGCTGGAGGTGTTGCAGAGGGTGATGGAGAGGCAGCACGTCGCTTACGGCTCTGATTTAGTAGATGCGGAAGCTGCAGGATCATCTAGGTTCATGTTTTCATTGCTTCTTTAACACCTTGGACACTTTTTTTAAAATCTTAGGGCAGCACTTACAGTTACACACATCAGCTGAAGGTTTGGTGCGTGATTCCAATTGGTGCTGTACCTATCGGTTTAACAAACCCGAAATACTTCTGGAAGAGGTGAAGAGCTTGTTGGGTGAAACTGGTTTGGGGACCAGCTGTGTACTGCGGTTATGTTGGGTGCCGCTGTCAACTTTGAGCGTATTCTCAGTGTGTCGTTGTGTCCTGTATCAGCACACAGCAGCCGGGGCAGAGGGTGGAGGTCAGTCCCTGGTTTCCCCCGGTTCCTGCCTGGAGGACTTCCGCGCCACGCCCTTCATCGAGTGCAACGGCGCCCGCGGCACCTGCCACTACTTCGCCAACAAGTACAGCTTCTGGCTCACAACCATCCGGCCCGACATGCAGTTCGCGGAGGCGCCCCCCCAGGAGACGCTAAAGGCAGGGCAGCTGCACTCGCGTATCAGCCGCTGCCAGGTCTGCATGAAGGTCCTATAAGCGTGTCCCAGGCTCCGGGTGCAGACGCAGGTTCGGTGGGCATGGCCATGCTGATGGGAGGACCCTAGGACCCCACAGACTCATCACTAGCAAACGTCCAGTCCCCCTGTAACTTGACGCAGCCAGACGGTCAGGGACATTCACGCCGTCACCTTCAGACCCGACAGGGGGCGCTCTGTGGCTGTTCTAGCTTAGTTGTTGCTGGTAACCGATGGTTACCAATAATTACACATTATTGTCTATCTTCTGCCACATTTTGTCCACACTTATGCACGGCTACCTCGGACAGCACATTCGCGCATTCCTCTACAAGCACTGAATTGTAACTTTCTTTTTTTTAGCCAATAACGTAGTGTTATGTGTAATACAAAGTAGCCCTGATTTTTAAAAATGCGCTGAACAAAGGCTGTTGTCTCATAGGTTTAATTTTATATATAGCTTATTCTATTTTGGAGAATATTTGATTTTCTGAATACACCTGGATAAATTTGTATAAGAGAGAATACATGTTAAAAGTTGAAAAGGGTTTAGCAAATATTGACCAGAGAAAAATCTAGAGCACACAAGTCTAAACAAATTACTCACAGCAGTTACGTCGAAACGTAAATATCATGTACAAAGCTGTATTGTGTAGGAGTTTCTTTTTTTTAAACGGCAGGTTTAAGTTTCTGTGTCTTAGTAAAAGTTGTAGCTGTAGATTAGGGGAAAATGAGAGATTTATGCATCGAAACGGCTCTCGTGCCTTTTGCAGGACAGTGACTACCGCCGACAATAAATCACAGCGGTGTACTTGCACAATTCAGGTTCTCAAACTGCAAATGATGGGGGGGGCTTTTTTATCTGTTAATTCTGGGGATAATTTCACTGGTTCGCTGCAGTTTTTTCTTACATTGTCGGGATTATTAAAAAAAAAATTATTCAGGTAAGTATTCCACAGGATACTAAGTCGATATTTATTGAAGCGTCACAGCTGTTACTACAGCAGAGATGAGAAATTTTATACTGACACTTGGAAAAGAGAAACAAACCCTTTTTTAATTTGTCGTCTTTTTTCAGTAGAGCCCCCCTGCGTCCAAACGTGGGTCGACGGGCTAAACACAACCACAGTCACTATGGGGTCTTTCACAAGCCAGTCACTCTACCCCCCCCCCCCTTTAAATTTATCATCAGCTATTTACTAAACTGTGACCCTGTGTTTACAGTACATTGAAATGAGGGGGTCTTCTCTCCTTTTGACAGGATAAATCATCACTGTAACTTTTATGGTTTTTGTGCATTTACACTATTAAACCATTTTTTCAAACATGTTGTAATTCAAATTATCAGTACACATGGGGGAGTAAGAACTTTAAAATACTGCAAGACAAAAGCAACTCGAAATGTAGTTCTGCGTCTCCCTTTGCTGTCAGTCTCTGGATGGTTTTTCCACATCAGTAAACCGCGAGACCCAGAAAAACCACATTTCTGCATGAGATCACAACTCGACCGCATCTGCAGTGGCTGTGCTGCGTTGGTGGAAAACCCATACAATTCATCCCAGGTATAAACACATCTGCACTGCCTTTTTTAACACCTTTCGCTTTGGCTTCTTTTAATCCCCCCCAACAAGGTGCTGTGTGTGGACAGTAAATCTGTGCCAAGAACAGGTTTGTTCATCACTGAAGGTGCCCAAAAACAACACAACCAGTTACACATACAGTAAAATCAGTGGCTATTAGTATTCAAGGGGATTTTTTTTGTAAACAACAGGTGATGTTTAAATATCTTTATTGACTAGCATATTTACATGGGTGTAGGGTCCATACCCTTTACCCTTCCATTAACTAGAGGTAATCCCTTAAACTACCCATTCCAAAGGATATAAATACATTTTAAAATGAGGCACTTTAATATACAAATTACTTTAACACTGAAAAGTCTGCATATTCATCTCCCGGCAACAGGAGGTAGTGTGTGACTTGAGGTGGCGGTTTCACCAGATATGCTCCGCTCTTCTCACCTGTCTTCACCAAGGTCCTCTCCTGTCCTGAGCAGGAGACACGTACAACGGTGTCTGCAAACAGTGCAACTCGGCTCACAAGCTGAAAAGTCTTCTGCGGCTCCTCCGAACCCCTAAAGTTTTGAACAGGCGCTTCTGTAATCCTTGGCTTTTTTGTGTACCACAGCAAAGTGAATCTGCACACAGCGTGCTTTTTTTTTTTTGTCTTTCCGCTTTTCTCGCTAGTTTTCTTGAATCCGTGTGTCGATTTTTTTTTTTTTTTTTTTTTTTTTGCGAACAGGTAGACGGTTTGTGCTTGGTGTTTGTGATCTGAGGCACTTCTACGGGACGGGACAGTCCGCAGGAGGTCCGTCCGCACGGGAGGAGCTCGAGTCGACGTCGCCCGGCGCAGCCGTCACGGCTGCTCACACGTTGAGGATCTCGAACTCCTCTTCTGACTCAAACAGTTTGTCGGTCGATTCAATGAACTCTGTATAAATCAGAAAACTGCAGTTGGTTTTCCTGGCAGCTGTTCCTTTCTGCATAGACATCGCACAAAGAAGTGTTTTTTCCCCCCAAAAAACTGGGATTATTTCATAAATGACTAGTGGGAAATAGAGAAGGTTCAGAGGAATGCAGCACCTACCAGCTCCTGTTGTTTGGACCTCCGGTTTGGTGGGAGGGACGAAAGGAGGCCAGTGTGGAGGATGCTCCTCCACCAGCTCAAACATACGCAGACGACTCTTCTTCAGGATCTCCTGCCGTAACAAGAGCAGGAAAACCCACAGGAATAACGCAAGCGATTCTCCTTCAGCTCGAAAAAAAGTTCCTGCCTCTTTGCTTTCATCTGTCTGTATTTTGGCGTTTGAAAAACTGGATTCTTGCATCAAAGTCTCATTTCCTACCTGCTGGACCAAAGCACACCAGCTGTCAAAGTCCTCTTCGGTTTTACAGAAAAAGCCCTACAAGCAAGAACAAGGTTATCCAACTGCTGATGACACTTCCACTGTTATTTTTATGATCATACGGCTCATCAATTTGAAGTTTAATTTTTTTTTTTTTTGTTTTTTATTTCATCACGATTATGATGCACGGCTGTTAAGCCACCAACCTCACCAACAAGGCCAACAAATCAAAGTAAGACTGTAGGAATGACTGTAGGACTGTCGGTCCTGTCCTGATACATGTAACAGCCCAAATATGTTATATAACTGAACACACAGTACAACGTCTGTGGTTTGAATTCCCGATTCTGGCTTTGGACAAATTTCTTGGTAAGAGACCTCCCCCCCTTGGTGAGGGACAGCTGAGATGGAGTAGCTCTCACCAGGGCTACCGAAGGGTCCAGGCTCGTGACTTTCATGCGGTGGGGACTCCTGTTGCAGTGGTAGCTCTGGTCATCCACAGCCCCCCCAGCCTCTGACTCCACCGCTAACTGTGTGGTGTGGGGGTCCAGGTAGATCAGCTCCTCACCTGTAGGGGACAGGATACAAGTAGGAGCTTATGAGCTGCTAGGCTGGGAACCTGCAGAGCTCCCCAAACTGGGTGTCACAACCAGTCTCATTTTTACTTTCTAGAAAAAAAAAATGGATTTGTTTTAAAACTTCAACTTTGGATATAGAAGAAGCAAACCTGCAACAAGGTCACTTTGTCACCTCTCATTTATACCGAGCTACATCATTTAACTTGTCTTTCATTCAAAAAATTTGGTTGAAAATGTAAACGTGGCTTTTTTCTACTCCACTTTACTCCCTCTGGCTACGTATGTAAACACACAGGACAGGACTGTTACGCTGGGGTGTCAAGCAGAATTTAAGGTCCTTGTGAGGGTTCGCCACGGAAATGGTCTGGAAAGCACCGCATGTTAATCGGTCATCTGTTTGGACACCTGCTGAACAAACAGAGCCTCCTGGACCCCTGCTTTGGTATAAGGACTTCTGGACAGGACTGTGGGCTCACCGAGGAATCCAATGAAGTAAAACGCCAGGTTAGGCTTTCCTCCCAAAACACCCAAAGACTGAGGCATCTTAAAGCACTCCTGAAACAAAGATTATGTAAGTAAAAGGCAAGTGGTTACAATGTTAAAAAAAAATGATCAACTGTTCACGCCGACCATCATTCGTGGAAACGGGTCAGACAACAAGCCCAATTTTGTGTGCTTTACTGATGGGTGGGCCATCGGATTGGCTTAAATGTTGAATGAAGATGCCCCGCTTTCATAACAGTTCTAACGTAGTTCTCCGTGACCCAAGTTAGTAACAGCAAACCCGTCCCGGACATAAAATAAAACACATTTTTAAACACTCGTTTCTCTTTATAATTCGCTTCATGTCTCACCTTGAGGGCCTGGATGTACACAGGGTTGATGTGGTTGATTCCCATGCGAAGGGGTATGATCAGCAGGAGAGGCCTCCACCCGGAACTGGTGTAAGAGTGCGGCTGAGGGGAGCCGTGTCCCCGCGAGGCCCCTGCCTCGAACGGGCCCCCCAGGTCACCAGGAGCAGTTCGCAGCGCACACCCACCTGTCTGGTGGCACAGTTTTTCTGGAAAACACCATAATCCCAAGGGTCAGGTCACTGTGGGCGCTTCTCACAGCCATCACAACACCAGAAGCCCAGAAGTGGCCAGAAATTTATTTTTGACATCTTGCTGTCACACCATTAATACACTGATCTGAATGTACAAACTGACAGCGAGAAGGTGCTTCATTTATATGGTAACCGTATTTAAGTGGAAAACGTGTAACAGCACATTTTGCAGTGCTGGGGGGTGAGTAATTCCAATGTCGAGATTGGAATGCGGTGGCAGAAAAGTGAAACTCACTGATGTCCTCGATAACAACCGTGTTGTCCATCGACACGTACACAGCCAAGGAATTCCAGTCGTCAAACAGTGCAAGTTTCCTTAAAGGTCACAAGGAGAAACGCCAGTGACTCACAGAACAGGTCCGTTGGGCTTCAACAACCTGTTCCAATCCCTCCCGATTCTTGTGAGATTTCTCCTGCCTGCAGGCAAAACCAGATCTCGCGCTGGAGAGATTTCGGAGTACTTACTTGAGCACCTGTGCAACCGTGTTGGGGCCGTACCACTCTCCCACCAGCTTTCCCTCTCCCACCCCCATCTGAGCTGTGGGGAGACCAGCAGAGAGACACATTAGTACTTCAGCAAACACACCTGGCCAGCGACCAAACTGTCAGCTTTATGGCTCAGTGTAAACATCTCCAGAAACCCTTAGAAGGTACAGCCCATCCTCAAATACTAGGGGGAAAAAATTATTTTTTAAGGTTAATATAAGGGAAAATATAATTCTTCTCAAATGTTTTGATCAATGTTGACACTGTCTCAATAAATAACCATCCAGCCATCATCATTATCGTGCGGCGCCCCCTAGCCCCCCTGTAGCGGCTCCTTATTCACTGCTATCTGTGTATAATTCACTGCACTGTATGTATGTTACTGTCACCGGACTTTATTTCATTATATGTTTGTTACAAAACACATTACAGTGTTACTGTAGTACACAGTGCAATACTATACAGCACTGTAGTAAAACAATATAATGCTTAAATTACACTTTTAATTGTTTTGATTGTCGTTGTCATCCCTCCCAGTCTCAGTTCTACAGGCTGCTGTACAATTTCCATAAGGATTAATAGCACTTCCATCACTGCTCCAGCCTTGTGTCAGATAAACTGCTCCAATAATCGTACCTACAGCTAAAACCCGTCGTGTTTTGTGCACTTTTTTTATACGATGAGTTTTATGTTGCCATGGAGAAAAGTGTCAGCCAAACGAATCGATGTGAATCTGTTTCCGTGGTAAATTCACAAAAAACACAAAAGGACATCAACACAAACACAAAGGAGGCGACTGGTTTAGTTCTTTACCCATTTGGTGGATGGAGTAGCAGCTGTCCTTCTTGTCCAGGAAGCAGTGCAGGATGCGCCAGTACTCCTCTGGGGGGCTCCTGTCTTTGTCCCAGCGCCACTCTGTCTCAGAAGGGCATGGAGACTAAGCTTAGAGACCCCACTCCCGATCAGGAGGAGGAGTTTCATCCCTCTTCCCTGTATGGTTTATCAAAGGCCTCCATAACCTGCCCACCTAATGACATTGAGACCAGACTGCCCCCCCTTAATGTGATGCACCCCCTTCAGGTAATCCATCCTACCTCTGCCCAGATGCCAGCAGACCAAGGCCTGAGCCAGAATCATCTGCCCACATCGGAGCATACACCCCCAGCCTGCATCCGACGAGGGGCCTGTCCCCCCTGCAGTCCACAGAAACACACATGGAAATAAACAGATTCATGTGTACACACACACACACACACACACACACACACACCTTTAATAACACAGGTCTTACCAATGGGTGAGAACTTCTTCCTGTATGTGAACCACAGTCGAGAGCGAACATCTGACAGCAGTTCCGATTTTTCTGTGCTCACACACACACACACACACACACAGGGACAAAAATGTGAACAGCGCATAATCAAAACGCAGTTAGTTGTGTCAAAAGATCCAGGTTCAACAATGATCACCAACAGCAACACAGAACAACCCTAAACTGCCCTTTTTCTATTATTGTTTTCATGTGAAGTCAACACTTCAACTATTACTAACCTTCACTTGCCTAATTCATATCCATTTCTCTACCTATCTAGGTTAACTGTCCATACACCCACTTACCTACCAATCACCTACTAGTCTATCTGCCTACAAACCAACCAACCCACCTATCTATTCTTTCATGTTTCCACTTATCTATCATTCATTCACCTGCTAATTTACCTAGCTAGCCATCCATCTACCTAGTACCCAAACCAACCTATCCATCCATCTACCAACCTTCCTACCTGTCTATCTGTGTGTCTAGATCTTCCCCATCCTCCCCAAACCGAGCGCCTCCAGCCCTGACGGACCCCCGCGTTTCCCGAGGAACGCAGTACCTGTCCTGACATTGTAGTGCTGCCCGAGTATCCACAGAGGCTCGTCTGTGTCCGGCAGGTCTTCTAGAAGCTCGGAGAAAACATTGATCTGGTTTTCATACTTGGCTAAAACTGGAACACAAACACAAGGCGGATGTTTACAAAAGAAAACCACATCACCACACAGCAGACAAACAGGACTGAACGTTCATCTCGCCCGCGTTCAGGTTCACGGGAACCGTATAAACCTGGACGTTTTGACTGAGAGGTGAGGAACTTTAAAACTTCCACCAGGTGAAATGATCTCCTGGGCAGCAATGAAACATCTCACTTCAGGTATGTTCTCTGTGCTCATTTCCCAAATCACAAAAATTAAAATCCTTACAAATTATTTTGGACCAAACAATTACAGCAACAAGTCTAAGTGTAACTGCAGCCGTTTAAATCACAATCGTACAAATTTAACACATAAAGAGAAACAACAACAACAACGTAGACACGGATCTGCTGCCTAAATACAAGCGTGTGCAACAACAACAACAGACTTGGGATTTAATCTCAGATGAACACAAATGGTCTTCTTGCCATCTAGCAGCGACTTAAGGGGACACGGGGACACGGGGACACCACCACGGCGGCGGGGACCGCGCAGCCGGACGGGCCAGGCGAGCAAACAATGCGACAAACTTACAACTTACTCACTGGAAACCTCCCGAAAGGAAGTCTAGACCCGCGACGGGCCTCGCCCGCTACGCCACTGAACGCGCTCATATCAGGCGAGCGCCGACCGCCGTGAAACTTTACTGTACGGACCGTGTGAGGCGAATTAAATCTTTACAGTTTTGGCCATTCCTCCTACCTGCCTCCATCCTCCGGCTTTCATCGGGGGTTTTAAAGCAAGAGGATACAAACACAGCGCGCTGCCTTGTGGGGAACGTAGTTCGAAAGCTCTTGCCAACGTCGTCCTCATGGCGATTAAAAACTACTTATACCGTTATGCATTACGACGCTCTCGGTAGGGTTACGGTCCACAAAAACACGGCGGGGAGTTGTGGGTATTGCAGTTTGAATTGTAACTTCCGAGTTGTGGCTCCTGGATGACGCGACGAGTTGCCGCCTGGCGAGAAGAATAAAATCGGCGTTTGTAAGTTTCCCCACACAGAATCCTGTTTGGCGACTTACGTGTGCTGTTTGTGCAACATTTTTATAGCTGTTAGTACAGCCGATTCTAGGACTGGATTGGCCGCAAGAACGCATCACCTTAGTTACGCCACAGCGATAAGAACCTCGCACTTTATTTTCACTGTAACCGCGTCGTGTTTGTATGCAGCTCCTGCGCTCACTTCACTAGCTGTGCGAACAAACTAATTTTTTTTTGTTATAAACGTACACTTACAACAAATGATACACATCATATTGGCTCCGTTTTTTTCTCGTCAGGTTATAAAATGACCCTTTAATTCATCCAAGACAACTTTTACATTATTGTACACTGTTCCTTAAAAATACATCTCAGATAAAATGTCCTCTGCAGCCAAACTGTATTTTGTAGTTTTTTTTTTTTTTTTTTTTTTAAAGCAAGCATTTTTGTAGCAGATTTAGAAATGCTAGAAAAGTTCTCAAAACCTCCATTTGGGCATCTGTGTGAATGACACCTGTGTGTGGGTGTGAGTGGAATTACTGTGTCACCTGTGACAACCTGTGACACTTCTGCCTCTGTACAGGTGCCTGGAGCTCATGTACGTCCTCGTCGACGACTCCTCGCAGTCCGGCGAGCCCCTGCTGCAGGCCTGTGCCGATGGCAACGTGGTCCACGCGAAGCGCCTCCTTCACGCAGGCTGGGACGCCAACGTGAGAGACCACCGAGGGCGCACCGCCTTGCACCTGGCTACTGCGCACGGCCACCTGGAGATCTGCCGTCTCCTGCATAAATTCGGTGCGGATATGCAGGCCACGGACTGCCAAGGCAACACTGCGCTGCATCAGTGTGGCCACATGAACATCGTCCAGTTCCTCGTGTCCAGCGGACTCTCGGTGGACATCTGGTCAGTGTCTGGTGCATGCTGTCGAATCAGGAAGAGCTGAGTGTGTGACTTGTCCGTTTAATGTCCTTGCAAAGGTAAAAACCTCCTTTGATCCCACTTACTACGATTGTTGCCTCAGCAGTCTACTGCAGACAGTCTATGACTGCCAGCTTTCCTCAAGAAGTTTCCGAATCTTAACTATAAAGCTCGATTTATGGTTGTCTGTGATTCGCTGTTTATTTGTTTTTTTCTTCATGCACAGCTTTGTTTTTCAAGCCATAGACATGAAATTTGGCACACAGGTACTTCTGAGGCCTTTGTGTAGTCAAAGCTCCAAATCACTACTTATTATTTTGAATATTTTAAATAAGGTCTCTGACAAGTCCTGGAAGGGTAACAAGAGGACGCTGCAGTCATATCTCAGCTGGTCTCCTGATAGGATCACTTCTTGTGCTCACGTTGTTTAAAGATGTTGTGCTGTATCACTGTTGTTTTCATCACATTATAAACTGAAAGAAACTGAGAGAGAGAATGAATTTTTGAGGCAAAACATTGTAACTGAGGATTTTATCTAATCCTGTTCATTCAAGGAATTGTTTTAGCCTTAGTTTCCACAATTTTTGTCTTATCCAGCAATCACAAAGGAGCCACACCTTTGGTCCTGGCCAGAAGGCGAGGGGTGAATAAGGACACAATTAATTTTCTGGAGTATTTAGAGGAGCAAGAGCTGAAGACATTCAACCATGCAGGGGGCTTGAAGCTGGACACCTTGCACACGTTTGAAGATGACAGGTGAGCATGTGGCAGAAGAGTCTTTAGAGACGAGGCAGCAGAGGGAGGACAGCTGGATTTAATATAGGGATTCTCTTGGCCCTTTATGTGTGTGTCTGCAAATGAAGTAAAGCCAGCTGAATTTCAGCCACTTCCAGCACAGCTGGCAACGATTGTGTTCTCTCTTGTCGCCCGTGACCCTCAGGTCATCTTCCTGTTTTGGTGGTAGCCAAGACCCCTGGTGTTTCCCTACAGCTGCTGTCTTTGCCAGTCTCTTTTCTCACTGTGTAGTACAGGGCTGTTGAGCCCAGGCTCTGGCAGACCCCCTGTGTGTGCCTGTAATTTTCAGTCAGACTCTTAACTTGTTTGTTTTTATTGGTCTAGAAAATGATTTTAGGTGCACCAACACAATTTAATTCGTTTTCACCTGTCTTTATTAGAAATGAACTTTTTTCCATTGGCTTGTCTTTACCTTTAACATTGCAGGTCCCCCCCTCCTTGTGAGTATAATGCATTCCTCGAAATTAACTCAGATGGTGAAAGTTGGAGATGCAATTAACATTAATGTCAATGGGGGGGAAACGGCCATTCCCACATTTGCACGAAAACTCATCAAAATGGAAATAAATAACATTTTTATTTAAAAGTCAGACGTTTCCTTTTATTAACCCTGCACAGCAATGTAGTGATAATAATAATATAGATGCACTCGATGTCTCACAATTTCATCTCGGCTTCACACGAGAGTCACGGAGCACCAGTTGAAACGGAGGCGAGGAGACGGTGACTGTGGACCAGAACGGGGGGCTGTTGTGTCCCTGTAGGCCCCTCACAGCACATAATAAAAAGGGTTTTCAAGACCTTTACTGAACTCCCAACACTGCACTCACACTGTCTCTGTCTCTCTCACACACACACATATTTACAGGTTTGACTCATAAATACAAAAAGATCTGCCCATAATCAATTAACTTGGAGAAGAACATAAAATAATCTCACTCATAAACATAAAAACTCATAATTCAAACATTCACATCTCAGGGGAAAGTTGCATTGTTAAAATATTAATAGGCATTTACCTGAAGTAACAATCATGACTACTTAAGAAATACCATTGCTGATTGTTTCACTACTACAGGTTTTGCTCAAGTAGCATCAGTTAAGCTGAACACTGCAGATCAACTCTGACAAGCATCATTATTTAACCTCCTCATGAAACATGAACCGGCATAAGTGGGAGGTCAGCCAGGACCGGGGTGGTCACAGAATGACAGTTTTGGGTTTTCATTTGTTTCTCCAGCTCAACAGAGAGGCGCTCATTTCTCAGGCACAGCCAGCGGAGCAACAGAGAGGTGCTCTGCAGCCTGCGCACCACCTGGCATGACTTTGTTGAGGATTTGGGTTTCTGGAGAGTGCTGATGCTGCTGGTCATGATCGCTCTGCTCTCACTGGGTATAGCCTACTATGTCAGTGCTGCAGTGTCCTTGGCAGCCAACAAGCCTGAGCTGGTTCATCAAGATGTGTTGAAGACCAGGCCTAACTAAAGGGCATCATGTTTTTGATTATTTGAATGTCATAGCCTTTCATTTGCTCCTTTGACTCAATTTTTGTCCCATTCCTTAATTCATTTCCAGTACTGTAAAAAAAGTAAAATGTATTAGTCTAAATGCCATCTTATTGTGAGATACAGCAAAAGAATTTGGTATATTCGGAAATGATTGTAATACAGAGTAATTTAATGTAATTTGTTTAGCCAGATGTTTAGTGGCAGCTTTACTCTTTTTTTCAAGTAGTATTTTCCTTTCCTTTTTTTGTCCAGTTATCCAAAATCAGATTCCTGCTTACATGAAAAAGTTGCAAATGTATTTTTATGCTTTTCAGACAGAGTAATGTCTCTACTGTTTGCTTAGCGAAAGTGAGAGCACTAACACGAACTTGCCTTTCTGCTATAGAACACAGAAAAGGCCGCTAAGAAAAATACAACCTACACGTGACTACATACCTGCTTTCCTCCAGAGCCTTTGGGCAACTGGCTGCTCACAGGGGAGGCGGCACAGCGTTCAACTGCAGCAATTTAAATGGAGCCTGAAGGATAAACTTTATTTTAAACACAGTCAGGAAGTAATATCATGGTAAAGTTGCACATCTGTAAGCTCAGCTTGCAGGAGGGGCCCTGCTGCTGAACCCTTGAGCAAAGTAAGGTGACAAAATAGCACTTGTCATTACTGTTGTTTTGTACATTTCACTGTTGCACATTTTGAATGTTTGTCATTTTTTACACATTTGTAAAGCTCTTTCAGTTTTTCCTACATGCTTAATGAGAATATATTAGTATTTTTTTCTCTTTCACAATGTAAAAATGTATTGTGGATTAAATGTTTCAATAATGTATGAGATGTTTAAAATGACCATGGGGTTCATCTGCTATTTCTGTTTAAGGCCGTTATGAAATAAAGTTGTGTTTGAATAAACATTCACTTCACCTGTATTTACAATGTAGTGACTGTACAAAATTAAATGAAATACGTATGTAATGAAAACAATGCTAACATGAGAATAGCAAATGCAGATTAACTGAAAATAATTGAGTGTGTGTAAATATTATAAGGTTTTTAAAAAAATTCAACGATTTTGTCGCAAGATCGCCGTCAAAAGGTCCAAAAGAAGGAAGAGCGGGAACTCGGGTCTCCGACTTGTCCTCCGGTACAGCAGGGGGCAGCACTCGCGATGACGTCAACCGCGACGGAATCACCGCCCCCTGCAGGACAAACAAAGAAGAGACGCCATCTCGGTCCGGAAGGGGAGCGCGGATGTTGTGTGAGGAAGTCGCTGTATTTATACAAAACATGCTTTAGAGCGAGAATTTTTTTAAAAACCATGAATCTTAGGGGATTCTTCCAAGATTTTAATCCTAGGTAAGGCAAATGAAAATAGCCGCTGACTTGACTATAAAGTTTTCTCACCTGCGTTTGCCTTGCTGGGGTGCTAGCGGTAGCTACATGGCTAGCGCTGTCGGGTGCAGGCCGGGGCTGCGGGTCTGTCGCCGCCTGTGTCGGGCTCGCCGCCCCGGGGGGGGGATACAGCTATAGCCGGTGGAAACTCGGTCGTTTTTGCTATATGTGCTGAAAATAACAGCGGAGTTACAACCAGGAGAAGAGAAAACAACCAAGCGCGTCCGCTGTCGGTACCGGATCGTCTGCTGCCAGATGCGACTTTTCACTCGACCGCCGGTTTCTTCCACTTTATTTAGTTTTGTTTGTGTTTTTCTCCTCACTGGCGCCAACGTGCCTCACTCTGCGCGACTTTGGCACAACTTTATGTCTGGTGTTTTGTAATATCTAATAGAAATTCCATTTCCAGAACCAGGGTCAAGTGAAGTTATTTGATTTACTGTGAAATTATAAATAGTCATTTGTAATGTGATGCGGGATTTTGTTTTTTAGAAAGTGAATATTTTGTTTGTGACAGTTAATGTCCTTTATGAGGCTGAGTTTATTTAGAGCTGTTCTAGGGAAATTTTGACCCTGTTTTATTTGCCGAAGTAGAAAGCCGAGCAGCGCAGGGAATAAAAGTTTTTGTTTTTTTTCCCTTCCCCACCATCATATGTTATTCATTTATTTGTTTAGCTGACAGGTAGCTTGCAATGATTGTTCAGTGCAAAAAGGGGTTTATAAGTTTAAAAAATGACTATGAGATGATAATCTAGGATAAAAAAGACAACATATGAAGACATCGTGTTACTGCTACTGTAAACAAAGTATTAAGTTTAAAGCAGAGTAAGAAAAATAGAAACATAAATGTATTAAACAACCCTGTGTCTCCCTAACATACAGTTAGGTTCTACTTTTTTTTTAACCAGAAGTTGAGAAATGTTGCATAGTTTCCTGCAACATGAACTGGTTATCTCATTCAAATTGTAATTTTGTTATTTTTGTCTTAACTGGGTTTTGATCATTTGATGTTTTTCTTCTGTTGCATTAAATACACCTTTTAGGTGATGCAACGCTTTAGGTACCGTTACGATTCATACTAAAGATGAACCAATGTTTGGCATTGTGTTGTGAACACATTTTTTGTGTGACTTGTTTAATGCTCGTATGTAACTAACATATCATAGCACATGGTTACATAGAGTAAATATTTAGAAATCAAATAGCTGGTAAGAGCATTTTAAATATCCCAGTACTACCACAGTAACTTTGTACCCCAGTTTGATAAACAAGCATTAAAAATGTGATTAATCCTGAAGAAAAATGGCTGATTCTCCCATTTTTCTGTGCCCAGTAAGTTCCTTATCTACGCGTGCCTGTTGCTGTTCTCTGTGCTGCTGTCACTGCGCCTCGATGGGGTCATCCAGTGGAGTTACTGGGCCGTGTTTGCACCCGTGTGGCTCTGGAAGCTCATGGTCATCATCGGTGCCTCTGTGGGCACCGGCGTCTGGGCTCACAACCCACAGTACAGGCAAGTTCTGTACATCGCACTACCACAACGTCTTCCTTGCCCATTGTGGGTTACAAAACAAAATCTATTTATTAGTGACCCCCCCCCCAACTTTACAAGTGTGTTTACATTTATATTTTGCAGATGCTTTTCTCTACAGCAGAATGATTACTATATAGCGTTGCCTTTGTCCAAGGTGACTAAAATGTACTGTGAAGAGAATTGATTTTTACATGGTGTCTAGATTACGGGGTTTAGATTGTACATTTGTTCAGGTTTTTGCAGGTTGTAAGTTTTCCTGCTTTTTCATAATTTGTAAACAAAGCTGGTTCAGGTATGAGGCTCAATTTTTATAGTATCATCATTTGTACATTTACAGTGATGTTGACTTCACCGATGTTCCCTGAGGTATTTCCCCTGTCTGTGCACCAGAGCAGAGTAACACACTCAGCCGCTTCCTGTGGGGTCACATGTCCCCCTCCAACTGTAGCTTGAAAGCAAAAGAACCTTGACTGAATTTTCCATCATTTACATAAAGGAGCTGCAGAAAACTTCTTACTATATTTCCTGTTGTTTTTCATAAGGTTTCTCAATTAGTTACCTGTAAATTGCCAGGTGTGTGTGTGTGTGTGTGTGTGTGTGTGCGCGCGCACGCGCACTCTGCCCTGCCCTGCCCTGCCCTGCCCTGCGCACTATGCTTGTGTAACAGCAACTGGGAACAGTAAGTATTGTGGTTAGACCTACTGCCTCTGGAGCTGGAGGTTGCAGGTTTGAATTGCTCCTCCCACTATAATACCCTCAGTCAAGGCCCTTTGCATAACGTTTCTCGAGTAAAGATTCTCCAGCTGTATAAATGGGTAAATCATGTAAACATAGTAAGTTGCTCTGGAGAAAAGCAACAGCTAAATGAAATGTACATGTAGAAAAGACCCCTGATAGGTGTGACCCTGAATTGGGCAGGTGGTTACTGATGATGATGGTTGTGGTTTCTTCCTCCGTTATTGAGGAACTGTGTTTAATGAATGCGGTGTTTCTGTGGCAGGGCTGAGGGGGAGACTTGCGTGGAGTTCAAGGCCATGCTCATCGCCGTGGGCATCCACCTCCTCCTGCTGATGTTCGAGGTGTTGGTATGCGATCGCATCGAGAGGGGCTCCCACTTCTGGCTCCTGGTCTTCATGCCCCTCTTCTTCGTCTCGCCAGTCTCCGTGGCCGCCTGCGTGTGGGGCTTCCGTCACGACCGCTCGCTCGAGGTCAGACTCTGCTCCCGACCTGTGTCTGAGCCCCTTCCAAAATCCAGCTTCTCAGTCCTCCTGCCCAGCGTGTCACTTCCTGTGTGGTTTATCTGCTTAATTGGGTTTACGCTGCTGCTCCACAGAGAGTTTTCACAGCAGTTACCGCCATCTAAAACGTGTGCGGCTGAGAGAACCCACAACGTGAGGAACAGTTCATGGCGTCTCATTTGAAAGGTGGACATTAGACCTCATATTTTTTTCCTTTTCTCATCTTTCTGTCTCCTTTCCAGCTTGAGATTTTGTGCTCTGTCAATATCCTCCAGTTCATCTTCATCGCCCTCCGGCTGGACAAAATCATCAACTGGCCCTGGCTGGTGAGTGGACGTCATCATCATGTGGTGCATAAAAGGCATATTGCTGGACATCTGTCAGTTGGATAAGTAATCATGTTAGCTTTTTTATTCTCCAGAATCAGCATGATATGATTTTTAGAAATGAATTTCAAGAGACGAGCACAGTAAAACATTTTGTGTGTAGAGAATTGATTTGTCGTGGGGTCTGGAGTTTGGCGTTTAAAAGCTGCTTTTAGTGGTTTTAAGTTTTCCTGTTTGTTTATGCTAAGAAAGCTGGACTAAATGTGAGCTGCAGTTTTAACAATATCATCACTGAAGGACATCGATCAGAATGGCCAACTTTATTCAAGTTGCTTCTTTCTGACCCTTCCACATTTTCACAAAAGAAAATACTTCATGGTTATGCGACTAGTGATCTGACATGACATGAGTCCTCCCCATGTTTGCACTGCAGTGTTGGTGGGGTTTGTGTAAAATGACCATCTTCACTGCTGTGTCATGCACCAGGTGGTGTGTGTGCCCCTCTGGATCCTCATGTCCTTCTTGTGCCTCGTGGTGCTCTACTACATCGTGTGGTCTGTGCTCTTCCTGCGCTCCATGGACGTCATCGCCGAGCAGCGGCGCACTCACATCACCATGGCGATAAGCTGGATGACCATTGTTGTGCCCCTGCTCACCTTTGAGGTGTGACGCTTCTCCTGCACCTGCTATAAAAAATGTTTTTGTGGTGTTGGTGACTCTCGGATAAAATAATTATAGACACGACACAATACTGTCAGTGGCAAAGCTGTGTCTGTACATTAAAATTTTTTTTTTTCCCCCCCTCAGATACTTCTTGTCCATAAGCTGGATGGTCACAACAGCTTCAAATATGTCCCTGTGTTTGTGCCTTTGTGGGTGTCCCTTGTGACCTTAATGGCGACCACGTTTGGGCAGAAAGGAGGCAACCACTGTGAGTTTCACTGGCTGCAGTTTTCCTAACAGTCCTGCGAATTGCTTTCTCTGTTAGAATCTGTGCGGCACTTTGTTGCCAGTAAATCTGAGGCAGTCATGGGGGCAGGGGTACTGAGTGAAAATTGAATTTTTTTTTCAAAAAGAATTGAGCATAAATTTATTCTGCTGTGTCGTATGAACGTGTGGTATATTAATCATTTGCAAGGTTAAGAAAAAAGAGTAAATGTACAAACTGGTTCCGTCTCTACCTTCATATAAATGAATCACCTGTGAAGTTGTTTTGATGAAGCAGTTTTGAAGCAGAAGATTTACTGTCTCTGGCCACAGGGTGGTTTGGGATCCGTAAGGATTTCTGCCAGTTTCTGCTGGAGCTGTTCCCCTTCCTGCGTGAATACGGCAACATCTCGTACGACCTGCATCACGAGGACTCGGAGGTGTCTGAGGAGATGCCCGTGCCTGAGCCGCCCAAGATCGCCCCCATGTTCCGCAAGAAGACAGGGGTAGTGATCACACAGAGTCCAGGGAAATACTTTGTTCCTCCTCCAAAACTGTGCATCGACATGCCGGACTAGGAGGCCTGAGGTGTTGTACGGGGGGTTATCGTGGGAACCTGTCCACGTGACTGTGCCCCCCCAACCCGCAGACTCATTGTCCAAGTGCTGAACAATGTTGCCCCCCCCCCTCCTCCCCCAGGACCCCAGGTGAACATGGGACCTGTCTTTTTATCGGCGTCACCGGCTGTGGATTTCATAGCTCTGAAGAGGAGGAGGAATTTGTTTGACGGATTAGACTGAGGGCCCATCTGGATCCCCAGGCTCATCTCAGATGTTTCTGTACTTTTGTTTTAAAGGGAAAGGCAAATTCCGCCCCTCCCCCTTCACATTTGAATTTCCGTTTGTTATTCGCACACAATGAGCTGCTGCAGCACAGTTCCTCAGCGGGGACACGGTGTCTGAGAGATGGCGTCAGCGGTTCCCCTGCTGCACAAGGAGCAGAGCTTCAGCCCACTGGTCCTTGAAACAGTCATACGGGGAGAGCTGTGCTCACTGTTTATATGCAACTGCCTGTTCTGTGCTTCTCCAGCCCCAGGGGGAAGAGGGTCCTGCCTGTAATGGCCATTCCTACCCAGTACCAACACAGGCTCACATTTGAACGTTTTTCCTGGTGAGAAGTAAAGATTACAGCATATTTTCAACTCTGTTGTTTTATTGAAAAATCAGCCACTTAAAATCAACTGTTGACAGTTTTCATGAGTTCACACCATGATCTTGCCTTGTCCTCTGAGCACTAGTGTGATTCCTTTGGGACATAACAGTAAAATATGGGGGGTTTTTTGTATTCAGCATTTAGGTTGTTTTTTATGCACTCAGACCATCAGTGTGCGTGTGAACTGGGCACTTTTCTCCAGCTCTGTTCCCTGTGTGGAATCTAAAGACAATCACGGGTAGGAGTTTGTTTGTAGCCGGGGCACGCGGAGTAGTCGGTGTTTGAGGGTTAGTGGCCCCCCCTCCTTCGCTGTTCTTTCACCAAAATACAAGAAGCACAAGTCTCACTATTAACCTCATGTGTCGTGTAAGAAAATTCCACATCTGCTTTAGATCTGTGTCTTCTGCTCGTACTGCAAACAGCCACCAGTTCCGCAGCTGATGCTCGGTTTGCACTGCAGGGGGGGGGGGGGGTCGTGTTTAAGACACTTGTCGTTGCCTTTCTTCCCTTCAAACCTGCTAAATTGTCAGCAGCCACNGGGGGGGGGGGGGGGGGGTCGTGTTTAAGACACTTGTCGTTGCCTTTCTTCCCTTCAAACCTGCTAAATTGTCAGCAGCCACCATCCCCTGGGTTTTACTTACTGAGGTGTGTAGGGCTATTTCCAGCTGTGTAAATACTGTACTTGCACATTTCTCATGTCATTTCAAAGAAATATATAGGCATGAAAATTGACACTTGGGCACATTTTACGGCAGTAGATTTAACCTGCGCAAAACGCCATGTGGCGGGAGCCGCATCATCTCTAACATTCGTGAGTCTGATAGACCCTCGGTGGCGCTCTCAGCCGGCCTGAGGAGCGTGTAAATATCCCTGCTTTTTGGGTTGGACCAATTTTATTGCTGCGTTTCCAGTTTTTTTGGAATTTATTTACAATGTACAGTGTGTAGTAAAAGCATATACTGTGTTGCATTACAGAATAAAAATGTATATTGTAAATAGGACATGTTTTATGTTCAGTTTTGTTTTCAGATATCCCAACTACCAATAAATGACAAAAAACCCACCACTTTTTTTTTTTCTTGAAACATCTAAGTGATAAAAAACAGACAGTACGTGTTTGTCTCAGGTTCATAAGGTTTTGCTTAAGAAAACTCCTCGTCTCCTTAATTTTGGAACTTTGGTGGGACCTTCTGAGAATCACTTGTTCAAATCAGGGTCAGTCTATCACAAGTTATTGAAGTTAAAACATTCAACATTACAGAATTACACCAAAAACCTATTTGTGTTTTTAAGCTACTGGGTACATTTTACCTCCACGGTTTCCAACCAGGCGGCTGCAAGATTGTCTTAATTATCGTCATAAGTTTATTTTTTTCCAATTGTTTGTTTCAAAGCACTGCCGATTCTTTGAACAGGTTATCCTCTTCATTGTTGACCAAGGGTTCCCAGAGAAACTGCTCAAGTAGAAACCTGATGCAGTGCCACACAATATGGTTTCGAATATGATTTAAGGGGAGTCGTTCAAAAATCATCACAACAGCTACAGAAAAGGCATTTTAAAGCTTTTAGCATTTATAGGATGTTGTGGTCTTTATGTAATTCCAGAAAACCCCAAAACAGAGCAGTCAAAGAAATCATTGAAAACAATGCATATAAAATCCCAGTGTCAAACTGACAAGTTTGGGGGCCACGGTTACCAACAAACAGGTAACAAGGGGTCATGGAGGTTAAGAATTTAATGCAACATTACATGGAACCTGTTTCCTCCAGGGTGCTCCTGTTTGCTCCCACAGTCCAAAGATACCAACAAAAAGTAAAACAGAAGGATATTTTGACAAAAATGAAATGATATTTTCTTGAATTAAAGCCAGTAAAAGGATTTTAGTGTTATTTTACTGACAACTAAAAACTAAGTGAAGCAAAATTTAAAAATGGAAAAAGAAATAAGAAAATGGTAATAATAGCTGTTTTCATGGCTGTGTAGCTGAGCTGCTTCCCTCTGTGCCCACAACTCTATCTGGGTTTGACGGGGGTGCAAAGAGGGGGGTCTTTGGCTTTGAGAACAAGGCCATGATCAT
>UFQX01000454.1:0-170988 GCA_900497675.1 Arapaima gigas
GAATGAATTTGGGACCAATCAGAAACCTCCCTTCTCAACAGACATTGACGTTGCATGCCTAAGACTTTTGCACAGTTCCGTGTGTGTGTGTGTGTGTGTGTGTGTGTGTAAATATAAACAGAAAAAATACATTATATAAACACCCACCTCAGTGAAACACTAAACTGCACTACAATAAACTGAAATCTAAATATGCATAGATAAATGAATAAATAAATGAATAAATAAATAAATGAATATATAAACAAAACAGCCAAAATATATATGGCAATCAAACAACACATACACGATATGTATAAATAAACAAATACTAAAAATATACAACTAAATATATAAAAGTGAATAAATCCATAAAACCCTACACCCTACCTAACATAAAACATAAACACACAAAAAAGTGAACACATACACTGACCCAAAAATAGAGGTCGCAGGTCTTTGTATGCTAAAACAGATGTGTGTTACTTACCCAGGATGGAGAAGATGCCACAAAAACCTTTTGAGGCTACAGCCAAAAGAAGCCTTTCCGCCTCTCCTTTGCTTCTGTGTAGCCCCACTGCGTGACATCCATCTCCATTGTAAACTTGAGGTTGGCCTGGATTTTTACAAACACACCCTGGACGCCCAAGTCTGCCCTTGTTTGGACCAGCTGGCATCTTGTGTTCCAAAGCATCTGCTTGGTCACGCTTATCACCAGCCACGCCCGGGTGGCCTTGGCTTTCTGAATGCCAGGGTTCCTCCCCTTCAACACTTTGTCATACGTCAAAACCATCTGCGGTTCAATCTTTCTGCACAGGCGACTTACCAAGAGCCAGACCTCCTTCACCTGCTCGCAGTCCCAAAAGGCATGAGGGAGGGTTTCCCTCTCATCACAATGGGTCCACAGACAGTGTGGGTGGCTGGACAGATGGTGCCTGTACAGTGTGTGCCTCAGTGGCAACTTACCCAGAAGGCAGTGCCAGTTCAGGTCCTGCAGGTGGTGGTCGAGCCCCTTGGGTTGAATCCTGGCCCAGGTGCTGTCCTCGAGGCCCAACAGAGCCCGAGTCCCCCTTCTCTCCAACAAAGCCTTGTACAAGGCCCTGTGTTTGAGGAGGGTGCCTGCCTTGATCCCCGCTGCAGAGGTCTTACCGTGTGCCTGTAGTGAGCAGGCCAGGTCTCGGCATTTGGCCCGATGTTGGTCCAGGACTTCACCAGGTAACGCATCGGACGGCCCAGCCAAAGATGCACAAAGTACTGATGGGGATGTTCCAACACAGCTACCAGACAGTTACAAACCTGGGAAAAGAAGAGGCAATCCAGTTTCAAGAGCATACTGGCACGTCCATTCCCCCCTCCTCCTTCGGGAAGGTACATGACTTCCCTCCTCACGTACTCATGCCTGCCCCCCCAGACAAAATCGAAAATGTCCTTCCTAAAGCCTCTTCTCATAGAGAAAGGCAGGGGGTAAACCTGTGCTAGGTACAGCAATGTGAGGAGGATGTCCACCTTCAGGGCCAAAGTCTTCCCTATAAAGGAGAGGGACCTGGTCCTCCACAATCCCATTTTCTGTCTGGCCTTTGCCAAGCGTTCCTGCCAGTTTGCCCTAGCCATGTCTTCTGTGAGGAAGTTGACCCCAAACACTTTGAGAGGACTGTCACATCTGGGAAAACCCCCAATGCCATCTGTCCTATTTTTCCAGCTGCCAAAGTACTCAATAAACGACTTGCTGAGGTTCAGCGCCGCGCTGGAAGCACATCCAAACGCCTTGACCAGGTCCAGCGCTTGACTGAGAGACCAGTCAGAACACACAAACAACGTAGTGTCGTCCACGTACTGGGCCAGTACCTCTCCACTGCTTCCCGGCAAGAGAAGGCCGTCAGTTCCGGGATGAGTGAGAATGGCGGCTGCCAGTGGCTCGATGTAGAGAGCGTAAAAGAGTGGGGAGAGCGGGCAGCCCTGCCTCACCCAACTAAAGTGGAGCACCCAACCACTGAGGGAGCCATTGATGATAACACGACTACCTACCTCCATGTACAGCATTCGCACTCATCCCAGGAACTAAGGGCCAAACTCTATCTTCATCAAGGTGTTAAACAAGAAGCGGTGGTCAACTCGATCAAACACCTTCTCCTGGTCCAGGCTGACCAGAGCTAAGGAGACCTTTTGGTCTTCTACCCAAGCGATCGCGTCCCGAACCAGGTGCAAGTTCCAGATCGCTAATCACCCAGGAATTCCACAGGTCTGATCCCTGTGGACCAAATTGGCCATTACCCTCTTGAGGCGCTCAGTGAGGACCTTTGCAATAAGCTTTGCGTCTACGCAAAGCATTGTAAGGGGCCTCCAGTTGGCAAGTTCGGCTTTATCGCCTTTCTTGTACAACAAGGAAACCACTCGGTCCTCATACTTTTGGTCAGCATGCCACGGTTAAGCACCTCCTCAGTTACCTGCAAAAAAACTGGCCCTAAGACATCCCAAAAGGTGGAATAAAATTCCACCAGCAGGCCGTCTAGGCCGAGAACCTTACGCCGGTTCATTTTACCAAGCACTTTGGTCAGCTCACTCAAAGCGATGGGGCTTTCCAGGCTACCAAGGGCACTCTGGGGGATGAAAGATGCCATCTTATCTAAAAAGCTCCATTCTAACACCTGGTCAGTTTTCCTAACTTTAAAAAGATCCCTATAAAAACAAGTAGCAACCCCCAACATCTGGGCAGTATCTGTGAAGGATTCCCCATCCCAGTTCTGTAAGGAGGAAAAACCCTTCTTATGTTTCATATCCTTCACTTGAAAAAATAGGAGGTACACTTCTCATTCTCTTTGACCTCTCTCACTCTGGCGCTAAACAAAAAGGCCCTGGCCTGCTGCTCATGCAGCATGCAGCCTTTATCTCTGCGACCCTTTCATAATCAAAAACTCCTCCCTTGTTATGGCAGGTGTAAAGCCTGTGGAGCTCCTCTGCGAGTCCAGCAATGCCGCGGTGACGCAAAGTGGCCTTGCGTACACAATAATTAACAGTGAGGGCGTTGCCCTTAGCCTTGACCTCCTCCTACCACTCAGCTAACAAGGGGTAATCATCCACGGCCTCCTGCCACATAGAAAGGCTATCATAAAACAAGTCCCTATACTCCTTCTCCTGGAGAACCTCCAGGTTGAGCTTCCAGTAACCCCAGCTGTGGCTCGGGGCTGCGATGGCGATCATGGACTTAATCATTATGTGATCCGAAGGCCACTGAGGGGACAGAATTACTCTCTTAAAAACAACGGAGGGGGATGCTAAAATGCAGTCCAAATGACTACAGGCCCTGCGGCTGTTGCGCTAGGTAATGCCTGGATCGCAGGGGTTACACTTTTTAAAACAGTCAGTGAGGCTAAAACTGTGAATAAAATGTTTAAAATGTTTAACACTAGCGTCACCCTTGCCTTCTAAAAAGATGTTTGTCACCTCCTATTATCAAATGCCTATCCGTTACACAATGCGGGACCAACTCCTCTAAGAGAGTGATACGGGACCTGATCTCCACTGGAGCGTAGATGCACAGTACTCAAATGTGTAAACCTCTACACGTGATGTTCACCCCCAAAACCCAGCCAGGATTAATGATAAAAGGCCTTACCTGTTCCCCAAAAAGTATCCCCACACCTGTAGATTGGACGCCACCTACACTCCAATAGGACTTACCCTTCCTCCATTCTCGAGAGAAGAGAGTCACGTCCTGCTGGTCCCAGAGGTGAACTTCCTGCAAAAAACACAAGTTAAAGGCACAGGATGAGAGCTGAAAAGCAGTTCTTTTAACTAAATTTTTAAGACCCCTGAAGTTAAGAGTAAAAACTTTAAAATCAGCCATTGGAGTATGACATTAAGAAATTAAAACCACTAAGATAATAAAAATCGGCCATTAAAAAAGCCCCTCCCCGGAGACATTTTCTCTGGCCACGCTGTTCACCATCCTATCATCATCCATGTACATTTCTGAATCGGATGAGAGCAGTCCCCCTCTGTAACCCTGACTAGGGGACGTCAAGGGGGGCCACCTTGTGACCCAGGCATCGTTCAGCTGCTGCAGGGAGGGGCATCGCTCCTGGCCTTCATCCGAGGAGTCGGCTGATGAAGACTCCTCTTCAGGCTGTCTATCTGCCCTTCTGCTGTTCCTTTTCTTTTTCTTCTTCTTCCTGGACTGGGAAACTTCTTTCTTTTGTTTCAGAAGGTCTCCCAGGGTAGGGGCAGGACTAAAAGCCTGGATCTCCCTGACCATTCCAGGGTCTGCTTCAGCCCCCACCTTCTCTTCCAGGTCCGCCTCAGACTCCTCTCTCCCTCTCAGTGACAGGTCCTGCAATGTCTCTGCCAGGAACCCCCTGTTACCTGACAGGGCATCGGTGTAAGAAGGCTTGTACTGGGGGCAGAGGTGGGCCAAGTGGTCCTCACTCCTACAGACGTTGCAGCGACAGGGGCCCTTACAATCCCTGGCAAAGTGGCCGGTGTCCAGGCAACTGCGGCACTTCATATTTTTACATGCCTCTCCGGTGTGCTGTCTACTCTGGCAGATCCGGCAGAAGGGAGGCTGCTGCGGGTAAAAAAGGTACCCCTTATTAGTTCCAATATGGAAGTACGTCAGGGGATGATGAAGTCCGTTGGGGCCCGCATGGTCGGGACACAAGCGAACTGGATATTGCCTCTTCCCATTCCAAATTCCCATTCCAAACCTCCTCCTTTCCAGCGGCCGGGGAGGAGGTTGACATGTTTCTTAAGGAAGGCCTCAACTGCCTCGGCAGGGACAAAGGGGTTGAAGACGTGGACTGTGATGATCCTCCGGTCCATCCACCACAGTTGCTCCACCTGGAACTTTTTCAACCTCTTCTTCTTCTCCAGCTTGTAGATCTCCACTACTTTCTGATATGTGTCCTCGGCGAGGACTGTCAGGTCCACGAAGCGCTGGAGTCCGTTGCATTGGATACACACGATGTGTCCTGCGGCCAGGCCCAACACTCTGAGGACGACTTCCCAGACGAAGCTGGAATGGTTCGGGAAGTCCACCGCTGCCTCAGTTCTCCTCCACCAAAACTAGGTGGTATGCCTCAGCTTAGTGGAGGACAAAATTTCCTGCTCCTCATCCACACCTCAGACCTGGGCAGCGGGAGTTCCGTCGTGGGACCCAGCTGCCACAGGTGGGACCGCTGTCGTCGCTGCCGCTGCTACCAGTACATCCCTTGCTTCGGCCATCACCTCCACCACTAGTCCACCCCCGACTGGCCTCGGTGCCGTAGGGCTGGCAGTGGTTGCTTCTTTGGTCCCCTGCTGCTCTTCTGGGAGAAGAATCTTCTTAGCAGGGGAGGCACACAGGCTCCAGAGTCAAACACCAGGAAGTTGAAATCATACCACCTTGAATTCCATTGACCAGGAGGGTGGTGGTGATGTCATCAACAATTATGATTGGCAGAATGACGGACTGCTGGTAACCGCGAATCTGTAAGCAGGTGAACCAATCAACAAAACACAGATCAGGACGCAACAGCTTCATCTTAAATGTTGCTGAAACACAGAACTAATTTTTCTGCAATTATATGGCTGTTGAACTCTTAAAAAGGTGCGACTGAATTTGTAATTCAAATGGAACAATTAGACTTGTGAGGCACAATGATTGAGACTTATTGTTATGTTTGTAAAATGTCAAAATAAATTATTGCGTCTCTTGTGCAAATTTGAGAAAGGGATTTGCTTTCACAGGCAAAGAAAATGCACCCAAACCTGGCCTCACACTTCATTGTATTGTTGACCTGAACCTTTCTTTTTTCACAAAGTGCAGTTTTTGTTCTGATGCATGTGAATTGCATACATTCATTTATACTAATTGCTTTGGAGCAATTATGTATTACCATGATAAAACCTCTGCTAAGCATCGAATTTGTGCTTCAAATGAATTGGCATCTGATGTGGGAAGCTGCCCAGAGGGCTTCTGGGAGTGGTGGGAGCCACAGCTGTCACAAACCCCACAACACCCATATACCCGCATGGATAACTCCCTTTCGTTGCAAGTGGCACATATGCATTCCGGCTCTGCTAATGGCATCTTATTTCTTCTGAAAGAAGGTGCAAATGTGGATCCTTGAAGCGTAAAAAGCTTAAGAAGTCAAACCTGAACGTTAAGTCAAGTTTTCAGTTGGTTTGTGATCAGTCATTCTTGCGGTAATGAGGTCTGCATATGGAGCCTAAGTGTAAATGATTGTAACTTTTGCAATGATTTAAGTCATAGCTGATAGATAGGAGAAAGTTTTCATATGAAGTTTTTTAAACAGTTCTCAGTAACAAGGAGATGGGGCTGCTGCTGAGGACAAATGAAGGCACAACTCCCTCGGTCTTGAAGGCTCACCATGCTATGCAGCTGTCACAGGAGGCCTTCCTTGCCACGTGCCATGGACCAAATGATGTTTGAAATGTTTTATTCCAATGCAGTGTGTTCATTACTCAAGCAGTGCAACCCTGGCATACCTTCTCCATGGTTGAGCATCGTGTTATCCCTGAGGGCAATAGTTTTGATGGAGTTATTCATGACCATGCTGGGAATTCATTTCAACTGCCTGGTTTCTTATACATGTCAGTTTTTCTGTTTTTGACCCTTTGTCATGTATGGTAGCATCTTCTACATGTTATTTTTGTGTAATCTTAACAAGATTCATTCTTTTTTTTAAAAAAAATGAATCCTGTTATTAGGAGAATTTAAATTTCAGACTTTCAAAGTAAAATCCTATACAAAATTTGCATATATATTCCATACTTTAGATGTTCAGCCAATAAGGACTTCAGTTCCTTAGCACTTGGGCCCCTGAACTGAAGGAGGGGCTCCATCAGATCCCAGGTATGACAACATTGGTCTCAGTCCAGAAGAGCACAATCCTGGGAACAGCAGAAATACTGGGGTGTCCCCACAAACTCCCAGGCCCCTGGTAGGAACCCGAGTCTGAGGAAAATTACATTGCTTGCTTTTGGGTAGGCCTATCAAGTCTTTAAAGAAGCTATAAAAACTATCTCAAAGGTAGAACAAAAATACCAATAAAAGCATGTTTTTCAGCATCTTTAGCAGCATCTAAGCTATCAGCAACTTCATTATCTTATCTATCTTAACTTGCTGATGATGTTGATAACAGAGCTGGTTTTTAATATCTTGCTTAAATAATTACAAATGTGTATGTGTGAGAGACGAGTCCTGTGTTTTTAACATGGGTTTCAAAATTGTTAAGGGCAACAAATTTAGTATGTATCCATTCATCAGTTAGGAGAAAGATAATTTCCAGTCCATTGAATATGGGTCAGCATGTCTACACTGAGTCAGAAACACAACATGACTGCTCTCGTAGGTCTAAAGCAGCTACCATTACAACAAGTTGTAGGGTATGAGTGTCTCTCATTCATGCCATGGACTCAATTGTGTTTTTATTATTTTGGATTAGCAAACAAATAAATAAATACCAAACAAGTATTGAATGGAGTCTCTTTGCTGCTGAGGAAATAAATGTAACTTGCAGAGAATATCTTTATCTTTATCTAGCAGTTGCAAGACATGTCTTGCCATTGCAGAATGGAACTGGGCCCAAGCAGTTCGCCTTAAATGGCCACATTGTCGCCACTGAAACAGACATTTAAAGACCGTTGTCAACCAAACTTTTACACACTCACCTGCTGTTGATCACTAGTTGTCCAGTGCAGGATCTCAGTGGCCTAGAGTCAATCCTCCAATCGTATATTGAGTGTGAGACAGTGTACACACTGAATGGGGAGATAGCCCATCGCACACACACACAATTATGCAAAATTTCAGAGTAACCACTTGACCTGAAACACTGTGGGAGGACCCCACAGCGGAGGTGAATATGGAGAAAACATGCAAACTCTAAACACACGGAGCCACATTGAGTCCAGGGTTTGACTGCACAGCACAGCCCAGGAGCAGTGAAACACCAAGCTTTTACATAACTATTAAATAAATAAATTCATATTTTTTGCTTGTTTAAAGTTTGCTTTAAAACGTAAGGCTCCACACTGCTGCCACCCTGAGCAGGTCAAGTGGTTAAGGATGAAGGACAAATGGATGGATTAACATTTTAAAACATAATGTGTGTTTTACAGTATATTATTGTAAAGAAAAAAGCCTTTTGTTCAGATTTTATTTTTTTTTTACAAATTTTGTATGCATTTTATAACAAATACACTTGAGAAATGTTATCCTTTGCTAAGAACCATCACAAACCACGTTATGTCCGCAGCCTGCCAGCGTTTTACGAGCTGCTAGTCAGCATAACTTTTATAAACAGTGTGCAGGTTTCTGTTTTATGAACATTGCAGCTGACTGTGTTTTATAAGCCCCTGTCAAACACTGTGTCCTAAGTGCTGAGTGGACATTAACAGGTACTTCATTAAAATCTTACATCAGCAAAAATATAGAGCCACGTTTGTTTTGATTTCATGTGTGATTTTTATGCGTTTGCTGAAATACTGACCACTTTTTCTCTGCACACTGCAGTCCGCTTCTACTTTCTATTGCCATATCTCTCCAACTAAAAGGGGACAATTTTTGAATTTTTCACTTATATGATATAATTACAATAAATGCGGCTTGGTTTTGTTAAGTCTGCACCTGGAGCAGTGTGTATAATAAGAAGATCAGTGCAAAGTGAAACATTTCATTCTGAAAGATAATACAGTTTACTTTACATGGAAATATTTAATCTTTGTGTATTAAATGTATATGTATTTACTGACTTAATATGTTAATTAAAGTTGGGCTCAATTACATGTTTTGGAAATGTCATAAAACCAGTACTGATGTCATGTTTTCTTTCTCAGGCTCCATTCATATAAAACTAGAATATGATAACGTGACAAAATGATCACATTTAATGTCAACAAGGTATGATGGGAGCCAACAATTTTTTCACATCACATCAAAGTCAACATGATGTTGTATATACAAATTTATTTTGTCACGAAGGGGACAAGGACAAAAGAAGGTGACTTGGAGACCAGTCCAAATGGGTCAGGAGTTCACAACAAAAATGAACAAATGTCCTTCTTGAAAGAGTAGGGCTCAAGCCAAGACCAGGGCATATCTGAAAAGAAATTTTGGTTTTGAGAAAGGACTTTGAAGTTATGATGATGTGCTTCAGGACCTTGAGAAGGGCCTGGGAGATGCAACCATAAATCTACAGCAGCCTGGGAACCTGTGGGGGTGGAAGGGCCTGTGCTTATGCTACAGAATTAACCACAGTGAACAAAGGGGGAGTTTTTTTAACCTCTAGCATAGCAGTCCCTCAGTATCTGAACTCTCCATATTGAAATTTTTACTATAATGTCTCTCAAAAATTAATACTTCAAATACTGGTATGGACACTTTGGTAAAACAAAATTTTATCAAAACCTTTTCTGAAATAAAAAGCTTGAATAAAATTATAACACATTTAAAAAACAACAATAACAAATAAATACCAATTCTTTGTAGTGTAATAAAAATTATGTATGTTTTATAATATACTGTATTGTATACTGTTACCCTTAACTCGCCCACGTGTGCTCTTTTATGTCTCAGCAGTTGGTTATCTTGCAAGTCCTGTGTGCAATTTGTTTGAACACATTTGCACAGCATGACCATGTTTACTGTGATTTAAGATGGATAATTCACACAGCAAACCACACAAGCCTCTCTTCTTCACTTCATTTGATGAGCTCCTTTACAGGATTGTGTTATTGCTGAGCAAAAGTGTTAACCTATATGTCCTTGACCAAATGTATGTATTATCAAGTCAGTGTATTTTAAACCATACATCCTAAACTAAAGTAGTTTTCCTTTTATGACAAATGTGTATTTTCAAGAAAATGAAATCTGGCAGAAGGGGCTACAGGCCAATGTCCATATTTGTAATGTAATGCATACTGGGGATGACGAAACCTGACCAAATGTAAGGGGCAGGAACTGATGCCCATATTCAAAATATAACACAAACTATATACAGGTTGTCCTCATCTTATGGCATATATTACATAAAATGTACTCAAACTTACAATAGTCAATAATAAATAAAAAAATAAATTCATGAATGGCTCCTCTCCTCTACTTTCTCGAAGATACGGATCGCCTGGTTGGAAACCAAAGGTTTGAGTTGTCTTGTCAAGAGCAGAGGTTCAGCCATCAGAGTTGAAACGTGAGGAATTTAATTTTTAACATGTCAAACAGAGAATGAGTTTGGAGAGTAAGAAGTTGAACAGAGAGCATAGGGGAACTATGAAGAACGTAGACATACAACATTCTGATTTCCTAGTGACTAGCTGTGGAAAACAGACAATAAAATAAAATTAAAATACTTTTTTACAGGACAATATTAAGCCATCATGTTTGCTGCACACCATAGATTATCTTTGTAACTTCCAAAATTAATGGCTCTAAAATCTGATTACGTTCCCTTTTTAAATGTGTTGCAAAACATAGCTGCTTTTTGTTGAGTAGCTCTGGTTTGACATAAATATTTGAAAGGATTTCATTAAACAGCCTCAAAAAATGGTTAACTATCTTGTTAGAGAACATTCAGTGGATAGAGCAATAACTGACGTGGTCAAGCTGGTGTAGTTAAGCCAGGATGATTGGAGCATTTCATTGTAAAATACAATATATGCTTATGAGTACCTTGGGATGGATTCACATCTCCTAACCTGGCACCTAGTGATTCCAAGATAGACAGTTAAAAGCAGTTAAGGGTAATAGATGGATGGATGTTTTTGACTGCCAATTTAATCTCATCTAAATATTTAGCTTATGTGGGGATTCTGAACACGTACAGGGATTTCACAATCACACAGGACCTTTGAAATAGCAGATATGGGACAGTGTACACTCCCACACCTGGATACCTCTACTGGACACCGTACCAATTCTAACACACACGTCTAGTTATGACAAACAAACACCGAGTTGTCCCAAAGTCCCTAGTTCACCCCCTACTGTCCACAGTAAGACTTTCAATGGAGGAAGACACAGAGAATCAGAGACCTGTCTTTATCCGCTTTCCCCAACAACCTCCCCAACCTATGAGCTCAAGAATAAAGTGACATTAAACCTGAATTTGTGAGACCATGTCCTCTTATCACAGAAACTACTGCTCACGTTATTATTTAATATTATTAAATTGTGTTTTTGCATATCTTCTAGAACTGACAATCCACCCTTCACATTAATGTGTCGATGTTACAAGTACGGTATGTTAAGTTCTATCTTATCCTAGTGTATCCTTTGGCTGCTAATGTATTCCTCAGTGCCGACATGTGATGGTGCTGTAAGCAGAGTTGTGAATGTGAGCTAAGTCCACTGAAACATTTATCGTAGTTACTTGCAAATAAGCCAATTTGCATTTTAAGTCAATTGGCCACAGGGTGTGACAGTGTGTGTGGGACCTTGCAATGGACTAGTTCCATAGCTTTGGTCCCAATAATTTGAAGATTAGGCTGGAGTCCTGACCAGGATAAAGTGGTTTTGAAAAACGTACAGAGATTGGTGATGAGGTGAACTCAAGTGCTGGGTTTAAAACCTGAATTATGCCATTGTTATATTCTGGCACAGTCCAGCGTTGTGGCACTTTTGTGGGGAGATAATGCCACCTGACAGTGCAAAAGAATAAAGTCTGATGTTTCTGAGATTCCTTAAAATGACCGTGCAATCGACATTAGACATTAAAATCCCAATTTATTATTTATTAGAACAAAGAAAGATGATAAGGAAATTTTGGTTGGTGTTTAATGAAAAGCCTCATTACCCACAGACAGACACCAAGATGCAAAGGCCAGTGTCGCTGATCAAAAAGTATTGCAAAGAGAGGCAATTAGGGACATCAAAAAGCCATTTTGAATTTAATTGAGGTTGCAGAGACTAATGAAGAATGAGCCCACATAGTGTGTTTAAATCCATAGGCCATAGTCTAGCAGCTCTGCAAAGAAAATATCATCAAAACACCCACAGTTCATATGGAGGAAAGTGAAATCATGCACTTTGGTTTAACGTGTGCAACTACAATGTACAGCACAGGTTTGGAATGTCCAGAGGCCCTGCGTGTCCTGAGCTCCGAGTAGAATTATAACCTGCCCGTGGAGCACTCTTATGGCCATTAATCATGAGCTGCCTCTGTCCCAGGTCCTCTGAGGGAAAGCAGAAGACAGCCCACTACGTCCTGCTCGTCCGGCTGGAGCTCAAGGCCCCACTCTCCACCTGCTCGTGCAGGGCTGAGTTCCACAAGGGACTTCTGGAGCACCTTGTACATTCCACATGCTTCTTCCCTCTATCCTCTTTCACCAGGTTTGCACTTCTAATTCCAAACACTTGGAAGTAAAAAGTAGAAACACACATAGATTGCTTTGTGGTAAAGATTTAGCAACAGAAATGGCCTGAACGAGTGCTCTGTTTTTCAGTGTCACAACCACTCCCCTGAACTCCACTGCTGCATCCATCCATCTCATGTCTCAATCCTTCTGGGTCAGATGTGCAAGGTGATTTGCTTTTCCATTCACAGTGCACCTTCACTGGTGACAACTATTCCAAATAAAGCTCAGAATTCTCCAGGGCCACAGCCTAGCACATTTTGGAAAACACATTTTAAATTATCACTACTGATCTACCCCTGAACCACCAACAGAGGTGATTTACTGTCCCTATAAATGCTTCATCAAAAGTAGTTCAGGTAAAGCAAATCCAGCACACTTTGCTGCCCTTGAGGTCCAGGGTTTGCCACCTCCGCAATAAAACACTGAAACAAATTTGAAACTGAACCACTGAAATTAAAGAAAACTGAACTGCAGATGTATATTGCATTTATATTTCAGAAGATGCTGAATAAAATATGGAGAATGACATAAGCACAAGTTGCACACATGAGGGGTTTTCCTCTACACACCACAAACAAAGAGACATTAAGAATACTTCCAAATGTTGAAAAATTAGTATCGAGGATGTGCCAGTGCTATTGTGCTGCATCAGTGTTTCCACTGCAGGCTGGGTGATGTATGATCAAAGCTGACGCATGTTGTCACTTTTGGGGAGATAATTTGCACTATTCAACACAGTACAATTCCCTGTTACAGAGACCTCTTTGCTGGACAGATTAAACACACATGAGAGAAACGGTAATGCTGAACAATGGTGAGTGAATATGGTGTCTGGCAGCTGAGGAGAAGAAAACAAAATCTCATAGGCAAGATAAAGGGGAGACATTATAACCGGCTTGTGGTGCACGCTTATGGCCATTAATCATGTGCTGCCTCTGTCCCAGGTCCTCCAAGGGAAAGCAGAAGACACCCCACTATGTCCTGCTCGTCCGGCTGGAGTTCAAGGCCCCACTCTCCAGGTACTCGCGCAGGGTGTTCCACAAGGGACTTCTGGAGCACCTTGTACACTCCACATGCTTGTTCCAAACCTCAGGGATCCAAGTGCCAGTGTTCCTCCCTGCCCCCCTCCGGGTATTCTAGCGTAAATCCAGAAATTAATACAAATGCATAGATCTATGTAAAAAACACCAGTTCAACAGGCATCACAGAGCTTCAGTGTCTGGAGACAGGAGTCACCATCCAGATCCAAGGTGGCTGGTTTAGAGGATGTGAAATTACTGGTGGAATTACAAGTTGCCTGGATGGCTGTGGAGTTTCTAATGTGTTGGGTCTGTGAGAGGAAACCAGAGCACTTGGAAAAATCCCATGTGAACAACAGGGAGAAGATACCAACTCCCCACAGGCTGAAACAAATTCAAACCTGCAACTTGGTGCCTCATTGTTGCTGATTTCAGACACGAGGAGAATCAGGAGAGCAGTCTGCAGTGCTGCAGAATAGCACAAAACAAAGCAGTCAACCTATATGTAAAGAAGCTGTGCCAGCACAACACAAGGTAGTCCATACACTCCATAACAGCACCGTATTAACACACCTGCAGCGAGGGCACCGAGCAACACGTCTGCGACGGAGGCGCAGTGCTGCTCTCTCATGCCGTCTTGGGACTGTGATTGAACCTGGTGCAACAGTGATGTCACCTCAGATTTATCACCTCCTCTCTGGGGAAGTCTCACACCACGGAGGGGGTGCAACCGGGGCCAACGAACAGGTGGGAAATGCAGAACCCTCCTGTGTCATCATTACGGCCTGCGGTCTCTAAACAGCTATTTAGCCTGTTGGCCCAGGCATAATTTATTAAGTCCTTCATTAGGCTACCGAGCACCTAATGCACACACACACACACACACACACACACACACACACACACACACAAAGGGTAAGCATGCCCTTTAACAGTTTTCTTAAACATCCATTGAGGTGTTCAGTTTAAACTTAATTATCTTTTATAGAAACTGTTCTAGAATGACTGTGATGAACTGGTGTTCCATCCAGGGTGTAGCATCATAGCTTGGTGCTTAGTGACTCCAGGATGGGCTCCGGACTACCGTGGCTCTGACCAGGATAAAGCAGTTGAGGAAAAGAGATGGATGGATTTCTATAATGACTCGTGGAGCTTGCATTTTTATATCTTTACCCCTTCATCTTGCTGTCTATTTCGTTCTGAGACATTGGTCAGTTGAGCCCCTCCTTGGATGTGCAAGTGTGATAGAGAGACTTTACGTTCTTTCTAGGGCCAGTAACCCTCTGCTTTGTGAAACTCTCATGAGATGAGGAATTCCTGCTTTTCCTGGAAACAGCAGGTCCTGATGATGGAGGCAGCTGAGACAGATGGTCACATGGAAGACCGTCTCCAGAGGAGAAAAGTGGCAATTGTGAGGACAGGCAAGACGTGGGGGCTCATGTTTCCTTTCAGGTAGAGAGTCGGGGGAGGGGGCTGTGATTCTTACAAAGTCGGTCCATTTATACTGTGCCCTACGCTGAAAATGTCTTTAAGCATCACTTATCTGAGCATAACAAATAATTAAATGCAGTTATTTTGGCTGCTCAGAAATCATTCTCTGCATTTTAACTCTTATTCATTGTGTTTTTAAATGTATTGCTCACAAGCCACAACTATCTGCTAGTAGTGAATCAACAAATCAACATAATAAAAATTGTGGCAGAAATTAATTCCAAAAAAAGATTATGTTAATAATAATCATGTAGATCACAGCTATCATTGTTGTCAGTGATGCAGAGAAAATAAATATGTTTTGAGTACTTTAATACAGTTATAAATTTAAAGGGGAACCCACAAATAATGAATAATGTTACAGTAGTGCTGTGTTGAACCACGTGACTGCAAAATGTGTGTAGAACCCAATACAATAAACATAAACATGTATTACTTTTATTTTTTGATAAACAGGCAGGCAGTGGCCTGATGAACAGGTAGTGGAAAAAAGAAACACAAGGTAGGAAGTAAATTTTTGGCCTTAAGCTTCTTACCTGCTTATACAGCTGGGCATCGTGTACTGGAGCAGTTTAAGGGGAATCCTTTGCTCAGCGGTGTTACAATTGGATGTAAAATTTGGTCTTTCAGGCCAAAGAAAGGTGATCTAGAAACTGGACTACCTGCTGCACCTGAATGTTTGCAAGTAAAAACTCCTGAAGTGCAGAACATGTGACCTTTTATTGTGATAAGCTGATCTGGGGCGGAAGGGTCAGCTGGTTAACATGTGTGCCTTGTTTAATCTTAATCCTTGGGCCACACGATAATCAGGGATATGCTGTATTTTATAGTCGTACGTAGCATACGTTGTATTTTTCCTAAAACAGCCTATGGAAACCAATACATTAAAAGCTTCAGGGTGTGATATATTTAACTTTAGACTGAGTGCTTTTTAATTTTTGCCGTATAAGCTCAAAGCGTAAAACAGAGGACACTCATTCAAATTTTCCAAGCGACATTCGAGCAGCAGCTGTTCAAAATTCTATCTTATGGGTAAATATTTTGCTATACAAGAAAAGCAACATTGCAAGCTATTAATAAAATCTTACACGATTAGAGACAGAATTATTCCGCAATGTTTCACTTACATGTGTATGGCGAAATGCTGATCTTTAAACCAAGAGGCGGGAATAAACCCAGCACAGAGGCAGCCGAAAAGACAAATGTGAATCACCAAATGAGCAAAAAAAATGTTCATTCAGTTTGATTTACCAACATTTTTTTTCAGGAACAGCAGGTATAATTACTTGTAAATAACTCTTTGACTGCGTGTCTGAAAAGTGCTGCACTTGGAATAAAATGCTCCATTTATGCTTCTTTTACAGGTGTGTGTCACACATGTACGGACCCAACAGCACATCTCTCTCTGCTTGTGTGATTCTGAAATTCAGTGTGAGGTGCAAATTTCTCTTTTGCTCAGACACAACACACATTTTGTTGCCTGCCAGTTAGCTGCTTCAAACTGAACAGGTTCCTTACGACCACGACTCTCACTCTGGACAGGTTAGGATAAGTAGGGTTGCGAACTTTGTTAATCCTCACAGGGAAATTTGTTGTACAGAAGCTGGGAACAGAGGACATGCAGGTATAAGCTGCTCATAAGACACATAACAAAATAAGTAAATGCTGTAAATGGATAATCGGTAAGTGATATTAAGAGATGCAGAAGACAGGTCCCTGTGTGGCATTATGGAGACCAATGGCTGTTGGTAACTTGTGCCTCTGCACTAAATTTATTACGGATTATTGTTATATTGCCATCTTAATTGTGTGTTTACTTTGTATGTAATAAACTTTAATTGATATATAGCGCTACCTGCCACACTATTGTTCTAAATGACACTATTACATACACTAAAAGGAAATAAAGTTCTTCCTCCAGCAAAAATGTCTGTCTTTTTACGTTTTTCAGCCTTTCAGGGCACTGGCTAACACATGTTATCTGGGGATCCAGGACTGCTTATAACTCTTATTTCCTTGACAGAAAACACATTATTTTTACTATGATTACCAGCTGAGTGCTGACAAAGGCGAAAGCAGAGAAATAGATGCTATTCTGGATGGAACAGTCCTGACTTTGTGGAAGAAGCAGACAGGAATAGAACCTTTTCTGTATGTGCTGTGTGTGTGTGTGTGTGTGTGTGTGTGTTTTAATAAATCTGTCACTACTGACACCCGATAGATGAGAATTGAGGTAATCGATGCCATCTCATCATAAATGAACAGTGCACAGGTTTCTGCAAAATGCATATGTATGACATCACTGTGTCAATTGTTCAAAGGATAAATTTTACATTTTATAATTAACAAGTAATATTATGCTATTTCACTCTTAACTCTGCTGTATACATTTCTTTTGCTGCACTGATTTTTCTATGCTATATGTTTCAGGTTCAAGTACTTCTACGATGGAGGTGTCAAAATAATTCCTGGATGTTGTGTGTTTGTTGGTACAAAAATAACGTAATTACTGATTATTACGTTTAGTCAAAATATTTGCTAATATTTGCTATTTACAATATTTCTTCTACGAGTAATAAGAATTATTAGGAAGATAAGCCAAACACGTGACATTCTGCTGTAGCCTACATTTAATAAATCTGAGCATGTGAACTGTGTAAGAGAGTGTTTCTGGCTTATTTTAATACCTAACAGTTATAGCTAGTTCTGGAGTAAAGAACACATTATCCACTAAGAAGGCATCCACTAGTAATACAAAATATTAAATTCTGCCACTCTCAAAAATAATATCAATAAAATTAATAATTCAGATTTGATTAAAAGAGGTGCCTACTATATAACCAGTGCCTGTGCTGGTTATGAACTGGGTGAACTGTGGCACTGGAGGACAGTAATGTCAGTAATATGAGGAGGTGAGAAAACAGACCCTAGAGATGAGCGATCTCGTAACCATATACTTCATATGACAAAGGAAAACGAAAAATTGAGACGCGTCACGTTTTTCCTGTTCACCCTCAGTGAGTCCGAATGCAAACAGATTAGGATGAGATAATCCATCCAATGTTTTCACAGCTCATTCCAAGGTCAGAAACTGCACATTGGACAGTTTTCTTCACAAATACCTAAACCGCTTTGATCTGATTGTTTTCCCATTTCAAATATATAAAAACAGCTTGTAATGATGAATTCTGATCAAAATAAAGCAAGCGACAAAGAGAAAGAAAATTGCCTTTGGGTTCTAATATTGATGTCTTTAAACTGAAACAAAATGAGTGCGGTTTTCTTATTGTTTTCATCCATCGTTGTGTTTGAAGCTCCATCTTTGGTTGTACAGGACTGGTATGCATGTATACGCTCACTGCATGTCCCGTCCCCTTAGCGGATGTGTTAGATTGCTGGTACCCATGAGGATACATCAAGCACAAGGCTGTGGTATTTAACATCATGGAAAGGAAAATTACAGATGAGCAGGGCAATGCCCTTCAGCAGGGTTAATAAGTCAGCGTGACCTCCTGTAGGAGCGAGACCCAGGCCAGCGAGGTGACAAGTCAGGCAGGTTAACAGGATTACAGAGACAAACAGGAAACATCCGGAAGTTATTGTGGGCCCCAGTTACCAAAGCAGATTGATTTACACCAGAAACTTGCTGTAGAAGCACCTGAATGTCACCTTTCTATGTCGGAGTGTGAGGACAGCAGGGCCGTGGCAGTCAATGGTCACGCTTACGAAAGGACCCCAGGCGAGTGTGCCTGTGGTCTAAATAGAACTGGGAGATGGTCACCAAAACTGCCACCTTTCAAAAGACAGTGCAGACCCTGCGGCCTTGCTGGCCTTATAAGTCGACTGAAGGACAGAGAATTTAACAAGAAAACACTTGGCACTTCATTTCTTTTCCTTGAATAAGACTCACAAATGCATATTTTGTATTACAATGGTAGATTTACATGCTCGTCGCTCATTTTCAGTAACTTCTTGTCCTTGTGATGCTGATCCAATCCCCGGATCACTTGACTGTGGGCAAGGAGGGGCACACCGGCACACACAAGCACAGCTGCACACTGCGGGCAATTTAGAGGGATTAATTAACCTGAAACACACATCTTTGGACTGGGAGAAACCTGGGCCACCTGGAGGAACCCCACACAGACATGGGGAGAAGACGCAAACTCCCCACATGTTAAGATGGATCAGAACTCAGACCTGAACAATCCAGGTGCTGTAACGCATTAAAATTATAACTTGGAAAAATCGTGCGCTGTTAAAGTGAAAGTTAGAATTAAAAAAAGGAATCCAGAGTGTGTTCAAGCTTTTCTTGTTCAGAGAAATGACTTTGTCAAAGCTGTAAACAAGAAGGATAAACCACGTCAAACCATGGGACACACACACCAGAGAATAGCATACATTCATCTTCATTAAACCAATTTCAAAATTAACTTGACCTTTCACCTACCATTTACTAAAACTAGACAATCGATGCTAATAAAATTAGACAAAACAATATGTCTGTGACTACGCCTGCACTCTGTGTTTCTCGGCTCTGAAAGATCCGTTTTATTATATATGGCAAACATCACTGTTTATTTTCAGACCAAAGTGTACGAGAGTCTCTGGGACCAGATGCAGTACATTTTTATTCGTATTTCTCAAATTTTCCCTCAGCCGGGGGGGTGAAGGTCCACGTGGGCTGGACCAGGCGGCTAGAGGCTAAGGTGCGCAGATCCATGTGTAACCCAGACACGCGTTCGGGAAAACGTGTGTCCCGAGCCATTAATCGTCACTTTGAAACTCAGCCGTGGTTCTGCTGTGACGTTTCCTCCAGGGCTCCTGGTTCCTTCAGAACCTTCCCTGTCATGGCACTGAGGAACGGCTGTGTGCGGTGACAGGTGACTGACACCATTAACAATAGCCAAGACCGAACCGGACGGCTGCCCCGCCGACCTTCTGCGTGATAAATTACCTTCATCGGCTGGTTTTCTCCCGCAGCCCTTGTAGGTCACCCAGACGGCCCGCTTGACGTTTCTCCCGTACTGTATATGCAAATACCTGTCAATCAATTAAGGAGCTGCTCCTGGACCGCCAGCGGCACCACCTTGTGCGATTACAAGAATTGATTGTGCTGCACAGTCAACACAGCCGCCTGCCAAGAACTCAGGGTCAAGAGGACAGTGCATGAAACAAAAATGCTTTTGCAGCACCAATAAACCCTTTTTTCCTCCACCTATATTGCTTTTTTTTAAAAAAAATGTTATCTCTACATCTGCGTTGACTTTCTGGGAATAAGAGAACGGAACGCAAACAAAGGGACCGATCAATCGTGCCGCATCGCTGGCCTATCAGGAAATCTGGACAATGTGTGTGATGGAAAAAATGTTTATGACAGCAACTTAGGTGATGCAGTGCAGGGCCTGTTGAACGGTGCTTGGGCACAATAATAAGGCAGAGTGGGATGATGGGGATGGGGGAAGGGAAGGCTACACACGTTCTGAACCCTGCCTCAGCTGACTTACATCATTTGGAAAGAGAAGACTAATGAATTACAGTAGGAAGATATTGCATTATGATTCCCAATGTGAGAAAAAAGAAAGAAATTAAGATATTTTAGATCCTTTTTCTTAACATACGGTAAGACAGAGACTGGATCATGGCCATTCACTCTTCTGTGTGCGTGTGTGTGTGTGTGTGTGTGTGTGTGTGTGTGTGGAGGATTGAGGGCACACGTGTGTTTACATAAGGAACTGGTGTGTACATATATCATGTTTATGGTTGTGGCAAGATGCAAGTGCAGATTGCATTCATAAAGCATCCCATAGACTCTCGGCACCAGAAGCCCCCCACATTTAAATTATTCATACTGCAGCCACTTATAGGTTCCACATCTTTCGTCATGTAATTGCATCTCATTTTCGTTTTGGTACAAGTTAGGACATTTTGGAGCTAAGAAGAAAGAATCATCTGCGTGTGTGTGAGAGACCACGTGCTTCAGCATTCACGGTGTCCCGTGTGTTGGATGATGCTGTGATTTGGAGGCGTGTTGCTCACCCCTCCCGGTAGAGTTCTGCTGTCCACCCTGCACATAAATGAAATTCACTGCGTTTCCACGGCCCGGTGCTGTGGGTGTCCGTGAGCTGACTGAAATAACGTGGCACCGTGGATCCGCTGGAAGCACGTGGAGGGCTGGTAGACCTCACGTTGTTGTTGTCATGGCTATGCTGATAGCAACAACAGTGCAGGCGAGTTGGGTGCACGTTTCTGCTCACGTTTGTCTTAAGGGAGGTTCTCTCAGGAAAATTACCCAGGTGCTTCTGAAGTTGCTTTACCCCCGTGCATGGCATCTGTGTCTAGTTTTTCCCATCCGTTCCAGTACAGGTATCCCAGAGTCAGGAGCAGTATGAATTTAAATGACCATCTAACTTCCTCCATTTCAACTTATAATCATAACGCTGCTCAAATAATTCACGTTTTTTATCTTGCCACAGAATAAAAATGGGTCATTTTTACTAAATCACATGAATTTAATAACGAAACCCCAAAACATGTTTTTTAACTCTTTAACTGAAACATGCAGAACAAGTTTTTTAAATGCTCTTTTGTGTAAAACATTGTTACAGGTTGGAAGAAGCTCAGTCTGAGTGCCATGTATAAAAATCCTCTCTAGAAGCTTGTGTGCATAACTGGGCTCTGGGAGCTTATTTGCCGAGATCCAACTACAGTCTGCTTGCCTGTTTGATGACCATGTAGATCTTTTCTCCATGGTACAAATATCCTGATGGTTGTTCTCCGGGTGCATCAATCACAGCAACCAAGTTGGGTGTAAACAAATCCAATGTCTGTATAAACAACGTACCTTAAGTGACAAATCCCCCCATACAGGTTTATATACTTCAACATTCTCGGAAAGAGACCTATAACTTCTGGATCACCACAAGAGGGACCACTTCAGCTTCATTAAATCCGAGCATAGCTTTAAGTGATTGCAAAAAATACCATTTATTTCTATTCAATTCCGTAAGAATTGGACATTTTGTGCACAGTTTCAGCAGAAGCTTGTAAATTTGGATACAGTCCACTCAAAAGTAATGGGACCTGCCCAACATAAATGTGTATATTTGAGGTTTATTGCTAATAAGAGAAAAAGTACAATTCAATTTCTCCCTCCCAGAAATGTTACATGTCATTTGTGAGAGATCAGTTCTGCAACCCTCATGTATAAACAGTGAGTGGGCCAAAAAGATGTTGGCATGCAGTGATAAATACAGCAATAAAAAAGCACCTTTGAACTGTAAAATAAGGTGCTATTAAATATTGCCAGAACAGCAGGGCCAGCTTCAGTAAAAGCTGCCAGTTACATTGTGAGAAGAGCAAGATAAATTACGCTCCTTTGAGACCCCAAGCAAACCAGGGAACTTCCACAGCCCCCCCCCCAAAAGAAACAATCTACATAAACAACTGAAACTGAAGAACATCTGAAACAGCATCAAAATATAACCCCCGTTTTTTTGTTTTCTTAATTTGAAAAGCTGTGTCAGTTTTTGGACAGGTGGAACCAGAGTGTTGTGGGGGTTGAAAATGTGCTGAACTGTATCTGCTGCAAGTGAAAGGGCTTTATGGTGTGGGTTAAGGCTGTTGCAGGGCTGATGGTGCCAGAAGAAAGTCTTTGGCTTTAAACAGCCAGATTAAGCTGGCCGGTCAACCTCCAGCATCTTCTAACACTCCTGTGGCCTGGACCCATTGGGTCACAATGAGCTTTTTAATACACTCTGAAGTGCAGCAAGCCCTTTGGATGGGTAGTTTCAGCAGCTACAACCCACTGCTTCTTAAATGTGTACCCCCCCCCAAACCCTGACATATAGCTCACATTTGAATGTGTTTGAATGCATTTGATTTGAATGTATGTCTCTTCAAAAGAACACTGTGCATTCGGAACTATCGGGCAGGTTGCATTTTCCAGGCCTCTTTGGTCTCATGGGAATTACTTATGATATCACAACTGGTTGTGCTCATAGTTTTAATTTTTAAGTATGTTTTTTAACTCTGCATTTGTAATGTGTCTGAACCTCCCCATAGGGAACCAGGGCTGGGGTCGATTCCCTTGATTATACAAGCGGAGTAACACTTCAGAGCCTCATCTACGGGGATTCGCTAATGGCAAGTAATCCGGGCGCTGATTCAGAAAGAAACACAAGTGTATGTAAGTGTGTGTTCTTTCAAGTCCCTCACAGATTGAGCACCATCGATTTGTACACAGTGTCTGTTTTGCATAATGTTTGTATTGTTATTATTTTACTCATTGCTTTGACCTGGAATAGACTGAAAACAGTTGATACTGACACAGCGCCATAATGTTAACTAGAGAATTGAATTATTTGTATGTTTAAAAAAAAAAAAAAACATGGGTGCACAACAGTGATCTCCACAGAGAGGGTGTGGTGCCAACTTGCATTAAAAGCTAAAATGTGTTGCCTTCTGCAGACCATACAGTAATGCGAATCGATGTCCCATCATCTAATATGGCATATGGAAATATTCCAGCTACATGAATAAGTAATGCCAAGTTGCAGAGATGCGACTGCTTGGTCTCTTAAAATTACTATATGGCTTTTAAAAATGGCTGTAAATCTGTGCTCCATCAGAAGGGGCAACCGAGGCACCCTGACACGCTTCGGGGCAGATCCCAGAACAGCTCCATCATAAAGTGTAAATTTCACAATTTTAATTTTTAAGCTCTCAAAGTGGTTGCCATCTGTCTCAAACATCCCTGAAAAAGTCATATCTGAGTCACGATTGGTTCCGTGAAAATTTTTGCACTGTTGCATAACAGAGGGAAGAAACTTTGCAATTAACTTTGGCAAATAAAGCCAAACTCATGTTATAACATGTCCTTTTCTGGGAAGAATAGGAGAAATCTGTACAAATTTTCCTTTGCAATGTGTAGCTTACATTTGACTCCTTGCCTCCAGGCCATTTTTTTGTCTCCCTTGCTTGAAGGAAATATTTTCAGAAAGGCAGGATAAAATATATTACACATGAATATGATATATTATTTTAAAAAAAGTTTAAAAAATCAATGCCAACAAGCAACAATTTTTCTTTCAGAAACATGCAGCGTTGCAGTTTTTGCCATGATCCTTCAGTCCACATTTGTAGCCACATTCCAGAGGATGCCTCTGACACAGCATGCCCCTGGCTGGTAGCCGCAGGACGGTCCATCGCTGTCAAAGCCGTCCAGGTCCCTGCAGCAGCTGTGGACCAATTATAAATGTCACAGTTGAGTGACTCATATTTACATTTCATTAAGGGCCCCATCTTCTGCCCATCTAAACAGAATGCACAGTGACCACCAGGCAGGGATATTATCCCTAACTTTTAATTGCCTTCTAATGTTTCCTGTGGCCTGGGCGGGGCTGCGGAGGGACATTGGATCCCTCCCCGAACCAAGACATAGTGCCGCGTCTGTCTCCTTCCACCTTGACGCATACAAACCTATTTGGAAGACAGCCGAGGGTGTGAAATTGCTCAGTTAAAAATAACCGAGGTGATATTTGTGCCACATGTCAGCAGCATCCACCCTAAGACAGGATTTGTGTCCGTATTCAAATTGGGAAAGGAGTGCAAAACTATTTCACTGTGTGCTGGAATTCTACCCAGATGAAAGCATTGCTTGTAGAATTACCGGTGTTCTCTGCACTCCAAGAAAGATCAGAGAGGGACACTGACTCAAGTCCACATCAGACAACGTCCCAGCTGTTGATGGAGGTATCCTGCAATCTCCTGTGCGGAGACGTCCCCTCTCTGCTGCCCTGGGGGACGCCGAAACAGCGAGCGCCCAGCTCTACATCTCAGTAAACATGCTTGTTATTACGGATGTGAGGCCAGACGGGGAAGGTTGAAAGCTGCTGCTTAACCCGGGAGAAGATGGAGCAGCCTCTGGGACAGCCCATCGGTTACATCGCCCATCCATCATGCAATACCGCTGGGAGACCCGGGAGCAGTCGTTATTTCGCGGCTGGTGGCTGTTTATGCAAAGATGCACTTCCTTGTGATGGGGGACGGGGTAAAAACATCTAAGCAGTCCCCTCGAACCAACACACATATTTTAGTTTTTTCTTTTTTAAAAAAACTATTTTCATTGCACAAAACTCATGCTAACAAAAAAAAGCAAAAAAAAAAACTTTTTAGTATTATTATTTTTATTTAAAATATCACATGGAAAGAAATATGAATGCCTCAATTTGTCATCCAGTGAAATGTGTCAAGGGTCTGAATACTTTCACAATCTGCAGTATTTGTTTATTTTATTCCTGTTTGATTTATAAGTTACACTGATTTACCCATTTATACAACTGGCCAATTTTTATTGTACCAGTGCTGGGTAAACACTTTGCTCACAGGTACTAAAGTGGGGGGGGGGGGGTTTGCAATCCGGTTCATGAACTGTAAAATGAAAAGTCCAACCACTGTGCATGGGCTGCACTGTGAATGCAGCTAAAAGATGATGCATTTTTGTCATGGACAATATATTTGAGTCCATAATATTAAAAATCTGCTAAATTTTTCATGCAATGCTTATGTGAAATGACCTTTTCATATAATTATGAGCGCAGAGGTGCAAAAGATTTGTAGGAGCCACTTTCAATGAAAAAACATTTTTGTTCCCCAGACATGTGGGGTTTCCGGCCCTACAGTGGATCTCAGTGGCTCCCTCTAATTCTAATGCTCTGAGCTTCACAGCACTAAGTAAAAACAAGCAGCTGCTTTTTTCTCATTTCTTTGTTACAGGTGATTTTTTACATCAGTTTTTGTTTAGTATACTTCGATATCTAATATAACTTGTCACAGGCAATTTAAGTCAACCTGGACAAGCAGGGTGCATTTTGTGTTATTTTTTTTTATTGGAACTGGCACAGTGAGGCTGAAGTTTGTCTCACCATCAAATCGGGTTCAAAATTTGCATGTCTCCTGGTGGATGTTTTTGATGAAAATAAATGCACAAAAGCAGTGTGTAGTTCAAGCTATCAAGTTCTAACTGCACGTCAGCTCTCACTGACTGATCTTTGCTGATGTCATTTAGCTGACAAAATAAGTTCCTCGCTGGATCTGCGTTTTTACTTATTGTGTTTTACTTGCACTTTACGTCTCAGCAAGCTGTCATTTAAAAACAGCCGTAGAAGAAGCATCTGCAAAGTTCCGGTGGCCAGTGAGTCTTAAAGTAACCAAAACATTTTGTTTTACCTGTCCAGCATGGGTCTGTCATTGTTCCTGTTGTTTTGTTACTTTCAACACCACAGAGATATCTTTGCATTTAAAAGTTGTCCTAAAATTGGAGAAAATATTAAAAAGAGGTGTATTATTCTTTCACAATCTGTATAATTCTCACTTTCATACCAATCTTTCTCACAAATGAAAGATTGCACTGATTTTTTTTGTCATTTGTAATCATGTTTCATTCCGATATTAGGAAAATGAATTTTAAAGTTCAATTAAATGAAATTTATTTCACTTTGTGCTACAGCATCATGTCCTTACCTTTATTACCTATGTCACCTTTAGTCTGGAGAAGTTTACAGTTAAAGTTCCCCTAAATTTTCCTGAAGCTCCAAACTGACTGTCCTGGCTGACAAATTTCTGCAAGCTGTCCTTCCGAGCCGTGTTTCTTCCAGTATATGTGATATATGTAACAATAAAATGGATTTGTTGAAAATATCAATTTCTCACCTGGCTGCACTTGAACGACCCCATCATTCTTGACTGCTTTCCACCCCGTTATTAATAAATGCTGTTACTAATTGGATGGGAGGTGCTCAATGCCTTCAAACAGTGAATTTCAGTTTTCATTAATGATAAAATACAAAAGACAAAAAGACAGAAACTTTAATCGTTCTCTTGCACCCAACAAACCGTGGATCCATCTTCCTCATTCCCTACGGTGTGTCGGGCTTCGTGTTTATCTAATTAAGTATAACTCATTATCTGGAAAGCAGCGTTTCTCCTGTAAGCGCTTTTAAACATCTTGCTGCAGTATTTCAAGATTTGTAACCCTAAGCAGAACCCCGTGGAAGACGGAGGCATACATCTTTTGTGCAGCGGCCGCCATTGCGTTTACTTTGTCACCTAATTATTCCTCGGGAGAGGCAATTAGGCGGCGCGGCGCCGGGACCTGCCAGGCTCTCCGTGGCCTCCTCGTGCCGGGCGTCGCTCAGCAGCCGTGACGGTGGCGCTCGTGACAGACCTCCGCCAGCCACGTGCCTATTGAGATCCTGCTTTTAATCCGATAAACATTATTATCTTTAAAGCGTCTTAATCAAAACAAATGTACTGGGGTTCTCACATCAAAGGCTTGTTAAAAATAATTATTGGGGAGCCTTATCAAAGTAAACAGTATCTCAAACATTTAAAATAAGAGAGGAAAAAAATATTTCTCCACGTTCGGTGGTGTAAAAAGTAATACAAAGACATCAAAGTTTAAGGAAGTGACTGAACTGTTGTTTTTCACCAAACAGAAGATGACCCAGAGCAGCTTAACTGTGGCCTAAATTCACATAGACACTGCTGAGGGGACCTCGCTGTCCCACTGTGGTCACACTGCGCACCTTTTCCGGGTCACGTGTCCCTGTCTGCACAGAATGTCACCTGTCCCTCTGTGTTCTAGTAAAATTTGACTCATCTCTCCATCATTCATCTGTCAGAAACATGGTATCTTTCATCTGAATCCCATGATGCTGGGCATCTGAATGCATACAATGATCACCAGTTTCAAAACAATGTTGCGCTTCTGCAGTTTGTCCAGTCAGACGTATCATTTCTGGCAAATGAAGTCTATAAATCTTAAAAGTGTAGAACTTGAGGCAATGACTAGGAAAGAAACTGGTCAAAAGCTGTAATACAGACCTACACATTTCATTAGTGCATTATGGACAATTATAATAACCCTGCAGTTTTGGAGAGGACCACTAAAAACAGAAGGGTGTCTCAGACACAACCAGATAAAGGCACATACGCACCATTTAGGTGCTCCATGAGTTCCACAGCGAGCCCACTGACACCTTCATACATATAAAATCTGCCTCCTGACTTTTTCTGAGGCCCAACAAAGACGCACGCTGGCTGTCCCGGGTAGGGCCTTGCTAGAAGACAGGATAAATGTCCTAAGATTGATTGCCCAACATGCTAACATTACTCAGAACCCTGGCGTGGACTTTGATCCAAAATGAGAAACAATGAGCAGAGCAGTCAGCAGCGTGTGAACAGGGTCAACGACGCCTTTGAACTCAGGTGCCACAAATCCTGTCTCTGGCAGCAAAACAAACATTACGGTACAGCATGACAGCATCTCTTTGCATCTGGTTTTTGTTTTTTTTCTGCACACATTAAAACGTGAACAGTGACCAGCGATCCTGACGTTGACATACATCTTAACATACAAAATACATGTGCATCTTACTCAGTCCCAAATTGTATGAACTCAGCAGTTCTTATTCATTAGTGCACAAGCACCTTGTTTATTAGGCCAACATATTTTGTACATTCTGGCATGAACAATAAGGAATTTGAATTCCTGCCGGGGTATTTATAAAGGTTATTTGGTGCCTGGCGATGCATTCGTTTGCCATTTGTGCATCCGCGGTGTGACATTTATCAGGAATGTCCAGCTAAATGTCACGAGGAGAGGTAGCCGTCCTGTTCCTAATTAGGACGCCAAAGTCGCAGAGTTGGGGACGACGCCTCTCATAGTGGAACAGCAGCCGTGTGCCCACCCCCCTCAGCCCTGCCCTCATCGTCCGCCTCTCGCGAGTGCATGTTAAGCAAACTTTCTGTAACAGCGGACACACGGCGAGGATAAAGCTCAGACAAATGTGCAGAGCTGTAGTCCATCCATCACCTGCGGAAGGAGTCATTGTTTGCAGATTTTAACCTATAGGAGCTCTCCTCCCCATTGCGAGCCACAAATCATGGCAAGACAGGGGGCGCAGTCAGCCGGGGAGGGAACAGTTCTCAAACTGCGCAGGAGGAGGAGCCGCAACTTCCCAGCTGCCCCCCCCCATCTGCATCCCAGCTGTGGAAATACTAAGGAAACGTCACACAGAAACAATGGAGATTGTAAATGATCTTGGTTGAAATAAATGACAAACTGCAAAATTTACTTTCTGAACGGGAGGAAAATGATTTGAATGCTGGACTGTTTGGAGCATCTTGTAAGGTTGGGCAATGATCGCATCTCTGAAACGCTGTAATTGCTTCATCTTTTGCTCTTGTTATACATTTCCAGTATGTGGGCATACTTGCAATTTCTTGGTGTATTTTTTTCTGTCACTCTTTTGCTGTGACCCAGTGCTGTATAATAAAATTAGCAAAATGAAAAAAATTAAAAATAAAAAAAAAAATCTAATTGGTAGTGCAGGTATCAGTTACAACTGAAATTAATTAAATAACCATTAGCGACTTCTCCACACTTACTAAGTGCCAAGTTTTTAATGAAAGATTTCTGTTTTTAATATAACATTTTAATAATGTTTTTTATCTCCTTTACTTTTCGATGGGCTTTGGTGTTACCTGGGGTGACTCTGTGTAAAAAATATTTCCGATTGAAATTAGTTGTACTTATTCCTCTTACTTATGAGGTTTCGCCTCGCAGGCTGAATTCTAAGAACACGTTTCGTTCCTGAGTCGGGGGGACACCTGTACTTTTTTCTCAGCAAAATGATGAATGAAATTTTCCTGCAAAGTGCACCTGAATGCTTGGACAGTAACAATTGTTTAGTAAATATATACATTTTTCCATTCTTTCATACTACTAATCAACAGTTATTTTAGCACATTATCCCACCAAAATATGTATATTATGAACTTCGAACCAACAGGCATCCTTTTTGCCCCCCAAATTCCTGTGCTGTACAGCTGTGACCACCTGTTCAAAGCATGTCTGCTTCAAGTGCCGGAACATCATACATTAATTTTATTGCCCAGTTATTTTTGTCCCACTGTCCTCAGTGACAAGTGCTTATTTATTCTGATGTTATGGCACACGGTAAAAATTTTTTTGAGTTGCGCAAGGGTGTGTATTTGAAAGCCTCATCGTGTGTTTGCGTGGTGGCAGTGCGGTCAGTACTGGTTTGGAGTGGCTTTGTGATGACTACACTAATCGGGTTGGAAGTGTGAGCGCAGTAGCGCAGAACATGTTGTCAGGGAGTTTAAAAAACAGTCCCAGAGGAAATAGATGAAACTGATTTTTTTCTGCATCTAAAAGTGATGCATAGCCACGGAACACAAAGCAGCAAAAAGTTTTGAGAGCGTCACTCAAAATCACCTCTGAAGAAAGACATAATAGTCGTCATGCTTTGAGTGTGTATGTGGTGGTGTGTATGGGACAGTGGTGGATCAATGGCCCATTTGGAGATGGGAGCACCTGGAGACCTTCTGAAAGCACAGAGAGATCCAAAAACAGAACCTTGGGCCCAGGGGGTCTCTCTCTGAAGGGTGAGATTGATGATGTGCTGCATTCTTAGAAATGCAGAAAATGTGTGTGTGTGTGTGTGTGTGTGTGTGTGTGTGTGTGTGTGTGTGTGTGCGCGGATGCACGTGTTTGTTTGTGTGTTTGTGAGTGAGTCAGAGAGAGAGAGAGATACAGAGAGACAGAGAGAAAAAAGAGAGACAGTGACAAAGAGGCAGAATGAGAGACAGAGAGAAATAGGGAGGCAGAAAGGGAAAGAGACACAGATGGAGGAAAAGAGAGAGAGAGAGAGAGAGAGAGAGACAAACAGAGACAGAAAAAGAGACAAAGAGAGGCAAAGACAGAGAAAGAAAGACAGAAAGAGAGACAGAGTGAGTGAGAGAGAAAATGAGCACAGATCCTTGTTTAATCTGATCCTCTCAGCCGCTTTCGCTTCATCAGGCTGGGCTGCAATGGACAGTGTGGGCAGTGAACCAGTCCCTCCTTCGCAAAGTCACTGTAAATAGATTTTTTGTCCCGCCTCTTCATAGTGTCCCCTGTCCCTCAGCAAAGGCTCAGTCACTGAGCCCTCGCGTGGCCCATCGAACGTCCTGCACAACGTGCACATGGCAGCTCCATTCGAGGCCCCGACCCCGACGGTGTCCCCCTGCTCACAGCTGAGTCCTTGTGTATGACTTTGGCATTTCGCAGTAATCTGCTTTGAGCCACTTTAAACATTATTTATCATCTACACAACCAATGAAAGCTTAGGAGTAAGGGACAATTCAAATAGAAATATTTTGTAAATCTTCGGTTTTGATTTCTAATTTTATCTATTTTAACTATATTAACCATAAAAAATATGTAAAATTACAGAAATTAAACATTTTAACTAAATTATATTGAAACAAAATGGTGAAGAAAATGAAAATAAAAATAAATAGATTACCTCGGAAATGTTACTTTATTTAAAAAATATATATATATTTTATTGAAATGTATTTATTTAAAAATAAATAAATTACCTGGGGAATGTGTGCATCTGCAAAAATTCATATCTAATTGTCATAAAACAAGGTGACCTGTGATTTTGAAAAAAATTCTCTCTGCTGCTTCTGTTGAATTTAAGTGGCAGATGGTTAAGATTAAAACGCTCTGAGGCTGAGGGAGTCCGTGGGCTCACATTAAACCAAATTTTTCTTCAATAGCAGCAACCTTGTTTTATCGCCTCAAACACAGTTCTCATCACACACATTTCCCTGCAGTCTGCTGCTCCGTTGCTGGCCAGATTCTGATGGACAGCGTTCACAGAGGTGGGGGAAAGGTTCGGTGACACAGTGACACAGAGGTGATGAGCTGAAATCCATTTCTTCGCCCTGTAATGCCTTCGAAAGCCAGTGTTTCACACAAAAGCCCTGCACCCTGCACACCAGCATCACAATACTTCAGAGGTTCCCCAGAAAACACTTTAATCAGCTTACATTTAATTCCATTCATTTAACAAACCCCTTCCTCCAAACCAAAAACCAAAACTGCTTATGGCCAAGAGACAAACATGCAAACACACAATCATTTTGTCTAATTTCACTTTTCTTATTTATGTACAAAAAAGTATTCATTAACCTTGGACATTTTTGTGTTTTATTTTACAGTTTGTAGAGATCTGTTTCCATTTGATGGTCAGTGTTAAAGAAGCCTAAATAAATCCACTTTGGTTCTATATTGTGCAATAACACACAAAAAAGTCCAACAGAGCAAATTCTTTTTATAGCAGCTGTATGTAGAAAAGTAGTTAAAACATTTTCCCTCCTTTTTTCCCATGACAGATGATGTAACATGGGTTTGTGGAGCCGATAAGAGACAGGAGAAAAGTGGGTCCAGAGGAAACTTGAATGTTGATAGGAACTCAGCAGTTTTAAGGGGAGAAGGAGCTCATTCCACTGCATAACAGTCAGAACTGAGTTTCTTATCCGCACTTAAAACAGCAGGTAAGGTGACCTGCTGTTGCAATAAACTGCTTCAATAAAGCAAATGAGGGCCCAGGTTACAGAAAATACCCATCGTATTCTGTGACTATCAAGGACTCACACTGCCTTGTACCTGAGGGACTTGTTACCTGTACGTGACAGGAGATGTAATCCAGTACCTCCCTGGGTTAGGGTGACATCATCTCTCGAACAGCCCTGTGCTCACATACACAAGGACCTTGTTTTTCATCTTGCACGGGGGGCCAGCAATGCAGAACTGGGCCCCATTGCTGGGCGTGGAAGCCAGCCGGAGGAGAAATGGGACTAACACAGTGCAGATTTTCTATTTTAGGAAATAATGAGGGTGAGCATCAAATAAAACAATAGGGCGAGATCCTAAACCGTCTGCAGATGAAACGGATGTGAGTCTCAGAAAAATTGGGCTGAGCCACTTCAGGGATTTTGCCGCTAAGAAGAGCGGAACCCAGGGGGAAATCATTGTATTGATAAATTCCACACAAGTCTGGTGCATCTTATCTCATAGGTTGTCCTGTTTCCTTGTTTTTAGTTCAATATTTCTGTTGTATCTGTAGTAGGTCAGATTGGTCTCTTGCAGCACACATTTATTACCCCCATTTCTCCATTTACATGGCAACATTAACTTGAAACATGAAGGTTACATTTAAGAAGCCGTTTACTCTGCTTTTACTGTATAGCGACTTTAATTGTCCGTGCAGGAAGGCTTTTCACATCGACTAATGCGGTAAATGAAACCTTTACCACATACACTTAACATGAAAATGGAAACAAGACATAAAAATCAAAACCAGAGCTACTTTAGCTGTGACCAGTTGCATAAAATGGACTTGTTTAATGGTGTTTATGGTACTGATCGACATACTGGCGGGAGCAAAGCAGCTACGGTAAAGTGTAGTGCCTTTTCAAGGTCCAAAACTCAATGATCGGGGGCAATAAAATAATGAGCAGGGTTGTTGCTTTTTAAAGGGAAAATTTATGCTGAATTACAGTCTCTCTTGCCCAACTGAGGGCACTGATATCAACAAAGACTAAAAAATATTTTATAAAAAAACAGCTTTCATCAGCGTTTTGCTGAAGGTTGAAAATTGTGCCCGGGATCACGAGTCCGTTGTACATCGGTGACAAACAATGCAACAGAAACCCCTTTTACATTGTTTATCTTTTCAAGAGACCATGAAAAGATTATTCCACAGAAGCATTATCCATTTCTCAACGGTTTTCTGATATTGCCCCAGTTTGACGAAGCCATGGAAGAGCGGACTTGAAGCTTCACACACCAAACGATGGCAGTGGAAGATGTCTCAAACGCTGCTGGATTCCTTTTTGTGGTTGACGGCACATGAAACAAGTTTAATGTCGTGCTCCGGAGTTCAGTCACGATGCCATCTGTAGAGGTATGTGCTGGGGGCTCAGCGCTACTCCAAGAGGTCTGTTAGCAGAAAGATGCTTGTGCTCAGGTTTCGGAGAAGAAAAAACGCCTCGGGCCAGCAGTGAAACAGGGCAATCAATCTTTCACAGTGGGAAATGTGCTGGGGAGTTGGCCAAATGTTTGCTAACCAAGTGGCCCTTAATTCCTGACCAGACTAGCGTGAGGATGGCGCAGCAATACGCACCCTTGTGCCACACCTCAAATCCCTTTCAAGAAAATTCGCAAAACTTGTGCACTATAGCTATTTAACATTGTCAATTGCAGATTTTGTGCTCATTGATCATCTGATGGAACGACTAAGAGCACCAGAATATACATACATCATCGTCTCGTTGAAGATCTATTAACAAATGTACAGGGGAGCTTAGGAAACTATTTCGCTTGCATTTTTATGAATTATTATATTGCTAAGTAGAACATTTATTATGTGTGTTTTGTTGCCTGGGAGCAATCCCTAATAGCATGCTTTAGAAGAAGTTGGGACCCTGATGAATGCTGGTTAATCTTGGTTGTCAGCCATAGATTTCACATCCATTTCTCACATTTCACAGGATCTCCAAAGGGGAATATTAACAAGCCAACTGACACCGCTAAAGACGTCAAGGATCTTAAAGACATATTTGCTCTCATTAAAAAGTTCTAATTTTTTTTTGGGGGGGGGGGGGCAGAACAGGGAACAACCTTATTATTATATGTCAACAAATTCAGTGCTGGTGCGCTTTCATTTGAAACAATTCATTTGAAAAATTGAGACGATTCGGGTAATTACTTCATAAATTGCGGTAAAGAATAACTGAACCAATAGGAAAATAGAAAATAAAAGGGACTTTCATATTCCTGACTGATTTATTAAAACAATACTAGAGTTATTATGTTATTAACCATTCTTTAACCTAACCTCTCCATAACATGTCACCCTGAAGTCCTACCATGCAGACAGACGTATTTTGATTGAGTTTATAACCTCATACATCTGTTAAGTGGATGACTGCATTTTTTTATATGTATGTGATGCTGTGTGGACCATCCACATATAGATAGCATAGATGTCTTGTAGTTACTACCCCCCCCCCCCCAGAAAGGACACAGAATAAAGGTCATTTAAAAATGATTTCAGAAAGAGGCCCCATTTCTACGACTGTGAAACAATAACTAATTTAAGTATTGGAGAACCAGGTCTAGCACTGCTGAGCCCAAGGACCTGTTCTTATTTTATGGGTATAATTTCACCCACCGCTGCCTCCTTGGAGCACTGCTTCTCAGGCTCTGCTCGGTGTCTGTGCGGCCCACAAGAGTCCCGGCGCATGGAGGAAATTGCCCTCCGGCTGTGATCTTAAACGAGTTCCAAGATGGAGCAGCCCACACCTGTCCATATGGCACAGGCAGAGAGCGAGGGAGCTCACCTGGTGGAGAGCTGGGGACGTGGGTCAGTGTCCCGCCCCTGGGGTCCGGTCTGTCGAAAGTGGGCTCTGACTGCTGGGACCAGGTGGAGAGGAAGACCAGCAAGGTTTTAGGGAGAGAACTGCTCCATTTATAAAGGTGTGACAGTACTAATCTGGCCCACCTTCTCCCCGGTGCCAACACACTGCCATCTCAGCAAGCTTCTTTGGGTGCCATTTTCCTCAGACAAAATGGGAGTTATTTCTCCTCCTCTTAGTAAGAAAGTGCTAACACCCTGTCTGGGTACCTGCAGCAGCACTAGGCGGCAAACAGAGCCCCCGACCTGGGCCGAGATTATTATCTAGTGGAGAGACCGGGAGTCCGGTTAGCCTTCTCTTCGCTGCCGGGGGAAGTCTCCTTCTTCAAGGTCAGTGCAACACTGAAATAAGACCAAGAAGCCTTTCCTTACAACTCATTAAGCAGATACACCACACAGTCTTCAGACAGCCGGTCAGCGTTTACACTTTTTGCACGTTTGTCAATAGAAATCATTGCCTTTAATTGCATCTGGGAGAGTAAATGAAGGTCATACTGTCTGTGCTCTTGCGAAAGTGAAATTGTCGAAATGTGATCCTTATGGGCTCTTCGAGGTCAACGCGCCAGATGGGGTTCGCAGTAAAAATTGCAACACAGGACTGATTTATGCAATAAAATATCGACACAGAATTCATTATTTCTCGGATTGCAGGTTTTTTTTTGTATAGTTTCATCAATTTTAAATCACTCATACGCAGGTCAACAGTGCTCCTCTCTTTATCACTCACTTGTTATGGAACATTCCTGCTCTGCTCTCTGTGGAAGGAAGGAAACCAGCGAATATTGTCATTCTAAACAAAATAAAGGAGCAAGATTACCTTGTATTCCTTCAGAACGGAGCAGAGACATGGACAGCCCACAACAAAGAGGTATGGACTGCTCCGTGTACGTCTGTGTGTGTGTGTGTGTAACTGTGCACACATGCTCAGTCTAGGATGTAAACACCACACAAAGCAATGCTTTGCCTTTATTGTCTCGCTCTTATAATCTTGCAAGCAAACTAATGAGTATCTGAGGTTTTTTTTGAACAGGTACAAAGCGGGAGGTGAATTGCAGCTGTGTTCAAACACCGTGCTGCGGTGTCATGGCTTCTATGTTCCTGACTGATTGATAGCTGCTGGAGGGCATTTACTTCCCTCGTCTTGTCCGTCTTTTGTCAAAGAAGACAACAAGCGCATTCCAGATGGTCTATAATTTTTTAAAATTACAATCCCATCAATCTTATTCGCTGCCAGGTATGCAGGACGGAGGCTCACGAGAATGACAGCAGAGGACAGAGAGCAGGTCCATGGGTCTCTGGTTTGTAGGGAGGCCAGACTGGATGTCCCCAGTGACACCTCCCCATTGTGGAGATGAGAGGAGCGAACTCTGAGGACAGATGGTTGCCTTTTCATAGTGCACACCAATATCAGAGAGCCATCTGTACATATACCATTATAGACATTATATTTACATTACTTTGTGTGGCAGATGCTTTCATCCAGTCACTTAAACATCCAGCTGAAAAAAAAATCCAACGCATTTGAATTGCTACTCAGGTTGAACAAGCGGCTTTGCAGACAAAAATCGAAAATTAACGGTCCTTTGCTTTGAAGAATAAATGCAGTTTTTAGCCCTGCTTGGAAAAACAGCAGTTAAAAGAAACATCTCCATCAAAGTTTTCTAAAAGCTCCTTATTTGTTCAGCGCTTTGATTCCTCCTTTAGGTCTTAATACAGGTGCTCAGTTGGCAGAGAACCTTAATCACGACAGAAGCCGCAGATGTTACAAGGTGGCAGGTAATTGGCAGAGGGGTGTGTGTGTGTGTGTGTGTGTGTGTGTGTGTGTGTGTGTGTGCGTGTGTGTCTCCAGCAGCCACCTCTAATTTTTCTTTCTAATGAGCTTGTGGCTCATTAACGATTCGACTTTAGCGTGTGAATGATGAGCGTGTGCGTGAGGGTCTGCCGCCTGTCCGGCCTGACAGCGACCACTGCGAGCCCCGCAGCTTAGAGTTTCCACTTGTACGGGGCCTGGGCAGGAGCGTCCGACTTGCAGGTCAACATTTACCTAGTTGCAAGCGTCGGACAGCGTCCATCTGCGTGAAATCTGTTTCTGTGACACGTGCTTCTTGACTCGAAACTGCGCTAGTCTGTGGCGCAAGGTTGCCACACATCTCTATCTAGACACATTGAAGACCAGTCAAACACTAAACAGTAAAAGAAATGTTGAACTGACAGACATCGGGCAGCCAAAGCAGTACAGGAGGTGTGTAGAGTACCAGCCAAAAGCTTGGGTACACCTGGACACTACTTGAATGGTGAGAAGAGTGGAAGCAAAGTAACTCTCAAGAGTCCCGCACCTCTGGGAGGTGCTACAGAAGCTGCGGAGACATGGCTCCTCGTTTCTTCATCCCACATGTCCACCAAATGTCTCCACCATGTGTGCTCAAACTTTTGACTTTGCGGCAAACCCAAAGGTGTTCATCTTAGCATGACCAACCTAATGCTCAAATGGCAATAAGGGCCTCTTCCAAGTGAGTGAAAACCAACACCTGGCAGATTTTAACAGACGCGACTGTTTACGCACAGTTTCAATCTGTCAAGCGTGGAGTTTAAGGAGAACTGGCAAATTTAGTTGTGACGTGTCAGCAGGACAAGCGTCACAAATCAGCTGCTGCTGTGTCCTTTAACAAGCGTTCACTGGAAGCTTTAAGGAAAGGAAGGCAGATCGAAAGAGGACAACTCCCGAGAAAAGAGCAACAAGGGAGGAGAAATGGAAGCGGAGGATGTGAACGTGGAGCAGAGCTGGCTAATTAAATTAAACGCGCATCTCCAGAATATGCGGTGGCATCTGTTGTCTCCCGCGAGCCATTTTTCCAGGGCAACCATTGCTCCTCCACCCTTTCCCAATGTGGGCCGTACAGCCGCACGGCTCTGCCGGTGGATACAGCCTACGCACGGCCACATGCACCTGGAGGAAAGGCGGCGTAGCATTAATCCCACAGGACAGGTTCTAGAAGGTTCCATTCCCAGCCCCTCTGTTACAGTTAAGTGCCCTGTCACACGATACAGCCAAAAATCATTTAGATAATTGATCCCTTAAGTTGTAATGGGCATGAGCAGCCACGAAAACACGATACTATACTGTGTGTTCTAGCATACTGTCAGCCTGTCTGCACAATTTCACATTATAAAGCAGAGCCGTTACACTCAATCATCCTTTCAGTCTTTTTAAGCCAAATAACACAATGGTAAGAATTGTAGGCATTTTTTCCAAGAAATATTGCATGTTCAACCATTGTGTTGTCTTTGTACTTCTTCTCCTCACACTTTTCTTGATTCCCATGTCTGAAAGTTGCTACTGTCTGAGTAAAATATCTGTAATGTTAGTTTAGCTTTCCTCTCCAAAGACCAATGGAACGATGACCATACTTGTTTGAACACATTCTTCATGCAATTTTTCTCAAGGATGTAGTTCAATAAATCATTGAGTGTCACCTACATTCATCCATTCATAAACCTATTATCATTATCTGCTTCATCCTTGTCAGGGTCATGGTAGTCCAGGGGTCTATCCTGGAATCAGAGGGCAGCAGGGGTGCCAGTCCATCACTGTATGGCCTCACACACACACACACACACACACACACACACACACACCAACAAACACACATAAAGTTCTATACTATGGGCAATTTATACTGACCAACTGATCTGAAGTGCATGTCTTTGAACTGTGGGAGGAAACCAGAGTACCTGGAGGACCCCCAAACGGACATGGGAAGAACATACAAACTCCACACAGACTGAGATGGATTCAAACCCACACTTGCACAGCCCAGGTGCTGTGAGACACCAGTGCTTCTGTCTTCCTACCTACAGTTATACTTAATAAAATTATAATAAAATTGCACTTTAAGCCGTATTCTCTTTAGCACATGTTCTACAGTCTAGAGTTATACATAATATATATTTCAAGAACCTTAAAAACATCCTGTTTGACATGTTTTTTTATGCAAGGGTTTTTCAACCCTCAACCAGAATCTTCACAGTCATCACTCAGAGGTTCTAGTAATGGAGATGCAGTTTCCCTCCACACGTGTCTATATTTATACAACATTTCTATTTTTTGCCATGTTCAGCACTGCTTTGATCATTAAGGCTTTTTTCCCCACACCAGGAATATTTATATGCATATTTACTGTAATAAATATACACTATAAATTACACAGGTTCAGCAGGACCACATCTGTGTGCGGGGGTGGAAACCTGCCGCTGAAGCAGATTCGGAGCAGCCCAGATGTGGGGATGAGGCATGGGGAGGGGGGCTGTTTTCCTGGAGGGGGGGGTGCAGGTACAGGTGTGCTGATCCTGAGTCAGGCCTCATGCCCCCCGACAGGGAGCCTGATAAATCAACTGCTAAACCTGCATTTCAAGTCCTCTTGCTCAGTGGTGCAAAAGTAGAGCACTGCGGCTTTGAAGCAGCCCTGTCCTTTAGCTACTTATTTATTTTTAGCACCTTGCATTAAAGCAGTGTGGAACTTAATTAATACTCCATTATTTGATCTATTTTAGAACATCAGACATTTTGAAGCGCCAGTCTTTGTTAAAGCAGGTTATTTATTAGTTTCCTTTAGAAAAAAAATGGTTTTTTTTCCAATCTAGGGACACTGATCAGTATTGTTCAATGTCTTCATTAATCAAACATATTTTAAAAAAAGAGAATTTTCTTTATTGCTTTACTAGGAAGTAACTTAAATTCTTTGTGGTTTTATGGTCATTTCACCCTGGAAAACAGATCTTTGCAATAAACTTCCGATGCTAATTTCCACCTGTGCTTCATAACATCCAAATCTTCTTACGTCTCATGATAATCATCTCAGAAAGAAATTCCATAAGCATCATTTTACAAAGGATCCCTGTTCATTCTCACTGAACCAAACCTTGGAAAGAAGGAAACGGGATAACATTATAAGTGGATTTATCTTGCTTGCTGAGAAGTGGCTGGACTTCTGTAACAGGCTGTCTGGAGAACACTTCCTGAATTTTAATTTCATAAAAATCCCATCTCTGCCCTAATTAGATACAGTAATTAATGTTTGTTTAAATGTACACAAGGTCTGTTTGACCATGGCAGAATTTAATGAGTATCATTAACATATAAGAGGGTTAAAGATGAGCGGAAAATAACATGGAATATCGTGATCACATTCAGGAGACGTGCGATGTGTTTTCAGCTTCCCAGGTGATTTGGAGCAGCAGCTTCCCTTGCAACACTGTGACTTGCTGAGGCCCAAACCTTAGCATCCACAATGCACAATTATTGCACTCCATCTCTGTTCATGTCACCAGGGCTGAAACCGATACCTTCCCTTCATTCTCCTTTGCTGTATCAGTCCTCCTCCAGGGATGAAACTCAGGATCACCTGTTGCTTTGTGTGTATCAGAACCATTACTGTGTAAATGTGGCTCTTTTAAGGGTTGTTTTTCTCACCTTGATCTCAGAATTTAAAGATGAGACTACAAATTGCTTTTTAAAGGACTATACAGCACATGTGCAGTAATTCAAACACTACAGAGAGCAGATTGAACATCACACAATCCTGGGTTAGAGTTATCGAGTAAGACACCTCATGTCTCTGCTTGGCTTGACCCATCCGTCCAAACAGACCCTGAAGGCCCATTACTGAGTTTGGTGGGTATCTCAAGCCATTAAGGACGATTGCAGATGCAGTGAAAGTTACTTCAGGGAAATAATGTGGGTTGCTCACCACAAGGGCAATTTATAGAACAATTAGTCCCATAAAGATGGTAGCTAAGACAGCAGGTTTGGATGACTAAGAAAAGGAAGCACACAAACAAATTAATCCAGTAGAACAACAGAAAGACCATCTCTGTGACTCAGATCGCTCATAAAAAGTTTATAATAGTTTGGAATGGACAGATTATTCAATTCAGTCAAAATAAACTGCTTAGTACAGTACAGGCAACTGTTTCTGGGTGTTATTAGGATGCATGGTCTTTCACAAATCTGTCGCTCTGCCTTCATTTTGATCAGTAAGTAGGAAAGTCAATATTTACATATTTACAACTTGTTTTCCTGTTTGTAGTTATTACTGTCCTCCCATGCCTTATGAAAATAATGTGCTCCTGAAAAACCCTTTGTAATGAGAATCCTCATAAATCAAAGATGCAATTACCATTAGTTTTAGTGGGAAAAATTATATGTTCCCAAGACCCAAAAATTAGACCAATTTATGCTAAAATATCACCAGATCCCACTAAAATGAACACAGTTACTTCAACATGTAACATTTGTTAGCATAACATATTACCATATACTGCAAAGCTGTGCTTGTTCAGCTCTTTTACAGGTTTTAGGCACCAAACGCTTAAACACTCATAAAAACACATACGTCCAATATTCAACATTAATGTATTCATTCACAAAACAATAACAACAAAAGGAAGCAGTTGGGACATTGCACACAAGCTCACACTCACCAAAAAAAAATTGAAATCGTTTGGAAAATCGAAATGAGCACCAGATTTACTGAGATTATGACAGGGCAAATACAGGGTAATGGAGGTTGAGAATTTAAAACAACATAAATGAACAGTAACCAAGAAGAAGACTGAATGGTGGCTCTGGTCTCGCACCATTCTACTGTAAGGGGAAAAAAATCCAAATTCAGTCCTTCTACTTTCTCATTACCCATAATTCCCCCACCCCATAAACCAAAGAATCCATTGCAACTCCATGCAAGTATTCAATTACTTCCAGCTGCAACAACTTTGCTTTGTGGTGGTAGATTGAAAGACCACTTTCACAACAAAGATACTATGGTGAAGAGTAGAAGGCGGTAGCCATCTATTGAAGGCCATTGGATTATGGTGACCTTTTCCCAGATACAACACTGAGCAATTTCACTCGGAGCATTCAGCACAATAGAAATGCCAACGATGATCTCTGGTTTAGCACATCAGCCTCAGCACAATGACACGAGGGTCCAACCTCACAGCTTATTTTTTGTCACTTACTAGCTATGTCACTGGTCGCTGACCTTCTTTCTTTCACTCTCATTGGCTGTTGCACCTGCATTAGAGCACAGAACCTCTGTCACCAAAACATTCTCATCACAGAAACATAAGCGTAACTTCAGACATGAGATCAGAGATGAAAAGAACATTGTAGACAAGAAGATATTTTGGTGGACTATTTTAAATGAACATGCTTGTGTGCTTGTAAATCTTGTAAATCTAGTCCCTTGGGTCGCCTGTATCAATATAGTTCAATATCTTATAACCTTGCAAAGTTTATGCAGTAAACCAAGACATAAATGGCCAGCCCTAAAGTCCATAAATCTATCTGTACTGTTTGGGGAAATCATCTCTGAATTCATAGAGTAACATGGTGAGGTGGAACAACCAAATCTCCACACAGGATTTCAGGCTGGAGTGGCCATTGGGACAGGTGGGATGGAACAAACTGAAAGTGACGACCTGTGTTACAACTACCTGACCTGAGCAATGAACTTGCAAGTTTTCACTCTCTGTAGCTAATATTCAAAAACTTGCACTTACACGAGTCATTTGCGACCAAAATGAACTGCGGAGTCAGGTCTACAAGGGGAATGAAGAATACACCCCCTCTCCCCAAAGCCAGTACAGCCAAAATTCAGTCCTGACTGGTCAGTGAATGATCACAAGGGGAAGGTATGCAATCGGATTTTAATATTTCATCGAGGACAGGTTTCCCAGTTGGTTGCTAAATTAAAGATGGAGGGCAAGAGCAACCTGAAGAGAACAGAAAGGTTGCAATGAAGAAGGCTTGAGATGCTTTAGAGATGGATTAAGATGGAGTAAAGTGTTGCAAAATAACCAGCATATCCTTAGTTAAAGATAAGGAACAAACAACAAGTGTGTGCCATAAGCTATTTAGGCATCTTGAACTTTAGCTAAACATCCTGATGAAAAATGGAAAAGCAATTTATGTGTCAGTACACTGACAATCATCCAATATGCTAGATTATTAAAATCCACCTTTATTTCATAATTTAAAAGAACTGAAGTCAGTTACTGGCAAATAAGTTTTTCTTCTAATATGTTCTAGTACATTTTGATTGGTGTAGCAGCACTTCTACAAATTTTCCACATTCAGGTCTCTAAATGATGGCCCCAACATCTGGTCCAACACAAAGGGTACACATTTGCATCCCAGGGTTTGGATTGCTTTCTTGATCTATTTGATGAAGAAATGGAGGTGGATTAACAAAACACCTAAGTATTTCCCTCATATCACCGCACCAACCATTACAAATTGTCAGCTGGCTGTTTTGTTTGATGCCGTCTGCAGATTCGCACAGCAGTTCACATTATTTCCCCCTACTGTCTCAATAGGAAATATGTCTCCTACAGAAACATTAAGATCCCAGCAGACTACTTCTGAGGAGCCATTTCTAAACATATGTCCTGTCTGATTTGCAATCCATTCATTTTATAAGCGCCTGTCAAAGTGACCACACCAGCTTAATGGAATTCCACCACATTGTTCTTAATCATTGTCAGGAGCTTGCAGCAAACTTTAATTTACCAGACCTCCCTTGACACCCTCTAATATATTTTAATAAAGTCAATATAATGATATTTCAGCTTATTGTAATTTCATTTACAGCCTGTCACAGTAAATTGATATCCCTGCACAGACTCCCATACAGTATTTTATAGGGAACAGTGGCTGCACAGGGAAGGAGATGCAGGCATAAAGAACACAAAATCTTCACAAAACTAGTGTGGAAGCAAGTGGAAAAGTCAGGTGATCTTCTGGACACAGCTGGGCACAATGGTGGGTTCTCACAGGGAGAGCAGACAGCAGCACAACAACACAGCTTATGAGAAATGACTGATTTATACTTTATCTCAGAAAGAATAAAGGATTCAAGGAGATTGAGAAAGGAAAAAAAAACAATAAAAATTAATTAAAAAACCAAGTCACAATGCATTATTTGTTTCTATTTTTGCATAAACAGCCACAGCGCCAAGTCCTCAGACAAGCTGACTTAAACACCAGGGACCATTCAGCTTCAAGTGTCCTCAGCTAGTTCACATTCAGCCCAGAGGTGGCCAGTGGAGAGCTGTCCATTAGGTCAAACCCCACCCACACGACACTTTCCAAAATCAAATATCTAATTTAAAATTTGCATACTAATTGAGAGAGAGTATCGTTCTGAGAGAAATGTTCCCGACCATGGTGGGATTGTACAAATTAATGAAGGTGAAGTTGGGATTCATTGTTCCCTTTTCGTTAGTACACCTCCTGAGATGGTGTCATGAACTCAGTGGCCTTTTTTACACATTTCCTTGACTAAATTTTTTGTTTGTGTTAGTTACAAAAAGTCAGATCTCCGTGTGACCCACCTCACTGCTAAAATGGGAAAAATTCATGAGCAAATGAAAAGAAAACATCATCTACTATGAAAGCGCCTTTTGCCACCTCCTAGTTTTCACTTCCACTGGGTAATCTAAAGTCCACTGCACCTGGTCAGGGAATGAGCAACACAAAGCTGGATCATCCTGTGGAAATATTGTCCCTTTCAGAAACAGACCTCTGCTTAGTGTAGAGCCTACAAATGACATGAATGCAGAAACGCTTCTCCTTCTTGACCAACTATAATTGCTAATCTCCATACTGGCACTTGTTAGAAGAATAGGACATGATTCTGCTCAGCATCCTTTTGGGAAATTAATTCATTTGACTAAAGTGTCTTAATAATTACAGTGACATCAAGGTTAATTGCCTAATCTCTATTGCCATGGAGGCATCCTGTGGAAATCCCCACACAATCTGTTCTAGAAACAGGAGCCAGAAGACAAGTGTTAGAGTGGAGGGCTCTGACCTAAATACAAAGTTTTCCAGGATCCAAGTACTTAATAATCACAAAATTGGGATGGCGGCATCTCTCGGTAAGATGATGGCCGACACATGTCTGACAGAAGAAGTGGTCCATTGATGTCCACTGATGCACGATGAGAACACCTGAGAGATGGGCTGGATTTTCAGATTCCTACACTGTGATGAATCCTCACTTTCTCATAAAACCATCTTAGATTTTAATTGCTCCTTTCCCCACTATAAACATAATATTTCCTAATACTGCTAGAATCCTCTAAAGCACACAAGAGGCTGTTGTTTTTAGTCACAGCGCAGCCTGTCTTTTTATAATGCCTTTTTATGTCTACTGAAGTAGTTTTAATACTGGACTGTGCAAGGCCTTGGGGTTTGGGGGCTACCCATTACGGATTTTAGCTTCCAGGGCCAACGATGATCCCGGGGCCCAAGACTAAGAGACCCAAGAAACTCTTAAGGAGTTAGTGCACAGGTGCAAACATGGAGCAGGGAAATCAAGGAACCAGACAGTGGGACAGGTCACCAGCCAGCAATCTGTTACTAATAAAACATCTAACTAGGCATCCCTGCCATTGTCTGTGCTTCATAATGCTGTAGAAGCAGAAAAGAAAGTTAAAGTTTAGACACCTGAAACACAAGTGTGTGTATGTACAAAGGAATCAGTAGTTACCAGTGACCTATTCGTACTCAAAGTACAGATATAAGGTGAATTTTCTTGTCCAAAACCCACACACTAACACTACAGAAAAATCCACACTTGACTTGTTTTACCTCTGACATACCATTCAGATTAGTGTGTGTGACAAAGTATAGAGGTTAGACAGTGTAAGTCTAGTTTAATTTAAATTATTTGCTGAAAATCATGAACATTACATTATGCAATTCCCCAAGGCCTAAAACAATCTTTGCAAACTAATTTAGAGATCAGAGAATCTGGAAACGATCCAAAACGTACGATGAGATGAGGAAATTTATGTTCTCCTGACATACTCGATATTAGCTTTTAAAATTCACTCATACAAATATTTTATTTTTTAATAGATGAGTCACTGTGTTTAATGTGGTTAATACCCCTTCAAATGAGATATTAAAATGTATTTAACAGGCTGTGTGAGATGTGTGACAGTTAAAGAAACAGGGACGACTTTGAGGAACAGCTGGGGTAGCTGTATCGTGGGGTTTTTGGTCTTGCCAGGGGCAGCCCAGCTGGTGGCACACAACTCAGTCAAGCCTTGTTTGCATCTGTTGTCGAAGCCACACTCCTGTCTAATATTAAAGCCTGTCCCTCCAAAAATTACCTCTTAAATGCCACATTTACATAATAAAACACATACAAATCTTTGTTTTTAGAAATGCAAAGCCACACTAGTGCAGCGATGAATCCAGGGGAAAAGTTTACTGTGTTGGCACGGCTACAGCAGTGATATATCATGCCTGCAGTATTTGAGTTAAACATCTGTATGAACTGTGCCACTTGGCAATAGAATTTTCATAATCTGATGACTCGAATTAGAAATACCTAGAGAACAAACTGAACTGGGTTTATTCTTCTGATGTGCACTATCATACATCAGCATGCATTATTTTCACTGTCATGGCAACCAAGATCAGAAATCTGGTTTAGACTGAACATTTCTGCCACTTTTCTCTTGTTTTTTAAAACTCTTTCAATATGATGGAATGAGTTCACTGGTCGCTGTAAAACATGGCTAAACAAGGACCGTGGGTTTGTGTTCATGAAGAGACAAGTGACCTTGACTTAAAATACCCATTTTCCTGTATGTTCAAGGACTAAACTCTTCACTATGAATTTCTGCATCGTGTTACTTCCTCTACAAATAACAATAATAAAACTGGAGCAGTAAAACACTTGCAGGACCGAAAACATTCCTCTGTCACCAAACGGAATCGATTGAGATCTACTAGCCCAGCCAAAATATTGTAACTTCATCAGGAGTATGCATCCCTTCAAGTTAGCAAAATTCAAGTTATAATAATGGCACACAAATACGTGACCCTCACAGAAGCACAATCTTAGTCATCTTAAATGCTAAAAGTTTATCAAAATGTCATCCAATTTCCACCCAGCAGAGCTATTTCTGCATGTAGACAATCAGGTAGCTGTTAATATGACAGCCGTAGCACACAGTTGGTAAGAGGGGTCATATCCATAGCATCCTGGAGGACAGCTCATTCATCACGCCGTGACATGCATGAGGAGCACAATGTGAAGGTTAACCGCTTTAAAATGCAGAACGCAAACAGAAAAAGATCATATCCTTTCACTGTGGCATAAGTGAGAATTTGTCATATTTTTGCAATGAGAATTAAAAACATTTTTGATTTCATGACATGAATGTGGGGAAAAAAAACTCCTTGGAAATATGTAATAAACTGTTGTACTAAGTTGTTCACCTTTACCAACATCCACATTTCCTGTAAATTTCATTGACGTGAACTATGCCGACAAGAGATATGGAAGTTATAGAAAATATAAAACAAGAGGCTTTATGGTCTATAAAGAGTTTACTAGTTTAACTGCGATAACAGTTGCGCCTCTTTGTGTCCAGTTAGACGACTTGACCCATATTTGGTGCCACTGAGTCATCATGGTGGCTGGTTGACAGCAAAACTGTTTATTAAGGTACCTACAGCTGCGCTGTCTTTTGAAAATAGGCAGTAATATAATTACAATTATTCAAGTTTAATCAGCTTTAATTGGTACCTAATTTTTTGCTTTCAAAGCAAATTGCAGGTTCTGTTGTACTTGTACCAGAATACGACATCAACAAAGCTGCAAGACAAGAATGTTGGTTGCTAGAAGCCATAGGATGTGCATCTGCTCTTAAGTGCTTGATTAAATTAATAGATTAAATGGATTAATTAATAATTAATGGATTAATTGAGCTGGGCAGTAAGTCACCTCACCTAACCTTTTAAGTGTCAACAGTGAACTTATTAAAATTGATAACAAAAAAACAAGCAGGACTGAGGATTACATTAGGATATCGATACATTAATGGTTTCACCTTTGTCTGCTTATTTTCACTGATTTGAGATGTTTATCTGCTTTTTATAATGTAAACTTTACCTGGGTCATGGGGCTTAAACACCACAGGATAAGGTTTTCTGGAGCTTTGTGTTTCATGGAGGTGGAGCTCCAAATATTTCCAAATAATAGACCCTCTAAAATCTTCAAGGGTAACAAGATTTCATGCCAGACTGGGGTTACCCACCCAGCCTGGCGAGTGGTGCTGAACACTCATATAACCCAGCAGGGCCCATTCTGAAATGACCATTTGAGGACTCTTTGTACGTGGTCAGGTGCAAAGCCTGTCGGATAACAGACAGAGATGGGATAGATCTAGATAAATTAGAATAACTCAGTGCAAAATGTCACAACACTGCAAATAGATGACCTGGAACTCGTGCTGGAGGTAGAAAGTGCAAACCACATTGATTAAGTCTTACCTTCACACACAGTATTAGCTCTAAAACCTGACTTCTTGAGCAGGAGCGGTGACTGACCTGCGCTGAAATTACTCCACACAAAAGGGACCTGGCAAGTGTAAGAATACTTAACAGCCTATAACTGGGTGCCGCACTGCAGGAGTTTGTCTCAGTGACCTGGAGGGGAATCTGGATATGGCTGGAAGTCTGTTGTGTAAACTTATGTCCTTTGCACAAAACAGTTGGGCAGATGACTAACCTGTTACAGAGATGGTGGACATGGTGACAGAGAGAGCAGATTCTTGTTCTGCTGGAAGATTTCAGCATTATTGGAAAAACTGCTCACCTGATTTCAAAGTAGAAAAACATGGATTGGAATGATATCTGAATATGATGATAAGAAAGATAACAGATAATGATGCTATTTTAAGCACGTGGTGGCTCACAAGTATGCTTAGTATCAGAGTAACTTAGGTTAAGGATCAACAGTTCTCTACGAGCTCATCTGACAACAGTTTTTCTGGACACTCCGATGAAGACCGATGCTAAGCTGTCAATCATTGCATGGAGGCATACGTTGGAACATGAACGTTTTGTTTGAAGCCTAAAGTTGCACCAGCATACCAGTGCACTTTGGATGCCACCTGAAGCTAGGAGCAAATGAAACCTCATTACCCCCACAGGACCAGTCTTCACAGACTTTTGCTGTGTTTCTTTTGCTTTGATGGTGATCCAGTGTGGAAACTGAACTGTAGCACAAGTACTTCCCGTTGGCATTTTCACTACAGATGTATTTAGAAATGACATGGCTCTCCTTTCCAATTTTCCTGGTGATCTTAATGGCTCCAGTCTGAGTTGACCTGTTTTTTTTGTCAAAAGAGTGACATTTAGAGTTAGCAGTGACAAATGGACCCTAGATCAACATACCATGCGCTCCATAACAATCTCATCTACCAGCTACGGAGTTCATATCATCTGCTGAAGGGCATTTGACCACCTAAAAAAAATAGTGTTGTTTCTGCCTGTAATGTGGAGGAGAAGGCAACTTCCAAGTGATCTGTCCTTCTCAACCTGAGCTGCTCCATGCTGATGTCTTATTATTGGGTTGAACTAGAAGTGTAAGTTCAGTTACTCATCCTGTGAGTTTTGTGGTAGGATTATATCATAAAGAAATGATTTCTTTATTATCCGATCCTCAAAAATCCTGTAATGCTGAGGTGCCCTTGGTTGACTGCACAGAACCCTGCCTTTTTCTGGACTACAGGCAAATTAGTGTCTCAGACCAAGTGGTGTAGAATGTGGAACTAGGAATGTGCAATTGATCTCTTGCCTTTTACTAATCCCCACAGGGGATGAATATATCATTTATCCCTCTCAGAAGTGCTGGCAATAGAATCCAACCTTGGAGAGCCCTTAGAATTAGGTATTATTTGTCCATAATCTCTAAAATCTACTAGGTTTCTTTTCAGTTGAAAAGAAGGATGGTGATCTCAGTCTAAGTACTGATTATAGAGGCTTGAATTTCATCATGGTTAAATATCCATATGCTTTATCCTTCATCCTGGCAACCTTAAAGTAGGTACAGGGAGCAACTATTTTCAAAGAATTAAATCTACCGAATTCTTGCAATTTGAACAAAATCCACAAAGGGAACGAGTGGAAGGTGATATTTAGTACTTTCCTGGGCCATTATGAATATCTTGTTATGCTCTTTGGTCTGGCTAACATCCTAACTGTTTTCCAGGATTTCATTAATGAGGTCCTGAGGGATATGATTTACTGTTATATCATAGTGTATCTTGATCACTTGCTGATTTTTTTTACTTATGAAGACTGGCACATGGAAGGCAGGTTTTATGGCTCTTGTTAGCATAGTATGTCAAAAGAGAAAAATGTCAATTCTGCCAGTACACTATGGTGTTACTTTCTTTTAGCCTAACTCCTTATAATGGACCCCAGTAAAGTGTAGGGCATTCTTGCCCCAATCAAAATCACACTCATTAAGGAAAAGGTTCTTGGGGTTTACTGGAATACCATCATTTCATAAGTAGGTCATATGTAGTCATAAGGTTTTAGTACTGTGATGGCTCTTTTGTGGGTAGCACCACGATGGCTTACCTGGTCCTCCAAGGTAGATTGAACGCTCAGTTTTCAGTTCAGAAGCTGAAACGTTGGTTTACCTATGCCCCTGTCGTGAAATGTATAAATTATTCCGAAATTCTGCATAGAACTCAAAAACTAGGGAGTCGACTGTGCTGTCACAACATCCCGGGACACCTCCTCACTCAGTTCGATCAAGTTTTGATCAGCCAGGTTTAACATCAAGGTATTACCCACTGGCAAACAGACAGTTGAGAACCTGAGTGAGGAGATTAGTTAATTCCTGAGAAGCTACTGTAGTTGAAGTCAGTCCACTGGACTATGTATGCATCAGACTCTTATTCATTCCTCCATTAAATAAATCTCATTTCAATGTATCATAGTGTATCAACCCTGTGTTTTTAATTGGACAATGAACCCTGGTGATGTCCCAGCAGTAGAGAAATGATACCAGAGGAGTAACACTATGGAAATCTGCTCATGTCCACCTGCCAAGTGCTGTGACTGTAAAAAAGAAACAGGTCAATCAATGATGAAAATGGTGACAAACTCTGTGGACTCTGGTATGAGATTAAACTGCATCTTGTCTATAATGATCTCTCCTCAGACCACAGTCCTGAGCCAAGTTCCTTTTTATGTGTCAGTTGTCCTCTTCGGCATTGTCCTCCTCATCATTGTCTACATCTCTACTCCACCAAATGCTTAAGCATCCCTTACTGCAGTCCTCACATGTAAATAAACTTGGCACTTGGGTTTGCTACTATACCTGCCTCTTTGTGTTCATGACAATGGGCTACTTGGAACTATAAGAAGAACACCAGTGGTAAAAGAACACCAGTGGTAAAAGCCATCTGACATCCCTAGAATAGAAAAGCCCAGATATGTTGATGCAAAAGTTGCTGCAGAGTCTCAGATGTGGAAACAATTTGTAGAGGCCATGAAAAAAGAGGTTCAGACGTTCTTGAAACAACAATACCCCCAAGAAAGCAGAATGTTCTCAGTAAGGATACGAATGAGATTTGCCCAGAAATATTGAAAGTACTAATGTTAGGATAGGTCATGTTGATATCATGTGGAAAGGTAGGACAGTACTCTGTAGGCAGTGGAGGTTTCCAGCTTTAAAAGGGAAGATCAGTGCTTTATTTATTAATACAGGTTCCTTCTGTGATGTCTGTGAATAAATAAATGAACATAATGGTTAGTGGGCATAATAAACACCTAAAAACCTAGAACATTTACACAGAAGTGGTTGAAATGTGGAAAATGCCAACATTTTATTTCAGCCCAACCATATCTGAGTCAAGCAGAATATGAAGTGACCCTTAGTGCATCCATTTGTATCACTTTTTCAGTCAGGTACATTTCTCTTTAAAACTCTTTTTACGCTGCTGTGTATCAGGACCGAAAGTGTATCTTAAAGCAGGGAAAAAAACTTTAATTAAATTCCCCAGCGAGACTCTCCTGTGAGTTGCAGCAATGTTGTGTGCATTATGTTCCCTGATCTTTTTTAAGACGTCGGGCCTAAAAAGTGTGTTGTACTGAAGGGAATTCCGGGCGGGCTCCCTCAGCCCGCATTAAACAGACTCCGGCCTGGCAGAGGCGGTTTGTTTCATGTGGGAATAACTTAATTTTGTTCACTGAGTCCTCTGACTTTTGCCCAGTTGTAGCTAACTTACCTCACAAAACCCTTAAAAGATCATAAGAAATGAAGGAGGTGAAAGTCAAAAACCCAACAGGAGAACGCTCTGGTATCCTGCTGCATAAATGGGTAGAGTTGACAACAGTGAGACTAGTTCAATGTGTATTAACAGTATACCTGTGCAGTGGCTTCTCAGCTTACGCCTTCAGTTCTTCACAGAATAAGGGAAGACGTTAAGAAAATGTAAAATGTAAACAAAAATGTAAAGAATGATGATAAAATATTCTGCAACATAGGCAAATTAAGGTAAAACTGCAGTAATATAGATAAATACAAAATGGACAAGGACGCACACTGTAAATGTACACACACATATGATGGATGTCAGTGATTGTTCACAGTGGTGGTGGAGGTGATGAGGCCTGAGATGATGAAAGTTCCGCAATCTGACAGCCTGTGGTAGGAAGCTGTTCCTGAGTCTGGTAGTTTTGGCTCTCAAGCTGCAATAGTGTTCCCCAGATGGCAGTAGTTAAAAAAGATGAGATGGGGGGGTTGGGCTGTGGTGATGTTGTGAGCTCCTGTGATGCAGCACTTGTGGGTGGTCTGGATGGTGGGTAGTGAGGTCCTAGTGATGGACTAGGCATCTTTATTACCCCCTGCAGAGCTCCGCGGTCAGAGGCAGTGTAGTTCCCATACCAGACCGAGATGCAGGTGGTCAGAATGCTCTCTGTGGCACATCTGTAGAAGCTAGTGAGGATGGAAGGTGGAACTCCAGCTGTTTTCAGTCTTCTCAAGAAATGGAGACACTATAAAATAAAGTTAAAATAAAAAAAATGCTGTAACACGTCCATCCATTGATCCACCATGAGTAACTGCATGTCCCTTTGGTACATCTCCACCACCTTCCATTCAGTTCCGATTCACCAATTCCTCACATAAGTACATTTGTCAGTTTTGAACTTTAATATCTACATTAATAAAAGGTTAATAGTAATATGAGTTTAGGATCTGTATAAATTTTTCAGAAACATATAATGCATAAACATTTTGCAAGACTTTTAAACTTTTCTAAATGTCACGCTACATTAAAATTAAATCTATTTACAGTGAATAAAAATAAAACTACTTTCACTATATAAAGTCCAGTTCAGTGGGGATAGCTGACTGATTCATACCATTACTGTGCAACATTTCTCATCTTGTTACTAGATGACAGACACTCAGGGACCCCAGATATGAGCTATAAACAATGTGGGATTGAAGTGGCCCAACACTCCCAATTCTATTCTGTTTGAGTGCATTTTACTCCCAAATAATGACTGGCTGTGGAGGTACAAGTCATTTCCACTCTACCACAGACAGAAAAATAGAGCAGTCAAGAAGCAGCATGGTGGCCAGTGAGTAGAACTGTTTCCTCACAGCTCCTGGGCTGGTTGGGTGTAAGTTTGAATCCAGCTTAGTCTATGTGGCATTTGCATGTTCTTTCTGTGTGTTTTCTCCCATTGTCCAAAGATATGTGTTTCAGGTTAACTGGTCACTGTGTGTGTGTGTGTGTGTGTGTGTGTGTGGACTGGCATCCATTCCAGAGGCTGTTTCATATTCATAGCCTGGTTAACATGGATAGATGGATAGAAAAGTAATGAAAATACTGCACGATTAAGATGAAATAAAAGATGGAAGTGAAATTCAGTGAACTTCAACTCATAGCGAACGCTTTATACACAAGGAAGGAGACAGACATGGTCCCATTACTGGCTTTCATGTTCGTGTGCATTATGTGAACATACAAATTCCTCATATGCTGAGCTGGATTTGAAGCCCACTCTCGCCAAGCAGCAAAGCTCCAGCTTCTCCCACTGTGTCTGAGCGAATAAAGAGGGAAGTGTTTGCAAGTTGAATGTGTGTAACACACAAAGCCAGTTTATGGATTATATATGTACATCCAGAGTTGGAAGCAAGAGACAGGCTGTTCTGACTTTCTTTCTCTTAACTGTGTGACCATATTTCTTTCTACTACATTTCCCTTTTTAGCTCAAACCTAAAAGGACATGCAGATTTCAAACACAGTATTTCATCTTCAGAATTAATGTTCTAATATTTGTCAGATAGACAGCATACATTTTTTTTCTTTTTTTGCCACAGTGTTATTTGTGTGGAAAGTTGAATAAAGAATTGCTTGAAGCTCTTTTGACCTTGAAACCTCAATTTAAATAAATAAATAAATAAAATGCAATAATTAAGAAAACAGTGCAAAAGAAGACAGCAGCAAAATATTTTGAACTTTGCTAGACACTGTGTGTATAAATTTCACCGTCTTGGATTTTTATTGTTCTGTCATATTTTAGAAATTTGGAAGCATGCATCATCCATCCTTCCATCCATTTTCCTTAACTGCCGTATCCTGGTCAGGGTCACAGCAATCGAGACCCCAGCCCAGAATCACCTGATGCCAGGTGTGAAACCATACCCTGGATGGGATACCAGTTCATCACAAAACTGTGGAAGTCCCAAAGGTATAATTTTACACTAACACATGAAATATTACTGGAGCAACCATGAGCCAGCTGAGAAATATCCCAACTCTTTTTTTGTGCTTTTTTGTGCTTTTATTTGTACATTTCTCTCTTCATATTAGTTGGCTGGCTTCGTGCAAATACTATGGAATCCTTCCAACGATCCAACAGATAGAGACAAAGACACATCTTATATCACCGAGACCAAACCATCTCACATATCTGTGTACAAACAGAAGATGAGCCAAGACCCCTCCATTTGGCATCACAGACCAGAAAGAACGCCCTACCCCCAGCAAGCTCCGGCCTGGCAGTCTTCCACACTACAACTCAGGCTCTCAGAGACAGACTGGCAGCCATTTTGGTTCAAGACATCAATTTGAAGCCCCAGAGGTCGAACACTTGCCATTTAAGAGACGGCCGTGACTGGCGGACACCCGGGGCTGGGGTCCGATAGCTGCGGTGCGAGGTGACGGTGGGTTCCGCGCCTCTCCTGGTGTTGCTGAAGAAGTGTGTGTGACCTCACTGAGCGCAAGGACGATACCCTCCAAGGGCTAGGATTAATTCTCAACAGCCGACTCTAATCACCGCTTAATTAATGGCGGATTTCGTGGCTTACAAAAACAGCGCCATTATTAACCTGGACTGCATTGATTTTCTCTTCCCACACTGACAGTGGCGAGGGCTTGTGGCGTGTGGAGAAGCCGACAAATGCTGGAAGATACAAAAAAAGGGAGAAAACTTAATCCGTAGGCAAGCTGTATCGAAGGTTACTTTTTCACAAATGAGGGTTTGATTTGAACTAATTTTAACCTTTTTCAGAAATGCGACCTGTTAGTTTTTTTTTTTTCTTCAATCATGAAGATGTGAAGGAGCTGCAGACATGACATCGTTGCCAGAAGCATGGAAGGGGAAAGTGATGTCATCTATATGCAGAGTTATATCATAAAAGAAAAGTGATATCACCAAATAAAGGTGAGAAAAGGGAAAGTGAAGTCCTCACCGCATAGAAGAGGAGCAAAGGCAGACCGATTCCGTAGACTGAACTACATTTATGAACTACTCAGCATCTCTGCAGCATTCTTCTTTACCATATTGCCAAGCAGATTAAAGTATATTTGTGATATAAATGTAAAATGCATCTGTGATATGAAGTCGAAAATGGATTTTCTTCAGAATAGCACAAACTCCTCTGTCGAGGTTTATGAATATTTCAGTTAACAAAAGCTCTGTTTCCATTTCTCTATGAAAAGATTGTGAAGCAATGCATAAACAATATGGGGAGAGAGATAGAGTCTAAGCGATTTCCATTTTAAACATTAAAGTGGTGGTGAAGAAAGAAACGCCCCAAAGAGTGCAGCAAATATCTTAATGAAGATTTTAAATAATTTTCCTGGTGCGATTTTATTTCTCTTACACACTCCATGCTAAAAAAGGTTTATTTTTTAAGAATGGAAGCGAAGTTAAGAATTTTATATGCAGAGATAAAATGTAAAACATCTTGCTGAAAGGAGCATATTATAAAATATTGATTTAATGCTACCCTATTCCTTTATCTCATAGTCACCATAATAAAAAGACAAAGTAAATGATAATAAACATCCATTAGCCAGCTAAAAAATAAATTAAAATACATGCACATATACGTCTGTATAGTTTTTATTGTGTTTTTTTTAAACACTTAACTAGTTCTCATTTAGAAATCTTTCACAGGTTCATTCATTAGTTAAAAATAACGTTTGTTCCTGATGATCCTGGGTGGAACAGGTGGCTTGTCAAAGAACTCAAAACTATGCTGAGTGCATTTAGGTTCATCATGAATCACATTTTCAAACTGTATCTTCATTTCTGGAGAGCGTCTTTGGGATCTTTATTCTTTCAGAGTGTACTTACACTCACTGGCCACTTTATTATGTATACGCAGCTGTTTATGCATGCAGGGGCTCTGCACATGGTTGTGGGTCAGTGCCTATTGGCCAGTTACTGTCTGAGTGGAGACATGATCCATGTGACTTTGAACATATCCTGATCGTCGTGCTAGTCACACTGGATCCAACATTTCACAAACAGCCAGCCTTGTGGGATTTTTTGCACGCCAGGGATTAACAAATGTGACAGTGGCCTTACTTTACTAAAGTAACCTATACTGTGATGATAACAGAATGAATGTGCCATTGAAACATCTGCAGAAACAGCAAAGCTGACAAGTTACTGTTTAGACACAAGTCCTTGTCCTTGCTGAATCTAGGCTGTTATGTAGTCAACAGTGGATCTTAATAAACACGGGTAGTTAAAAAAGAGGCTCGTGTACATGTACGATTTCAAAGAAAAAGTCATGGATTTGCATTATTTTAATTACTTAATTCACAACCAAGAACAAAAGCTCTCCACGCAAGTTAAATGGAGGACAAGTAGTAGGTTTTCTCACTCTTTTATGTGGCTGTTACCTTGAAATGTTGTCTTACATAGCGCCTGAAGTTTTTAATGGTACAGGCGGCTAGTTAAAGTTCCAGGAAAGCCCCTTGCTACTGTGTCTTTGGAATATGTTTCTGAGCAAAACTGCATGTCTCTGCATGACCAAGCAAGGAAAAAGCTGCAATATTTCATCCATTTTCCTCTGACAGGTGTGACTGACTCTGTGCAGGACACACTGTGATGGAATGTTCTTCCTTTCCCTGCGTGACTTTCCTCTGGGTGCTTCCATTTCCTACCCCAGTCCAAAGACGCGTTCAGGTTAACTGGCATGTAAAAAGTGCCCAAAGCCGATGTATGTGTGGATGACTGAGTATGACTACCCTGCTATGTACTGGTGTGCCGTCCAGGATGTACCCCCTCCTTACCTGGCACCCAATGATACTGAGGCTCTGGACTTCTACAGACTTGACTGGCAGAAGCAGTTAATGAAAATGGATTGATGAATTTTATAATCATTATATTATCCTCAGCAATTTGATTTGTTACATACAGCCAGTCAAAAATGTTAGCTGTGGCAATTTAAAGCACTGTGTTAAGCAACAATATATAAAATGACCGTGGGGGGAAAAAAGCAACCTCATTATAAATGAGATTAACTAAACAAAGAGAGTTCCAACAGCACCTGAAAAGCTGGTGGAAAAGTCAATAGTCTTTCTATTTTCTCCCCATCTGTGACTTCAGGTGCCCTCTCTGCCCCAGTCAGTTTTCATTCTGATACTGTTCACTGACTATTTATGGAAAAATTAAAATATTATTATAATGTTACCTGTGTATTCACGTATGTTGCTCGGTTGTACAGTCCATCCTCGATTTTGCCAGCCTCGATTTTTCTTTCAGTTGAGGTGACACAGAGATAAGTTACCAGAACACAAAATAGCAAAGCACATATTTAACATCATGTTATTCTATCCATATCACTATGGAATACATGTCATATCATAACATTTTTTAAAAGTTGTCAAAGAAATGGCAGTACAGAAAATCATTTCCTCATTTGCTATTGCCTTTGTGGCCGGGGGTGTGTGTGTGAGACGCCACACAGGCCAAGAGAATCTGTGCTGCAGCCAGATGCTTCTCGTAAGATTTCAAAGCTAAAGAAACTCGCTCTGCTACACTGTGCTCATGTCTTAGCTCATATTTTTAACATGACGCCAACAGTACAAACGCAGAGATCTGAACAAGGCACACGACAGCATCACATTCACAATGTTATTTTTCACAAAAATCTTCTGGAACAGCTCATCTTCCATTCTTATATTGCTTTTGCCTTTTAAATGTTAGCCTCCAGCCAGGTTGTTCACTGGTGAAGATATGAATAAAATTTGAAATTAATATTGGTGGGACTTGTCTTAACCACTTTGAGACCCAATTCATCTTTGCAAAGTATGATTTCATTATGTAAACAAATTTGTGAGTAATCCAATGTGGTCATCCTCCCCGTCACCTTTGAGTTCACTTTCAATCGTGGCAGTGAGCAAACGGACGTTCTTATGCCTCCAGCTGAAAGGAGATGGGAAATTGTTCAACTGAACCCATCACTAGGATCTGGCCCACACATGGCAACCTTCTTCAAGGGCTGGACACCTACTTATCTACTGGACACGTTAAGTAGAATTATATGAGTTTCTGAGGGTTGAATTACATTGTTGAAATTAATAAAAACATATTTTGATATCTAGATTGTTTAGTTATATATGTTAATTGGACCTTGTCTATGATTTCTCAGGTGAAACCAAAATGTTCTAGTCACCATGTGGAAGACCTCATTGAATGTCTTGTTCCATCCATTCCACCAGCATTTCTGTGTAACTCATTCATCCTGGGTGGGTTGCACTGCTTGAAATAGAAAGATAAAACATTCACTTTTGACCACGCATCAGATGGAGTTTCATCAGACTATGTATTTACGCGCAGCCTGTCCTGCTGAAGATAGCAGCTGCACCTCGATTCCACAGCTTTTACTTGCAATCTTCTCATTTGTCACAACCAAAGCAAGTGAGGAGTCAAGTGAAAGTTGAGAAAGCCATGTCAAACCTGTGGTTTTGACATCTCCCTCCTTGTCACACTGTGCTGATACAAAACCTGTAATAGCTGCCTTACTTGTAACATGTTAATCACAAGTGAGAAAAAATCAATACATCATCAAGGTTTATGGTCTTCCTGCACTTGTCCTGAGAGAGAATGAAATGTAGTTTCTCCTGGTATGGGGTAGATTTGGATGACAATGAAGTTCAGGAGTTAAGCTGCAAACACTGAGTTCATACATTGGTCTGAGTCTGACTCAGAGTTTGTATGATGCCATGGTTTCCTCCTACAGGTGAATTGTTGCAGTGGGTACACGTGTCAACAAATGAGTGTACATACAGTACTGTGCAAAAGTCTTAGGCACCTGTGGGAAAAATTCTATAAAGCGAGGATGGTTCCAAAAATAATGCCATGAATACTTATTAATCAATAAACCTTCTAAAAAGTGCAGTAGACAAAAAAACCTCAATCGCATCAATATTTGGTGTGACCACCCTTTGCCTTTAAGACAGCATCAAGTCTCTTATGCAAACTTGCATGTAGTTTAAGGTAGAGGTTGGTAGGTTCTTCCAAACATTTTGAGGAACTGACCACAGTTCTTCTGCAGACTTTGACTGTCTCTGCATGTCCTCCCAGACTGACTTGATCATGTTGAGATCAGGGCTCTGTGGGGACCATACCATCTGTTGCAGGACTCCTTTTTTTTGATGAAGATAGTTGTGTATGACTGAGATTGGGTGTTTGAGGTCATTCTCAGGCTGCAGAATGAATTTGGGACCAAACAGAAACCTTCGTGATGGTAGATAAGAATCTACCTGTACTTCTTAACAGACACTGAAGTTGCATGCCTAAGAGTTTTGCACAGTACTGTATGATGGCCGGATGTCCCATCTAGGGTTTCAGAGATCGAGACCAGACCACTGTCACCCTGCACTGAAGAAGCAGATGCAGTTAACACATAAATTAAAATTACTTTTCCTTACTCTTCGCAGGTAAGTTCATGAGTAGGGAACACATTGTGTTGCGGAAACACTGACAAAAGACGCACTCTGTTGTCAAGTCGCGGCACAGCAGAGACACGTGTGTGTTTTTGTGTGTGAGCTCGAGGTGCCTCTGCCAACCGGAACACTGCTTGCTAAATGGAAGAAAATCGGGTCCAAATTCTTCTGCCTTCTGCATGGCAGAGCCAGAGCTCCTGCAGTGTGTTGGAGCATCTCTTCCATTAAACAGTGCACACCTTCTACTCAGCCCTCTCATCTCTCTCCTCTTTTTTAAAAATCATAAGCATTTCTTCCTTCCACAGTTTTATGTTTTTCTGCACAAATTTCTTCCCAATCAGATCCCATCTGGGACATCTTTTCGCTCTGGTCCCCTGTGAGCTTTAGAAAGAGATATGAAGGAACGGGTAGGTAGAAGATGTATGGCCATAGGGGTCACTTTGGGCTCCATTCATGTCCATAGCATTCATTGTTTTCTTATTACACACAACACCTTCCACCAGCCTCATGCCTTGTTACTGTAGAGTTCATCTGTCAAAACCTGTGACCTTCTCACATCACTGCACCTCACAGCCCATAGCATGCATCTTTCTCAGTGTGACACAACTGCCTTTCCCCAAACCGTAGTGGAATGTAATGTGATTCCACATTTATGTTCTGTGGAAGTTACGGTCCTGAATATGTTTTCCATTGCATAATCCAAGCACTTATAAGGCTGTCTGCAAGCTGTGCTGGACAAATCAACCTGAGCACTTATATAATAAAACGCTGTCAGAACAAGATAAGTAGGGTCCAAAAAAATTGTGTAACATCCTAGATAGCATTTTTGCACGATTAAACAATATTTTTCAGTTGATGTTCCAGGAACTGTATGAAAAGAGGAAGGAAAAATGTGTCAGTTTATTAGACATGTAAAAAATAGGGTGATTATTAAAAAAAAAAAAAAACTCATACGTGACAAATAAGGTTTTGTGACGACCTGCAGCAGCCATGAGGTTGTCGCCATTTTGAGACGAGGGTTCAGGAGACTGGACTGTGGGAATATGAGTTCTGTCTTTCCACATCATGCTTAAATGTTTAAAAACCAGCTGTCAAAGAGCACTACAAGAGGACTCACCCCAAAAATATCGAACACAGTGAACTCCCCACAATGCTTAGACACACATGAAACAGCAGTGCATTATGAGAGGGTTACAGCTTTGCCCACCACTGCTGCAGTATGTACTAATAATGATAATACTGGTAGAAACCTCTACTCAGCTATCATTTTCTGAAGGTCAGAATAGAACATACATAGAAGTAAAGACAGTGACACATACACTCTTCCAAAAAAAAAAAAACTGTACAAATGATGTCACTTTCATCAACAAATACACCTGTCCACCAAATTACCTTCCTAATCCATCTCTGAAAAGCAGTAACCAGACTTTAACTGGAAAAATTTAACTAGGACACCAAATTAGGGTTGCTTGTTTTTTTTTGGTTGAAACGGATCTTAAACATGATTTATTATTATTATTGGATTTATAGTCCTTACCTGAAACCCTGACTATTATAAATTCATTTTAACTATCCCACCAAAAAAATCCCAACCATTTTCCCCAAATATCAGTAAAACATTGTAAAATGGCTATATAACTAACAAAATATTATCATTCTCTCTGTTCTCTTTGCACAGCAATGGATGTTCAGCCCTGACATTTGGACACAGAGCCACAGCAGATCCCCTCACTCATACTCAGGGGGGTCTTCAGCATTTCACCACTGGCGGTTCAGACGTTATGATGGGTTTTCAGAACGTAAATGGTGTAATATATTGCACTTTGTGAACACGGCTGTTAAACACGCAGTTAAACTTTATTCCACAGCTGATGCTGCAGGTCCCCAGCACGGACAATACAAGCCGGACACGAATGTGTTTCACAGTAACAGTACATTGCAGATGGGGAATCTTCATGCACGATTCAACTGTAAAATGTTGCACACAATTCATTTTCACTTAATGTCTTTATTTCAAGACAAGCCTCGGTCCATAGTTTAAAACCATGATACGGGGAGCTCCAAACTTAATTTTTTAGATCTAAAAAAAAAAATTCAGCAGAGAGTGCTTAAATCAAGGATCAATTCCAGGGAGATAATAAATAAATAAATATTAAAAAAACAAATAACTGTGATCGTGTGTGTGCCACACAGGGTGACAAAGACAAACCTGTTTCACATTTAAATAAATGAACAATTAGACAATTAGGATTCTAACACAAACTTTGTTTGTAATCATCAATAACAAAATAATGTTTCACAAGTTGTTCAATACAAACTGTTGTTTTGCTGAAAAAAATAGTTACGCCTGGAAAAGAGGCCTTTATTGCCATCTAGTGTCGATTGTAGTCGGGATAAAGAAATTAATCTCCGCAGAAATAATTACATGTAATTATCTCAACTGCTTTAATGCAATGACATTTTTTTTATTTGTTTCCCACTTAGCAGATGCAATTATCCACTGGTACAGAGTTTCAGTTTTTCAATTATACAACAGAATATTTTTCCCAAGGGTTAACAAGTGCCCCCTGCAGCTCCACTGGAGGTGCCAGTCTGCAAGAGTGCCAGCTCGATGGTGCCAGACCCTGCGCGTGCCTACAAAGGCTTTAAATCCTTCGTGGAGGAGGGAGCGCCCATAGCCCCGCAGAAAGCTCCGGATAGATGGCAGTGGGGTGAACCATAGGCGAGATTCCTCTGGCAAGTCCTATGGACGGCAGGCTAACCCAGGCTAAGAACAGAGCCGCAACTGGACAGGGATTCCAGAAATGAGCCAAGAGGGAGGATTCCCTTATCTACCTACCTTACCTTATCTACTGGAATGGAAGCCTTTTTTTGTCTTTTAATCTCTTTAGATATTTTTTTTTAATCAAAACCAATCCCATGAGAAGTATAAACTGTCAGAATGAGCCACATGAGCTAAAATACCTTTAGGGGCTTTAAAAAGGGACTAACCAGTTTCCTCATATTGTATGCCCGTCTCCTTCTTCTCAAGTCAGACATTGACTGCCTGCTATACATGTTGTAACCAATGCAAAATGAATTCGGTTTATTCAGCTTCTTCTGAGGAACAGTGTGTAGGTTAAACCCAGTGTGCTCACAGTGCCACCCATGATCAGAAGCGGTTAATAAAATGACCAAAATAAAGAAAGGAACAGCGCAAAAAAAAGACACAACCTGAATTTGCTAGAAACCCTCCCTGCTGTGTAAAGTCAGCAGCATTGGGTGGGTTGTGTGTGTGGGGGGGTCTGCCATTTGATCTCTGCTCAACAGATCAATGATGTGCTAAAGTGGCATCTTCTGTTTTAGACTAGATTTGTCCACCATAAATACACAGTTGGCACACACCAAGTGTCAAGAAAATGTAAGTATGAATATAAATAATTATTAAAACTGTTAAAAGGTTTATTCTAAGAAGTGAGGCACCCAAAAGGGTTAAAAGTTCGATGGGTACAAAGCCCTGTCTGTCAATAATCTGCTGCAGAAAAGAGTTGAGGTTCTGTAACTGTTACTGTGTCAGCACTACAGCTGCCTTTCCCTGTTACCCTCTTCATCTTGGGTTTCATTTCTCAGAATGGTCCCTTAACTGGTCAAGGCAACAAGCTACACCAGCTGACAATTCCATTGTCCGGGAAACCCTCTAAACAACAGTAAATGTGTGACATAGACCCATCTTCTGCTCTCTGTAGGTGTTACATGTCTGAAATGTACCTGATGACTTCAGCAGTTAAATATGAGCAGAATGTTTTGTGCAGTGAGAGGCAAAGAGTTATTTCCAGGTTATATATGGTCCACACAGACTAAGCTGTGTTCCATCCCAAGAGCTGTGAGGAACCAGTTTTCTGTCAGTTACTGTTATACAGTTACTGGCTTGGATGCACATAGCTATTGTTCACCAGTTAGTCAGTAAATGAAAGCATTAAGGAACTATGAAGACACTGTTTAACTAACATTTCTGGGGGTTGGTCGTGAACTGTGTGCTTCTTTCATCCTGATCATTTGCAAGAAGAGTTTAACATTTTCATACTGTGATATAAAAGGATGCATTTCTGAGATCCTGGCAAGAAGGCCGTGGGGAGGCTCCGGCATTAGTCAGCTTTCTTCCTCGGCAGCATCAAAAGGCCGGCTTCTTTCAACAATCCTCACTATAATCTGCGGGCCTTTCCGAATCCTGTGGCCTGTTTTGAAGTTTGTGGCTTTGAGAATAATGCTTCACATAAACTTAAACATAAATCTTCTTTGGCACCAGCTAGAATGAAAAGAAATGTTATTGTGGATGTTTTGTCATTGAAACAGCCAATTCTCAAATGGAATTTATTGTAAGTTTTATGAGACAAGTATTTTTTATCTAAACTAAGATCGCTGTAGTTTATGCAGACAATAGGGTCTATAGCACCTCCCACTGTGCCCATTCATTTGAATACATTATTTAAATTAGCACCCCAACAAGAAGGTTGCCGTTGCAGTTGGAAATAGCAAGACAGGAACAAACCACTTCTGTTTAACTCTGGGAAACCACCATTTGTAGGAACAGTTCCTGCTGTGAGACACACTTGATAGAAAGTGTAGAGGCATCTAGGTCTAACAGCAGTGCTGTAGATTGATGTGGGGTAGATTGGGTGGATGAGAGCTAATGTGGGGTAGATTGGGCTGATGAGGACTGATGTGGGTTGAATTCAACTGATGTGGATTAGGCTGATTTGGGCTGATGCAGGTTGGATTGGGTTCATGAGGGCTAATGTGGGGTAGATTGTGCTGCTGTGGGTTGAATTAGGCTGAGGTGAGTTGGATTGGGCTGATGCAGGGTAAATTGGACTGATGTGGGTTGGACTGGGATGATTTGGCTTGATGCAGGGTAGATTGGGTTGATGTTGGTTGGAGTGAGCTCATGTGGGTTGGATTGGCCTAATTTAGGCTGCTGTGGATTGGATTAGGCAGATGTGGGTTGGATTGGGATGATGCAGGGTAGATTGGGTCGATGTTGGTTGGAGTGAGCTCATGTGGGTTGGATTGGCCTAATTTAGGCTGCTGTGGATTGGATTAGGCAGATGTGGGTTGGATTGGGATGATGTGCCCTGGATTGAGCTGATTTGGGTTGATGTGAGTTGGATTGGGTTGATGATTGTTGATGTGGGGTAGATTGGGTTTATGAGGGCTGATGTGCAGAAGACTTTGCTAATGTGGATTGAATTGGGCTGATGCAGGGTGAATTGGGTTGATGAGGGCTGATGAGGGGTAGACTGGGCTGAAGTTTGCTGGATTTGGCTGATGCAGGGTAGATTGGGCTGATGTAGGCTGGATGGGGTTGACATGGGTGGGATTAGATTGCTACTAACTGTCGTTTGTCAAGTGGACCTGTGTTGACATGAGGGAATCTATGTTTGACACTTGATTTTCTTGACTGACAGGGCTGCTGGGAAGCTCAGTATATCTCTGAAATTACATCTGTATTTGAACAGACTACAGGGTTGGGAATTAACAGACACACTATGACTAACCCCACATGAACAGTCTTCATCAGTAAGAGCCCAGGATGCTTTCTCATATTCTCTTTTATCGTTTTTTAATGATTTCTTATCATTGATTTATTAAAGTGCTTGCACTTCTCCAGTAGCTGATACTGTATTTATTATCAGGGAGGGTTTACATTGTAATAATAAAATCTAGGACAGGGGATCTGGAAAGAGTGATTTTTCACAAATGAATACGGAAATCAAAAAAGCAAAACACTTTCCCTCATTTGCATTGTAAAGCTCTTTCTAGTTAAAGTTTATATACCTATAGTTCATATTTCCTTTAATACAACCTCTTTGTTTCAAGAGCTTTTCAAATTTAGGAGCAGAGGATCGAGTTTTTTCTTGGTTTATCAACACCATTTCTTTAGGTTGGTCCTCAATTCTACACAGTCATACGTGAAGGTAATCTTTGGCTAAGCTCTACATGTAAGGTACTTGTACTTGATGTTAATATCAAAGACTGGTGGCTAATTTACAGGTGGATCAATGTTGTGATTTGATCCAGATTGATATTTCAGTGTTCACGTGTGCAGAAAACTGCACAGACACCTTTTCACTGTGATCAATTTTTCCTCTCCTAGTATTTATGTGGACATCAGCTAGATATGCAGACAAAAAGGAAAATATCAATGAAAAGGAAAGGGAAAGTAATGGATGTGTCATAATTTTCATTTACCTGTCTTCTGCACCTTCATTGTGACTTACTTATATGTATATGTAGACAAAATTTAAAAAGTCCTTGTTATCTGTACATGCATTTCTTTGGTTTGCAGCATAATAAAACAAAAAGCTGTGAAAAGAACAGAAATGTTGCTTATTCTACAAAGAAATTCTAAACTGACCTGGACAATATTATTGGAACCTTTAAAAGTTATAAGAAATAATTTGTTTTAATGATAATTCGAGCAGATGGTTCTCCTTTATTTATTTCCACAGGTGTCTTCAGTCTTATAGTCCCTCATCCAGCCAGTTTAAATGGAAAAAAGTCCTCAGTGTACTGTTGTATGCCACTGTGTCTGTGCCCTTAAACATGGAAAAGAGAAGGAAAAGCAGAGAGTTTTCTGAGGAGGTTAAAAAGAAGGCAACAGCCAAATATGGTCAATGTAAAGCTTAGAAGACCATCTCCACAGAGCTTCATGTTCCTGTGACCACTGCTGCCAATATTATCAAAAAGTTGGGACTGTAGCCAACATCCATGGACGTGACTGCAAGAGGAAAATTGACCTGAGATTGAAGAACAAGATTGTTTGAAAAGTGGAGAAAGAATTAAGGAAAACATTCCAGCAGATCCAAGCTGACCTTCAAGCTCAAGGTGCAACAGTTTCAAGTTGCACCATCTGTTGCTATCTGAATGAAAATGGGTTCCATGGTAGAAGACCCAGGAAGACCCCACTTCTCTCAGAAGAGAGGAACACAAAAAAGCCTGACTGGAATTTGCAAGCATGCATGCTGGCAAGAGATAATCCTTCTGGAAGAATCTCCCTTGAACAGAGAAAACAAAATTAGGGCTTCTTAGTAAAATGCTACCAACTCTGTTTGCCAAAACTAAATGAAGCTTTGAGAGAAAAGAACACCATCCCTACTGTGAACCATGGAGAAGCTCAGTGATATCTTGGGGCTGCTTTGCTGCCACTGGCACTGGGTGCCTTGAATCTGTGTAGGACACTATGAGATCAGATGACTATTAAGGTATTTTGGAGCAAAACATACAGGTCAGTGTGAGAAAGTTGTGTCCCAGGTCATGGGTCATCCAGCAAGATGAAGACTTAAAACACCTCAGAAAAGTACTTAGAATGGATGAGAAGAAAACACTGGACTGTTCTGAAGTGGCCTGATATGAGTTTTGATCTGAATCCCACAGAAAATCTGTGCAAAGAGCTGAAACTTGCACCTGAGAGAAGCTTCCATCAAGACTGAGACAACTGGAGCAGTTTGCTCAAGAAGAGTGGGCCAAACCATCAATGAAAGCGTGTAGAAATCTCATCCAGAGCTACAGACAGAGCTTCACTGCAGTTATTGTCTATGGTGCCAAGTATTACATTAAGGGTCTCAATAAAAGCCATTGTAAAGCCATTTTCATTTGTTTTATTATCCAAAATAATAAGTCATAAATCAAAAGCAAAGTTTATCTTCTATTAAATGTGAAATAAAGAATGGTGGGAAAGGTTCAACTTATTTCAGAGAAAACTGAATTTTTTTGCAAAAAGAAGAAGGGCACCAATATGTTCAACAATGGCCATCTAACACACAGACAGTGACTGGACAGCACAGCAACACCAACACCTAGCATGTGGGAAATAGTTAAAGAAAAAACATATGAATCCTATATAACGTGGTCTGACTGCATGAGTTCCGGGCCAGATTAAGCCAGAACTTGTTAAGCTGGCCCGTTGGTAGGCCCAGGTAACGGAGAACATTGGTTTTGTCCAAAGCAACAGAGGAACAAGTAATGAGACCATTTGCATCTCATTTGTAACAGAAACATGATAAGTATTAAAGCGTTAAACCGATAAAAAAAAGTAAAAAAAACGATAAATAATAATAATGATAAAAATAAATTGTGCATTTAGATGTGACTGAATCAAGATCATTACACATTTTGTTATGCTTGCCTGAAGTTGTGTATTGGAGCATATTGTCATTTAGTCATGTAATTGCTTGATTTTCTTTTTCTACCAGCCTTGTCACTGACATTACTGAAATAAGATTACAGACTTGGGGTACCAACTGTTAACATGATTTGAATGCAAAAAGAGTGACAGAATGGTGAAAGCCTCACATCATCTCTTGCTGTGCAACATCTAGGAATGTAACCCTAATGTAATGTAAACTTTCACAGGGTCCCAAAAAGATGTTCCTAGCTTATTGATCTAAGAGAAAAACACAAACCATACTGCTTCCTAATATAAGATTAAATTATCAAGTTTTACATTGTCTGAAAGGACCCGGCTGGGTTGTCAGTTGTTATTTTTCCATGTAGAATGCTTTTCACTAAGTGAGAATATATTAGGTTCCCCAAAGCAACTCTGTCAATCAGGTTCACCATACCTACTATGGATTGCAGAAGTGAACCGATTTAATGCATGTGTGTCCATCCATGCACAGAAAGTACCTGCTTGACATTAACGTGAATTTTTCTGTTCCAGCCACGTTTGCACGTGCAGACAGGAAAAATCTATTCAAACCAAATGATTGACTTGTGTATTCTCAAAAGAAAGCGCTTATGTCATGCAAGGCATTCAGACGTGCAGCGCAGCAGGATTAATTACCAGCGAAGGCTGTGATCAGCAGCTGGATCATTTATGCCTCGTGAAATATAAATATTTCCAGCTATCTAGTAATGCTGGTGAAAGCTTGACTGACAAGCTGTCATATGTTCCCCACTCGTGTCAAAAATAAAAAAAAAAAAGAAACAGTGAAACGAGACTGTTTTAAATCAAGGTAGTATCTTTTTTAACACTGTTTTGCTGCCTGCTTAAAGAAAGGGACATTTTTTACTTTACAGCTTTCTTATTATAGAAGTAATTCAGTAAAAAATAAACACTACTTGACTCAACTAAGGAGAGTGAGAAGACTCCCTGTCTCCCGCCCAGAGTAGGCTTTCGCATCTCAAGCAGGGAGCCTCAGCTAAGTAATTACTTTTAATTAGAATAAATCCCAGATTAAATCTCGCTCTTCCCTTTCCTTCGTTCTCAAAGCACCTTTCAATATCCGGCGGCTCATTAAGGGGCTCGGGGTCTGAAGGGACATCTTTTCCCCATGCTTATTACCAGGCCCTCTCTCTTTCACCCAGGTGTGTGCGTGTGGGGTGACAGGAATGGGGGTGGGCTTCAAGTCCACCCCTTGGACCCAACACCCCGTGAGTCTGGTCCAGCCCCACGGGCCGGGTGATTGATGGGTGTGGAGTTGACCGAACGCGCTATCTGTGTGGTTATTAGTATTCCACCATGCTGCTTTGTCTCATTGGCTCCTCACTGGCTCTGAGGCACAGGTGACACATCTATAGATTGATAAGACAAGGGCGAAACGGCCCCCTGGGGCGCAGGAGGGAGAGTGAATTAACCCCACACTACACATCCCACCACGTTCCAAGGAAAGTGCAGAGGAAACTGAAGAAGGAAAGGATACCAAAAGGAACGAAAATGAGAAGAAATATGGAACGTAGGTCTTGGCAGTAATAACCTGTGTCTGCTGAATTACATCAGTGCGGCGGCAGGGATGCGGCCCAGTTTGAAGTGTACTGATAAATCAGAAAGAAGCACTTGACATTTACACATCCTGTAGCTGTAACACGTGCATCAAACATCTCTTCATTTGCCCCACTTTGCACAACCTGTAACACTGTGCTCAGAATTCAAACTGGCTTCAGATGTCTACAATATTTCTGTAGCATTTATCATAGAAAAGTAAATAAGTATATAATGGGAGAAATCATGTTAACCCCCCAGCCTCTATTATCCCTCCCTTTCCAGGCTCAGAAGAATTCACAAGTTCAAAAACATCAGATTTGTTTGTTTGTTTAGTTATTCATTTATTTATGCTGAGACAGATTTTAACCCCCGTAATGCAATTTATCAACTCATCTACACTCGTTTTTACCAAAACGGATGTCCCCAAATTAATCATAAAGACGAAATCTTTCATTTGGCCCATTCCGTCGGGACTTCCGCACTGACATCTCCTTTCCAGAACCGGGAACTAACATATTTACTTACACAAGGTGTGCCAGACCCCCACGTACACTGAGTACCTAAACCAGCACTGGCTCCATTTTATGACAGCGCCTGACCTTTAAGCAGCCCACAGACTAGAGGGATTTTCAATCACCAATTAAAGCAATCTCTTGTGGAGATACCCTCAGGCCCCGGCGGAGGCCGCATTGATCACCTTCCCAAGCTGCCGCCGACATCAGCAGCCGAGCATGGCGGGCGCATTAGCATTCGGTCCCCAGGCTACGCTCGGCCGGCTTTCGCACTCCGCCTTGAGCTTTGTCCTTCAGGTCACCGCAGACACACTTCTCACATGGACAAATGCCTGTTCTCATCATTTCAGAAAGACAAGTAACTCTAATAACACAAATGAACTGAGGATGGTATGATGTCAAAATACAGTTCTCAATTACATTTTGTTCCCAGTATTAGATCGTGTCATCATTCCCTTCACAGGAAAACAGTTTTGTTGTTGAATATTTTGTGTTTGCAACAAAATAGTCATAATTAAATAATTCCTGTGCCATTGTATATGTTAATACAGAAAAAATACAAAAATCATTTAAAGATGAAACATAATGTAATGGAAAATGATCTATTTAAAAATTTCGCTTTTCCTTGAGTGTGGTACCTTTCCTCATAGAGGGGAGACACCATATTTTTGCTATTCCTTAGATTGTGCTCTTCTGCACTGAGACCACTGTTGTCATACCTGGGATTTAATGGAACCTCTCCTGCAGCTTAGGGCTCTTGGCCACAAGTTTTCCTGTCACCAATGAGACCACCTTGGTTTTCATGTTTCACATTCTCTCCAGTTCTTCTTTTAATCCTAGGTACACACACACACACACACACACACACACACACACACCATTCTAATACCAGGTCTAATCCCCTTTGCTCCCAGAAGAGCCTTAATTCTTTGTCACATGGATTCAACAAGGTGCTGGAAAAATTCCTTAGAGCTTCTTGTCCATGTTGATATGATTGCATCACGTAATTTTGCACATTTATCAGCTGCACATTCATACTGCCAATCTGCTGTTCTACCACATCCCAAAAGTGCTCTATTGGATTCAGGTCTGGTGACTGGGGAGGCCACTGAACTTTGCAGAAGTCATTATCATGTTCATGGAACCAGTTTGAGATGACTTGTACTTTGTGACAATGGTGCCCTATGATGCTGGAAATAACCGTTAGAAGATGGGTAAATTGTGGCCAATTTATAGCTGTGGCATTCAAACAATGCTCAGCTGGTATTTGGGGGCCCAATGTGTGCAAATAAAACATTCTCCACACCATTACACCACCAGCACCAGCCTTAACTGTTGACACAAGGCAGGTTGAGTCCATTGCTTCGTGCTGTTCACACCAAATTCTGACCAACCAACTGTATGTCACAAGAAATTAAGATTTAACAGATCAGATGACATTTTTCTAATCTTCAGCTCTCCAGTTTTGGTGAGGTGGGGCCCACTGTAGCCTCAGCTTCCTGTTCTTCTTCCTGTTCTTCCCGTTCTCTCCTGCTCATGTAGCCTATCTGACCTCCTCTGAACTCTTTCATCAAAAAGGCATTTCTACCCACACAACTGCTGCTTACTGGATGTTTTTTTTTTTTTTTCGTATCACGCTATGCTGACTCTGGACGCTGTTGTGCATAAAAATCCCTTAGAGCAGCATTTTCTGAAATGCTCCAACCGTCCTGTTGATATGGATACAGGTGTTGGATAACTTTGTTTCTTAAACAAATGAATAATTTAAAATCTGTGTTATGTGATTACCCAGGTTCCCTTTGTTTCATTTTGTTTAAAGATCATAAACCATTCAGTCTGACTAATAAGCAATAATATGGGGAATTGGGAAGCGGGCAAATACATTCTGCAGCAATGCATGTCTCAACTCTGCATGACACAATAGTCATTTTGAGAAGAGCTTCTTGCAGTGGGGGGTCAGGATTGGGCAGGCAATGCGTGTCACGATGTACGCCGAGTCCAGCGACAGGCGACACTACGCCATGCTTGTTTCTTACTTTGTGCCCTGCAAAACCGAGGGTGGTGGGAGTTATCTAGCCTGGTGGGAGAATCGCTGTTAAAGTCACTTGTGGCTTCTGAAACGGCTGCGTAGCTGCAGTCCAGATGGCAAGACCGGGTATCGTCGTGGTTGGGGGGGCACTGTCGTTCGGAATTAATTTCCAAATGCTGTCAATATTCCTCGGCAGAGGGGCTCTGCTGCGGTACAGCATTAAGCTTTCATGAAAGTAAAAGTTAATTAGATATGATGACTAAACTCCGGGGACCGTAATTATGCCCAACTGTGCGACTGCTCACCAGTAATTAAATGTCATTTTCTCTCACTTCACTGGGCCTTAAAAACCTGCCGTGAAAATGTCAAATACAAGAATTTCACCTGTGCCCTTTGGGTGGTTTAAAACAGAGAGAGGTGGAGTCGGGAGGGAGGGGAGGACTAAAAATCGGGAATTAATTAGCAAGTTCCTTTTGTCGTCCGCTGTTAGGAGTGTAACGTGTTACAGTCCAGCGGTGGTCCCTCGTGTGGTGGGATGAGGGGCGTGGGATTCTCCGCTGGGGATGTGAAAATGGCAGCTTGTTTCAGTTGGGAGGACAATGCAACAGCTTGCGTGTGCTGTGTGTGTCCTCGCCGGGGGTCATGGAGAGTCTGGAACACAGGCCAGGGGGACCGAGAGCAATTTAAAGGCTTTTCGTGGTCGTTCTCTCATCTACGGCACCCGAGAGGCGCCATCAAAAATAGTATTTTTTAAAACAAGCGCACAACATAATACTGCACTGCGTGAGCATGACATTATCACATGAAAAAGGGAAGGTCACCCAAACAGCTAGTCTGAACCATTAATTTTTCTTAATTATTTCTCAAAATAAGCTTAATTGTGTCACATGTGTGTTCTTAGGTGCTATGCAGATCAGCTTCCGCGCTCTGTAACCCTGCAGAATGAAACCACTTGCTCAGCAAAACTGGTTTCTTATCATCTTGAGCATGATTTAGTTTTCTCATGTAACTGCTGTTATTCCACTTTCTCATTAAAAAAAAAAAAAAACCTTTTTTTTCAAAGGCCATATCTTGGGCTCCTCCCCAAAACTTGTCTGTAACACTCACACAAACACGCGCACGTTCAGTCTACAGCAAGAAAGAGCGACCTAAAACCCCCACTGCTTTACCTTAGATTATTTTAACAAATGACATCCCGGAGTCCAATTTATTTCTGGCAGCTGGAAGTCTGGTTATACTCTAAAGCTGCTTCCAGCACCTCTGTGTATTGGTGTCCAGTCATCTGGTCTCACCAAGCAGCACTTCATTCAGCCTCTGAACAAGGGGCAGGAGAGGCAACAAGTGGCCAGGGAAGAAACCTCCACAGCAACATTAAAAGCCCACAGGTTCTGCACTTAATGACACTTGGCCCCTTTTGTCTTGCCACCGAAGGCTCTCTATGAAGACAAATCACTGGCTTTGAAAAATCAGTATGTGAGCAGAGCTTAATTATATCCCAACTATGGACAGAAATTGATCACTGAATATAATAACTTTTAAATGCCTTTGCTGCAGAAATGACTCTGGCACACGCTGAGTTTCAAATTAGAAAAGCAATGGGCCCTCCCTCCAGTCAGACAGAATGAATTGTTAATGGCATTTTAACATTTGCTTTTTTATTTATTATCCTTGTCTCCGAAGATCAGGTTGGGAATTGTGTGATAGTTTTTTTTTTTTGTTTAATTTCATTATTAGTTTGGTTTCTATAATATAATGGTGTACATGCACAATTTCCAAAAAAAAATTTAAAAAAATAAACAGGTCGGGATGCTTCTTAGGTTGGCACTTTATGGGACGTTGGAACGCAGTGAGTGTGGTGTAGCGGGTGCAATATACTCTGGCAAAAAATTCATGAAAAGCAGGCAAACAGATGGGTGATTATAATGATTTAAACAATTTACTTTAGCTTACGCTTCGAGGTGTTCAAAATTCATGCAAAATGCAAGGGAAGCAAAACTGGTGTCCCAGAGGATGGAAAGGTGTTGGGTTTTTCCTTCCACCTAAGCCCTCGATTAGGTAAATTACCTCACGAGTCCTACTGGCTGAGCAAGACCTCCTCATTGTGCTTGAGGAGAGGAAGGAAAATGCCAAAGTCCTGCTGGATTTTTGGCTTTGTGCTTCCAGCCCTTAAACAAACGGCAGCTGAATAAATCTGCAAACTAATGAGAAGTGGCTACAAACTGGAGGGACACAGTAAGCCACGGTGAACTTGTAGCGCAGATGGGGAGAACATTGCAAAGCATGCAAGTGGAAAGATGAAGGCAAAAAAGAAGGAAGAGAATAGAGAGTGGAGCAGCTTGGTATGGATCAGGCCTTTCAGGGAGGTGGGAGATGTGGTGAAATGACTTTTCAGCTGGATGAGGGTGTTGATGCTGCAGGCCCATCATGATGGAGTGCAGGCAAGATGGATTGCTGGCAAGTCTTTGCTCTGCAGTTTTCTCCCCCCCCCACTGCCTCTCCTGAGCCTCACCGAGGAGCCAGGCTGGAGGAGATAAATCGACAGATGGCAGTGAAGAAAGCTAAAAATTACAAAGTTGTTGAATGGCAAAGAGGGAGAGACTGAACTCTACTGGGTGCCAGGGAAATAAACTAAAGTGCCTCCAACTGTGAAACACAGACATAGACTAAATATCAGTAAATCTGGCTGCTCTTTAAACAGGTTGAAATACACTTGATGCTTTTGTGTGTTCATGCACATGCGTACTGTATTTATGTACGGACTGTACGCCATGGTAACCTTTCTGTTTGGTCAAGGCCGTGTGAGGCAATTCACTGTAGCAAAACTTTACTTTGCTGATATGCCAAGCCGGCATTTCGCTCTGTCCCCAGAGTTTTCAGTCCAACATCAACCCTTCATTTAGGACAGTGTGGAAAGGCTGGTTGTGCGATTACAGTGCTGCGAAAAACTGTTTTCCCCCTTCCTGATTTCCCCTATTATTGTATATTTGTCACCCTGAATAATTTCAAATCTTTTTACAAAATGTCATATGAGACAAAGGGAATGTGAGTAAACGCATAACAGTTTTAAACTATTACTTCATTTATTTATGGGAACAAAGCTATCCAACACCCATATCACCCATGTGAAAAAAATAATTTGTCCCTTATTAACTCAACCAATTTATTGGGTAAATTTCATTGATAATTTAACTGCACTGATTGATCACAGCTGGGCTGGACTGCAACAGCCCTGTTGGATTGAAACCTCACTGTATATTAAACCTCACCCGGAGAGTGAAGTGGTCACCATAGAGTTTCTACAGGAATGCTATGCTGTGATGTAGGGAAATTCCAGAAGTTGAAGAAGAAGAAGAGGGGGGGGAATTATTAAAATATATCAGTTGGGAAAGGGTTGTAAAGCCATTTCTAAGGACCTGGGACTCCAGTTTTTCTTCCACATAGGTGATACTGGTGACATCATCACAAGGTATTTCATGCTACATGTGATCCCTTCCATATGTAGAATAGCATTTGCTCAACTTTTCATTCATTCGTGTAGCATTTTCCTTTACATCAAAGCTGCTTATAATGTTTTGTCGGTTAATTTGATTCAATTCAATTTGTTTATAAAGGCTTCTTCTCACATAATGGTTCAGTTGAATAGCAGATTAAGACAAAAGAACTGATAACAGGTATATAGTGAGGCTAAAGATAGAGGTGATCCATTTATTAAAAACAATAACACAAGGTCTAAGCAAAATACAGTAAATCTGCTGGCAATTGAGGAGAGGAAAACAGAAAAAATCCCAAAAAGGATGCAAGGGAGAGAAATAAATCTCTGGGGGTCCCATGTGCCAGCGGCTGCCTCTCCCCCCTAGGGCTTCTATACATAGAAAAATAGTGGCAGGTGCAGCAGCTAAGACATGTTACACTGCTAAGGACAGCATTGTGTAAGACAGTTAAAAACTGAATATAGTAACGTTGAGGTTTAGGTAAACTAATGACATTATCACGGCAGGGGATCCTCAGCTCCTGGCAGCAGGGAGCGCTGGTCTCACCTGTGGGCTCATCTGGCCTCATCAGGGGAAAGGTGGTCAACAATCTGCGCTTGTGATACAAACTCAAACAGAATTAATACATCTGACTATTTTTCCTGGAATAACCTCATACATTGGCATTCAAACTGTTACCTCCGAATCCAGAAGCAGTGGCTTTGACCACAAAACCTCCAGCTGCCTCTTACAGATTCTCTCAGCTTCAAAGTCTATATTTGGCACACTTTAGCCCCCATTACAAGGCATGTTTTCACTAAAACCAGGGGCAGGATCTCTGTGCAACCACACATTAAGGACAACACTAGGCAATAAAAGGTCTCCATCATGTCATCAGAAGGTTACTGGGGCTGCGCATTAACACAGCAGGGTTTGGCAATGACCAAAATTACCTGCACACTGTGGGTGCTGCGCGGCCAGTGCTGTTTCTAACCGTGGAAAATGATTTGAGCTCAGCATCTGAAGAGCAGTCAGGTGAATCACATCTCTTGTCACATTGCCCATAGCTCTGCTGGCACCGGGGCTCCCATTATACTGTGGCTCTTTTACATTTCATTTCACAGATTCTGGGTTTGCAGAAAGACAAGTCCTGGAGCTGGAATGTCTTGTAACACCACAAACTCTCTGAGGTAACCCATTCTGCCAGATCGGCATAGTGATGCTGGATTAAACACTGGCTACATTGCTGCAGTCATGGGCTACACAGTTCTATTGAATAACCATTTAAATGGAAATGTAAACTATATTTTTTATAAAATTATATACTTTTAATGGAACAAGTTTACAAATTTAGGTGACACATTTCTCCAAAGCAACTTTTTTGCCACTTGTATAACTGGGTATTTTTATGAAGTAGATCAGCACTTTAGTCAGGAGTACCATGGCAGGAGAAGAGATGTGGATTTGAATCTTCTGGGTCCAAAAGAGGTATCTGCAACCACTACATAATCCAGTGACACCGAACAGTTTTAAACACAGCAATATGCAGAGTTTAAGTGCCACATTAATATACCTCAGGACACAGACTCACAAACTCAGACCAACTTTTTTACAAGTTCATTGTGCCTCTTCTATCACATCATGTACATTATAAATTGAAGTCAGACAAAAAGACTCATTTTATGTCTGCCAGCAGAGAAATGACGTATTTTACGTACATTTCATTAGGTGAGCCTTGCACGATCGACAATCGGGATATGTATCGCGTCTCATTGCATTAAAAGTCATCAATCTCATGTCCTCACTATTCATATCTGCCCCAATAAAATAAATTTAGGAAATTTATTTTTATAATTTCGGAAATTTCCTCTGACTTGTTCATGGTAAGTTGGTACGTTGCATTAGCAGGGAATTATTTTGGTGGCGCTGTTAGAAATACTAGTGTCTGCAATCACTGCATCTGAAACATAGTGTCTTGCCAGAGTAAAATGAAAGTGCATTGCTTCAAATGAGTTAAATGTTTTGACATCAAATATGCAACCGTTCACAGGGTAAAACATGCTTCAGGTGTAGTTAAAATGGTAAATGCTACTTCTGCTGCCAGAATTATTCTGGGATAACCCAGAATCCTCAGCTGCTTCAGGCACTAACAAGAGATTTGACAAGGAGCTGACAACACACCAAAACAAAGATGGGATGTATGTTGTTTCTCCCATTTATCTTGCGCCACAAAATTCCTCCACTCAGCAACCACAGAGAGCACGTGGCCCCCCAGCAGAGTTTATGCTTGTGATCTCCAGCTGACAGCTATATGATGGCACGGCTCTGCTAGCTTAGCATCTCCTTTTATTGAGACATGCTGTAAAATGCACCTGATATGATAGTTCATCACACGCATAGCTACAGGTGGCACGTAAATGTCATGGATGCCGCTGATTCTGCTGACAAGCCTAGAGACAGTGGTCCCTCCAGCACAAAGTCTTGCTCATAAATAATGTCAGGTGATGTAGGCTGACTCAGGGGTGCACTGCAGCGACCTTCACATACAGAACCCATTCCACTGCACTGTCTGGAAACGCCCCTTTTTTCAGTCTTTTTATGAGTGTTGGGATGAACAATTTCATCCTGAAGTGCAAAAGTGTGTTTAGTAGTATGGCTTCACCATCTCTGTATCAGTCTCACTGTGAAACGGAGCTGCTTTCTGTGAGGCAAGGAAGAGAAATAAACCTCTGGGGGTTCGAGTGCCAGCAGTTCTCACTTACGGACAGTCATCTTAGTGGAGATGTGGAAGGAGAACAGCATGACCTCTCCATTGTTTAACCCTCCACATGACCATCTACTCCAACTGTGGTTCTACAATCAAAGGTTCCAGAAGCATTAAAACGACTCCCATTACCAGCAAGCGGACAGGACTTTGAACAGTCTCCCATCCGGCAGGAATCGCAGGTCGTGTAAGAGATTCTACAGAAACCAGGCAAGAAGTCAAATGTTGTGAAGAGGTGGGAGATAACTGCAGAGAGGAAACCTCATCTGCACCTTGACCAAGAATAATGAAAGGGAAGAAGTTGAGCTAAAATGAGGCCATTACGCGAACAGTACGTGTCTTCGACAATAATGAATGGCTTAATGTTCACATACATTTGTATTAATGACAAAGTGAAAGAAAATGTCCAGTCAAATGGAAAGGAGGAAATGCATAACAACTCGCCATAGTTGTCTGTGCGCAGCCCTTCTGGATAGTTAAGACTTCATTGTCCCAATTAGATCAAACCATCAACGACAGCAGAGGACTTTCACTCCCGTGGTGACATTCATTATTATTAAGCTTAACAGTAAATCTGTGCTTTGATGGACTGAAATCAAAGCCTCAGTTTTTTTAAGCTGAATTTTGTTGCGCTTATCTGATGACCCTGACAAAATATATTCTTCAACAGACATACAAATTAAAAGAAAAAAATATTACTGGCTACATTCCTGTTCCCAGTGCAGTTTAAGTTATATTTCAAAAAAGAAAAACACAGATCTAGAGATACAGAGCTCAACATATGCAGACAAGAATTTTAAGATCACTGTGCTTTGCCCACAATAATGTTCAATTAATAAAACCCGGTTTCAAACAGAGCTAATATAGGAGACATACAGCTCATACCTTACCGAGCGTTACCGTGAGCAAACCCTCGGGGTAATTGCAAAATCTGGCTCATGTCCTGCTAATAGACAAACCTCATGTGTTTTAGAGTCTCTGTCTGGCCTATGACTGGAAGAACAGCTTTGGGGGGCATGTTAGAGCAGGTGGGTCTTTATTTTATTTGGTTCAATGTTGTGTAAATAAGAATTTTTATGTGGCCCACAAAGAACAGCTGGATGCATCTCATGTTGGGTCAGGGACCCCACAAGCAAAGATTTATCTTTTATCTACCTAAGGTGGCATACAATGTTAGACAGCTTTACACTGGTTTACCCACTGATATAACACGGTATTTTCACTCTGTCCGTTGATGATAAGTAACTTGGTCAAAAGTGCTACAGCAGGAACACGAGTTTGAACCAAGAAATTTCTGCCCAAACCACTTGAACGCAACTTACTCCCAAGACGAATGTAACCTCTGAATAGGGGAATTACTGCCAGTCAGGCAATGTAGACCAGGCAACCAGACATCTGCATGGGGACACTTAGTGTGGACCTGTAGTTTAAACACCAAACACCGGACCATGACGTATGCACATACATTACAGTTGCTTTGTTGCTCTAAAATCCAGAAGAGATTGGAGGAAAGAAGGCACTCATTGTTTGGGCTGGCTTCTTTGCATTCCTCCTCATTCTGTTGCATTTCACTCTTGCCCACCTCGAATAAAATGAAGGCCTCAACCATCTGCAATGATCGGTTCCCCATGTGTTCCTGCCACTTCTAAGTGCCTAATCTCATCACTCCCATGCATTATGTAAAGGGCCAATTGAAGATATGACATTCCACGATGCTGACCTGACCTTTGTTGATCCTTCTTCTCTCTCCCTGGTTCCACAGTTCCTTAATTCAGTGTAGGTGAATTATATTTTTTGCATAAAAAACAAATAATCAATTGATTTTATCTGCTTTTGTCTGCTCTTTTCATAATTTTATCAACAGTGGTTTTTCTATTAATTGACTAAACTTCCATCAAATATATCACAGTGTTGACATTTCTGACATGTAACTAATATTCCACAGCTGACACGGCCATATTTTTATCAGCGATGTCGAAAAAAGTCTTTAGCTACGTATCCTAGGTATGTTTAAACTTGTAAAATGCCCATAAGACCAGCAACAACCAGCACTATCAGAGAAGAATAGTTTCTAAAATGATGGACTTAGAGGACGAAATAAACTCTTTTCTTATTAGTTTTACAACCAGCAATGGCTCACAGCTACATGCAGCCAGAGACAGTACACTGAGATACTGCTAATATGTCCACAGGTAGAATAAGGAAATACTGCCTAACAAGATATGGGTGTCTGAACTTACTGTGTCCAGACCTTCTAGAGCTCTTCTGAATTACAATGCATGTCAAATGTTTTTTTTTTTTTTTTTTTTTTTTTTAAGCAGAAGAAAACATTTACCAGGGGGAATTGGGGAGTAGAAGTGTTTTGGAAATCTTTTTTTTTTTTTTTTTTTACATTGGTGCTGCTTATAAAGGACCCTGATAGAGTTTTAGAGATTCATAATATCAGGATTCATCATCAGCACATCATTATTCACAATAACATAGCAGGTCTCTGTGAGGTATCACATACAACAAAAAAATATTTTCTACTGCAGTTTTGGATCCTCTTTAATGAAGCTGTCAATTGCATTGCACAGATAAATTGTATAAAACATTGTTTTTCCTCTTTTCAAAGTAATTGTTCAGCTGCTACCAATTTCTTTTTACAACTTTCAGAATTAAAATGGAGCTGAAGTGCAGAGGGAAGGAAAGAGCCAAACCTCTGAGTGCTCTGAAACCACTGAGTTCCACCTCCGCAGACCTGAGCTCAGCCACCTGACTCAGTGGAACTGGGGGTTTAGAGAAGAGAGGAGAGGTTAAATTGAGAGGGATGCCAGTTCATCAAATTCAGACTGATGTATGGCTGCAATCTGGCCAAGAGGGCAAGTCTGGCATCAGTATGGACTATCAGTTCTTCCTGCTCCCAGCACAGGAAATTCTATTACAGGGCGAGATGGAGGGATGCGTGCAAGATGCATAGCAGTGTGGAAAGATTGAAAGAGAAAAGCAAAAAGACAAAGGACGGGACAGTCTTCTTGTAGCTTTTTGGGTGTTTTGCCCAAAGCAGAACTGATGCACGTCTGAGAAAAGTTGCCGATGATTTTTAATCATTGATAACTCTAGGATCTCCATAAACGTACTCTAGATTAACACTCCCGCACAAACAACATACCACTGTGGGGGAATTACACATCAAATATATTCAGATAAATTTATATGAATATACGTGATGTGCAATTGGCAGAAGATGCTTCTTGTTCTCACACCTGTGGTCTTATATTTGAAAGCAAATACATGTTTAAAGGTTTTTGTGCAAAAGACTTGGGATATAGAAATACATGCAGTTAGATGCAGAGAAATATAATCCTCTTATATTTCTGATCTAATTCCAATCCAAAATGGGCCTTGGAGGCGCTTAACCCGGGAGTCTTTAAACACCCTGTTGTGGTTCCAAAATAGGATAAATACAACAATATTTCTTATTAATCACACATTTGTTTTTTTCCATTCATTAATCTCTGCATACATATTATCACACACTGTCAAGTCTGAAAACCCTCCTAAATCCTGAGTTGGAAGAGTGTGATGAATATATTATCCATTGTTCCTCAGTGTGACACATAATAAAGGCTGAATTTTGGCAAAAGAACAAGATTTAAAATATTAGGCTGTTCATAAAACGTAAATTGACAAAAAGTTTCATTAATTGGCATTCTGCTATGGCTCTGTTGAGTTTTCATATATTCTGCCTTTGTCTTCATGTCAGGAAAATGCAAATAAACTATCAGATGAACACAATGACCCCCCTCCCCTCCACTCACACACACACACACACACACAATGAAATTCCCATGGTGCATTTTAAAGGATCTGTTAGAGTTGCTGACTGTCATTTTCAATAGTCCAAATCCTCTCACTCTTTGAGGCAGCAATCCTTAAACAGACAGTGTTTTTCCATTGTGTTTCGCAGCCAAATTAAATTGCTCTTGAACAATGACCCAGGGTTCATTCACAGCCAAATTGGAAAACATCTATTCATTATTAATAAATTCTTTTTCACTGCAGGGTCATGGTGGTCCCAAGGCTACCCCAGTAGTTTTGGATGTGAGGTGGATTACAGCCAAAACTCAATGTCTTATTCATACACACTGCAGTCAGTTCACGAGAAACACGTGCCTTTGGACTGTTAAAGGAATGACAACAAGAGAGCATTGACAAGGAGCTCCTACAGAGCCAAATTAGGGAGCTTTTGAAGGTTAGAGCTGTTGTCACGCATTCAAAGAACCCATGTTCAAACCCATATCACACCCAACTCTGTAAATGAGTAAATAGATTAGTGCATAAGGTTCTGCATCCTTTGCTGGACACCTAACCATTCCTGTATGACATCTGTTCGGTGAAACTTGACTTTATCCCAAACAATCATGTAATTTGGCAAGTCATTTTCTTCTCATTACCAAGTTCCTCTCATTTTCAGGAATGACATTTCTGTGGAGGATGTCTCAAAAAGTCAGGAGATGCTGCGTGTTGTGAGGCCCAGTGATGGGCATTTGAGTAATCACACCTTTCTCTGATAGGCAGGCACACATCACTATTTTCTTCCCACATAAGTAACATTTTAAAAATACAGCTCACAGCTTTTAGAAGATTTTCTCAGCCTCCAGAACGATGTTCAACTGGTTTCAAACCTTCAGGGCTTTTAGTTTTGCAAAATGAGCTCAAAATGACAATCATGGTGGCAGTTTTCAGTAATATCTGGAAACTGCATTAAACATAACCCACATTTCAAAAAAGAAAGCCTTAAAAAAATCTTTCTGTGCATCAATATACGATGGACTGATTATGAATGTCGACTGAAGTGTTTTGCATGTGATGCCAACACAGTAACTACATACATTATTTTGAGTGTAAGATCATGCAGCTGCATGATCCTTTTTCATCAACAAGACATAAACAGTTGATAACTGTGCCAAATGCGAACAATTGTACTTGATCATTTGCAATTTGTAGAAAACAAGGAGGCCCACTACTGTGCTGTGCAAGTGACCCAATGGTATAGAAGTCACACACATTTTTCCACAAACATTAATTGTCATTCAAGTATTGTGCCCGAGTAATTGAAAAAACTAATAACATGGACATTCAGGTCCATAACAGCCACAACAGACCAATTTTGATCTTTTCCCTGAGTTTGAATTCATTCAGAGGCAAAACAGCATTCATCATTTAATATCATCTGTCTGATATTCATTGCGACGATTCACATAATTCATTCAGATGAAAGAAAATCAGAGAAACTCTGCCAGCAGTCAGAATGTTCTGAAAGTTAATCAGTTGTACCTGAGATCCTCACAGCTTTGCAAGTGGAGCTTTTTTTTTTTTTTCTTGGAAAAACTCGCAGCAAGCTTCCCAGTAATTGAAAATTTAAGCTAAGCTAACAGGAGGATCTAATTATAGTCCTTGCACAAAATGGCTCAGCCATTACAGGCCCAGTGCGGATGTTTTAATAGCTAGTTAGGGAGTTTTAATAGGATATTCAAGAAGTTAAATTGGCGATTACTGGGTCCTTGCTGCGAAACTTTGCCACTGCTCTCTCTGCTTCAGGTCTGGGTCACACCAGTACCCCGTAGGATACTCTCTACTGTAATGAACTGTTCATTGTCAATCTGGGTATACAGTGTTTACATACAGCTCAGCTCATACTTAACCTGTGTGACTGAGACTAAGCAAACTGTAATCAATGAGCTGAAGTGATACAATACAGAAAAACAATTCCTGCTCAAATGTTTACCAACAATCTATTGCACAGCAGTAGTGATTCACCCTGATTTTTTCTGTCTGTCCGTAATCCCGGCAAAAATTAAAAGGCGTGAACCAAATCAAATTCACTAACCCTCCGTATCCAAATCAATTTCTTCCCTGAAAAGGTGTTGGGTATTGAGTGTCTATTTCCCATTATTCTAAATGGAAAACACCTATATAACTAAGAAGCCCTGACTTGAGCTGGATAAACACAGCAATTAGCTGATTAGAAAAGACAATGTGGTCATAAATGTGCGTGTTTATACCGTGGTGCAGTGGGTACAGTACAGCACATTTCACAGGTTAGTCACCGCATTACACACGGGAGATGAGATTCGCAGCCCCACTTCAGTCTTATTACATGTTGAATAAAGGGAATAAAGACATGTGTCAGAGTAACCCGCCACTCCGCCTCTATTTCACACAACAACCAGCATTTAAATAAATAGGTTTATTTAAAAAATGAAATGTGCAGTAAATGTGGTGACACACTGCAAACAGGCAGAAACAGTTGGTAACACCTACGAACGTGCACGCCTGGCTTCTGAAAAATTTGTAACAGAACACAATAGACTTTATAACCATACATGCGGTATTATTTTATTACAGCACAGCGTATGCTACTGTACAATATTTATTTGTACTTTTTAAATGTATTTTGATTTTTATTCGTTTTACTTTTTTATTATGGATTAGCTTTGGGTAAAAATTTGTTGGAGCAAAAGGTTCCATTCGGTTACCAATAAATAGGTATGAATGTTTAAGAGCCATTAAAGCTAAAATTAGGATATGAAGCGTTTTGATACTGAGGGATTGCTGCATTCAGCGCTGATACCGGGAATTAAGGTATTCTGTCATTTTCATAACCGAGCATTTGCCTGCAAAAGGAATTTAGTGTGCTGAGTTGCTGCACATTTCGTACAAGGTAGTCGTGGAAACCACAGATTTGTCACTCCAGACTTTGCTGAACTGATTCCAGTGATTTGAACCCTTGCTTTTAATGGTGTCAACAACAGACGTTTGCAGAGACACCATATTCCATTATTTAATTTCTGGAGACTGTTTGGACCCCAGTGCTGGCTTAATACTTAATCCATCCACATCTAACCATTCTTAATAGTGTGATCCTTGGACATTAAATTGACTTTTTTCCTTGTTTCTCACCTAAAATAATAACAAAGTGCATAGAAAGCAATTAAAATTATTTTTGTCTGGTTCATCTATGATCGTATCAGCTAGGGTACAAGGCCTGTATTTGGCCTGTCTGTGCATGTGTGATAAAACACAGTCTGCATGACTGAGTTTATAACATTCGGTAAATTAAATAGTTAGAAAATGTCACTGCAGACACATAGAACCTATTGTGTGAAGCCCCAGGAAGTCACGCAAACACACAAGCGTTTTGTGCTACACCGGCAAATGGACAACACTCACACCGGTGAGAGGGCTTGTGACCTCAGTGTGTAGGAGCAGAGCAGCTTCCAGGTTTGGCCTGTGAGTGTGTGGAACCCCAGCTGAAGGTGCTGTAAGTGGAGAGTGATCACAGTATGGTGGTCTCCACCTGGGACATGCCAGATGGACCGACTCCCCTGGTGGCACTGTGTGAGCCCACACCAATGCACACCCTTTCTCAGACACCTAATTAATCTCTCTGCTTGGACCACAACACAGCAGACCCCGTGTGAGGTGGCCTGTTTCACACAACAGCGCGGAGGGGGGGGTGAGGACTCTCAACATGCTGTCACCTTTCACCTTTACATTAATATTATTCCCAAGGACATTAAGTGCACTTAATTGGTGCACAGCACTTTCTTCAAGACTTTCTGTCATCAGTTTGCCTAGACACGTGTTGTGGACAAATAAGGAACAAGGTTTCCAGTCTTTTTTGTTCACACGTGACTTTTATTAATATTAGTACATTTCACAATTCACTGGTGGTGAACAACAGATATACTGATGAGAACTGGCATTTTCTTGTTGAAATGATAATCACAGGGTAATAAACAGCATCATAAAAACCTGGGCACAATAACAGGTATTAGACCACCTACAGGATAACTTATTGATCAGCCTTTCAAATCAGTGTGTTTCCATTAAATGTGTTCTGTAATAGTTCTGAAATATTATTTTCTTGCATGCTTATTTTTTTCATGATATAAAGGTTACATAATGGATCAGCATTAGATTTGAGCCAGTCTGGATGCTGCTTTTACACAATGATCGGTCTCATCATGTCTTTAAGTTATATGTTGCGCACATCATTTTTCATCATTATTTGAGAGCTGAAGGTCAGTGTGGCTGTGATTCTGCCATCTACATTGTGCTCGTCTCTGAAGACATCTTTGGTCAGGTCCTCAAACATTATTAAAAAGCCTTAGAACCATCATCTTTCTACATAACAAAAAAAAAATTACATTAGACATGATTTTTTTGCTCCATAAGTGGAAATCTACTTTGAAGGTCAATGTTGCAGTCAAAAAAAATATTCATTCAGTTACCATCTGTGGTGGACGGGACCTTAACCGTCAGTTTGTGATGGACAGGACAATGCCCCTGTCAGCAATGGACAGAGGCCAGGAACCAAAGTTCCGGTGGAGCTCAGGACCTAATGCAACCCAAGAACCCAAGAGCTCATCAGCAGAGAGACAAAGGAGCCGTCAAGCAGAAGGTGTCTGTGGTGAACTGACCCCTCTTATCGCAGCTTGGCAATGTTTCCATTGATTAACCTGCAATTGTGTGCCTGCCATCCATGATGTCAACACCCTGATGCCCAGCAGCCATCCCCACCCCGCATCCAGCACACCTCTGGCCATCGATCCACCTTAAACCCCCAGATTACTCAGTGTGGTGCCTTTATTTATTATTTCTTTTCTTTAAAAGCAAATTAAACAAGCAGGCCCACAGAGGACAGTATGTGGGAACTGCAAGTCAGGGTGATGGGTGAGGGGTATTATTGGGATAAAAGGCTTAAAGTGAGCAACAGGCCTGCATAGGTGCAAATCTTCTTTCGCAAAAGGCTTTGGCAGAGCATCAAGGCACCTGCTCTAAAGTGTCTACGACATGTCGCAGGCACTAGGAGCAGCTAACACCTGCGAACCAGTGATTTTTCGAATGCAGGTAAACACTGCTTTATCTCTGCGCTGAGTCAGATGACAATCTCAACAGCCTGCTTTTGCGCCACAGCCGTTCAGGGAATAATAGATTCCATGCAGCTGCATAATGTATCCATTGCAGCAAATCCATAGGTGACTAAGGAGGGCTTTTGACAAGGCTGAGCCCCATCTGGCATATACTGTAAGAATAATAAATGCTGTCAAAACGGGATTAACATTTTAGAAACCTGCAGGCTTACCCCTGCTCTCTGTGATGCTTAAAATGGCATCCAAATTTATCTGTGCAAATTATTATTATTATTATTATTATTATTATTAGTAGTAGTAGTAGTAGTAGTAGTAGTAGTAGTAGTAGTAGTAGTAGTAATAGTAGTAGTATTAGCCAGGCCTTTGGTAAGCTACATCCCTTAGAATGGGCTCAACATGGCATCAAACTGCCACAAAGCTGAAAATGTACAAGGCTATTGTGATGACTTCACTACTGTAAGGTGCCTAAACCTGGGACAGTTTGCCAGCACCAAGCAAAAAACCCAGTCACTTCTGTCCAAGCTGCCTTCAGAGGATCTCAAGGGTCAGATGGGGAGAACATATCCCAGGCTCTCAAGGAGTGAGTGTGCATTTAAAGCATCTCCTCAAGGCTAAAGCAGTAGGAGTAGGCAGGTTGAGCAAATGTCTAATGAACACCTCACGGAGTGTCTCTTCTACGACAAAATTGGTGTAGGTGCTCACAGCCTAGGAAAACAAAAATGGCCTTATAAGGATACACGAAAGACATCACTCAAATGTTTTAGAATTGACCAAGGATTCGGGGAACGTTACAAAGGACAAACAAGTGTGAAGATCTGCAGTGAAGACAAAGGCAGCATCATTCAAAGCCAGAAGGATACAGGAAGTGAAGGAAAGGGAGAGGGTGAGACAAACAGCCATGCAAAGAATTTCAGAACCCCCCCTCAAAACTTGGCCTCACTGTCAATGTGCATTCAAAGCCTGGATTGAACATGTTTGCATCCACCATAATAATGAGATTCTGACATCATAACATCAGCTTCACAAACATCTCTATCACCACCAGCAGTCCTCATCCTCACTTGAATTGTATCAACGAAAATGGTCCTTAGCCCTAAGAGTGTGCTTTTGAGCTTTAGGAATTATGGTAAGAAAGGGTAAAAATGGTAATAAAACCACCTACTACCACTCTCTGCTTAGTCAATCCCCAAACCTGGTGTGGTCCAGCCTAGTAGAATGTCAATACACCACCATCCATCCATCCATCCTCATTAACTGGCTAATCTTGAGCAGAGTCTTGGCAGTCAAGAGTCAGTCTACCACTAGTAGAATTCAGTAAAGTACATATTATTTAAATTATTAAATAAAGGATATATTTCATTAACAAATATTTATTTGAAGATAGGATGTGTATAAATGCACTGTAAATTTGTAGAAGGATCCAGAACCACCACATACGTGCAGATGGTAGTGAATTGTGAAAGAATAGAGAAGAAATACGAGAGTTCAAACAAAGGGAAAGAACATGTTGACCTGAGTGGAATGCATTTCAAATTAAAGGAAAGGAAATGTGAATTCAAGAGCAAATGGACTGCAAGGAGAGCTGCTTGAAACTCAAGACTTGTTCAATTAATTCAAAAAATAAACAGCACTCACTCTGAATGATCTTGCCCACCAGAAGGAACAGAAACAATATTAATCTGAAACGCTAATCTCACATTACTTATGGACACAAACAAAGAATAACTAGCCTTTTAGACTCAGTTCAATTCATTTCCTCGGTTTGGCATGGATTCGTCTAGGTGTAAGATTGTGTAAGCAGGCACCTAGTAGAAAAACTTTAGCTCCACACCTTTGAAGACAGTTTAATATTATAGCCTGTTCATTCCTCAGTGAGTTAATGCTGTAGTTGAGAAGACCGACATCAAGTGGCTGAAGGCAGTAAAATACATGATGTTTTATTATTTGGGCTTTATATTATCCATTTCAGAATGTTATTTGATGTCTGTGGACTCTCAAAAAAAGCTATAGCAGCATGGGAGCATAGGTATCCTATCGCTTTCATGCACAGGAAAGAACCCAAAAACACAGCTGCTGATATCACATATACAAGACATTTTTTTCAAAAAGTTCTCTTAAAATACAGTTATTGTCTATTTGTGTTACTGTCCGTGATCTTATGCTATTAGTAGCCAATTAAATACACCTTCATGATATATCCAGCAGTTTGTTTACACTGAAATTGTGCGTTTTGATCCTTTTTTCAGTCAATTTTTCTTAAGCTAAAAAGAGCTTAAGAAGATAACCTCCCAGGTTTGCATTCTATTACCATGAATCATTAGGTATCGACTTCCTTGTCCTTTTGCTTTTCAAGTTCACTGCTTCTGAAGGCTACACACACATAAAGCCCATTTCTGTAGTCAGGGTAGTGCGGCAAACTCAGACATACCCACCCTTCTACATGTTGAGAGCGGCATGCCAATACCTGTAATTCCTGAAAATAAGAGATGCAAAAAGATAAGAGAAACAAAAAGTCAGATGCAAGTCATGAAGCTGCAATTATCATTATTATTATTATTTTCAGCTCTAAGGCTGTTTTCCAAGCACAAATCGCTGAAGTTCAGTAGAGATCATGGGAAGCTCTGGATGACACACTCTGAACTGTGTTTTGTTTTCAGTAAGACGGGGTCAGCTCCACACACCCTTTTCATGGCACTGAGGTCTGATTTACAGCCAGTCCGGACGCAGGCATATCAGAACTAGAGCACAATGGCCCACACCACAAGACAAATGGTCAAAAGTACTGCATGTATATTCATATTTCCTTTAAAGCTTCAATGAAAAGGCTATACTTTCCAAATTCACAAAAGGGAGGTCCCCCAAATGTTTGGTCATTACAATGCACATATACCCATCTTTCATAACAAGTCTTTGTTCTGACCCATTCAGTATCCACACTCTCTTTAAAAACAATGTTTTACCTACCTATACAAACTAGTAATTGCAGTGTAATTGCACCTCTATTGTGGTCTTTATTGCCTTTCTGCACAGTACTAATAGCATTAACATCAAAGCCAGCCATAGCTAGAGATGGTGGGTTATATAAATATTCAGCCAACCATTATGCAGACAATAAGGGTGTGTGAGAGAAAGGAGTGGGCTTACAATGCATGAAATCAGAACATTTGCCATGGAAAGGTGGCCAAACCCATGTAAAATCTGAAGAATGTCTATGCATGTTCACTTATGATTTGTGCTACCACAGTGTAAAGGGATTTGGCTGAAATTGCCTTCATATCATACTTTACAACAGATGCACAACATATAAGGAAATATATGTGTTGTTTAATCTGCTGTATGTTTTGTAAATTTATAGCTTGTTCTGAATGCTCTTGTTGCTGCAGATCCCTGAAGGTGAATGGTAAATGGCCAACCGTGAAGGTATTCTGCATCAAAGCTATAGTGGCCTGTAATCGATCAACTGTATTGAGCCCTAAAGAACGTCTCTCGTTTGAAGCTAGAATGGTCAAACCATACGCTGCAAAACCAAAAGTGTTAGAACATCTGCCTGTTTCAGGATGTTTTGTGTAATCTAAACAGCAGCTTCAGTCAATCAGTCATGTGTCAGTAGGGATCCAGAACATCCCTCAGAACTTCAAGAACCTGTTCTCCCATGCATTGTTATAGAGTTGGGAATGTGATCAATGGCTGGTGACTTGAGTGATTTTTTCATCTTCTACAGCTAAAGTTCCAGGACTACATTGCGCTTCTTCCTCCCTACCTTCCAGATGCTGTCCCTAACAGAGGTCCATAATGCACTGCTCTGAGCTGTAGTATGGATCTGCTGGCACTGGTGTTGTTCAGACTTAACGTCAGTGTTATTAGACAGACAGCCACAAGAGAAGACATGGTGGGTCTACTGTGTGGACGTGTAGAGGAATGGGGTTTCCTTCAATGCCAGAGAATCTGCCCTGCGGGCCTATTGACCTTCGGGTCTTTCAGAATGACACTGAGCCATGATAGCTCCAGGCCTTTGCAGAAGAGCTGTTGCTGGTAGAAACACGCTCCTTTCCTTGCACTTGTCAGCCATCAACCCAAAGCAAAGGCGTATGAAGCACTAGTGCATGTTATCTGAATGAAAGACAAGACTCCAGCCAACTGGGCCAGAGATTCATGGTGCCATGGGCGAATTCTTAATGTCCTCTTCTATTCCACATTTCAAGTTCACAACTAGTGAACTTTGTAAAAAAATAAACAGAATAAAATTCCTCTCCATTTCCCCAAGATCAGCTGATACTGGCGGTGACAGTAGATATGGGAGCCATTAACAGAAGACAAATTCAGAAATTCATTGGGATACAGACAGTAACCAAAACTGAGGACACGTCATAAATTTGCCTTTTCACTGTCAACCAGAATGCTAATTCTAGCTGAATGCTCAAGGCTTGTGTGTAGCATAAAAAAGGAGAAAGAAAATAACAGCACATTTCTTTGTGATGTGTTTTTGACGCACTTTTGAATACAAGAGATTAGTGAGGTGTTTGTAATCAGCAGCCGCCCACACAACCAACTTATTGTTCAGAAGCGGGAAAGAGGAGAACAATGACCCCCATGGCCGTGCTTAGAGGAGGAACGAAATATAAACAGCAGCATAAACAAGCATGTTAAGAAACAATGCATTTATTGACATGTATAGTCCTTAATAAATGCGTGAACTGAACAGTTTGGCGTGTTTTTCAAAGTAGTTTGTAATGCAATAACCTCTCGTGTGTTGTTGTAAAGAACGACTGCTATGCTGTAATTTAATTTAACCATAAATCCTTTTTTTATATTTTAGATGTTCATTATTTTATTAATTGCATTTGGTTCACTTGTCTGCCGTCCACAGTAGTTCCAAACCCAGAGATCCCCAAACTCAGGGTTCCACAGCCAAGGCATCCTGTGCCCTCACCCTCTCTGTGCCTCTGCAGACATGCAGGACCTTCCCAAATTATTGGTCACACCTTTCTGAGGGGGGTCAGGTGTGGCCTCAGTGTTTAAATGGACTGTTTAAGGACAGCAGTTTGTCTCACTGCAGAGCTGTGCCTGATATAAATGGATATGATGCCCCAAGCTCTGTTTTTATGCTCTTACAGTAGCAAACAAATTCCAATTTTCTGAATTTCTACATAAATTTGACCTAAGATGTGATCAAATCATTATCTAAGTCAGATAAATATAAAGAGATCCCAATAAAACAAATAGCACACAAAATTATACACTCATTCATGATTTCATTCGTTTAATTGATCCAAAGTTAAATGTCTTTGCCAGAAAACATATGTAAAACTATGCTTTCAGTAACTGGTGTGACCCCCCCCCCCCTACATCAGTGGCAATGTTTAGGTAACTGTTGGTCAAGTCTGCACAGTGGCTTGGAGGCATTTGGGTCCAATCCCCCTTACAGAACTGTTTCAGATCAGTGATGTTGGTGGGCTTTCTTGCATGAACTCCCCACCTCAGGTCCTTCCACAACATTTCTAGTGAGTAAAAGTCTGAAGTTTGACTCAGCCATTCAAAAGCATAAACCTTCTGCTTCATACTTTGGTAGTTGTGTGTTTAGGGTTGTTGTCTTGGTGGTACAATTCAGAATTCATACTTCTGTCAGTGGCAAGCAAGCCATCCTGGTTCTGTGGCAGCAAAAGAGGCCCAAATCAATGAGTTTGCCACCACTTATGATGGAATGTAGTGTTTGGTTTTTGCTGATCATAGCATTTCTCATTTAAGCCAAAAAGATTTGCTTTTGACTCACCCACCACAGAACATACTTCCAGTAGTCTCCTGGCTCATCCAGGTGATCTTTAGTGACTTTTAAAGAGGCAGCTATGTTCTTCTTGGAGAATACTGGCTTTCTCCTCCACATTGTTCTGCTTCATTGTTTGCCTGATGGAGGACTCATGAACACTGACATCAGACAGTGCAAGACAGGCCTGCAGATCCTTAGCTGCAACCCTGGGGGTCTTTGTCATTGCCTAGAAAATTGTCTTACTCTTGATCTTCAGTGATTTTTGTTCGAGGACCACTCCTTGGAAGAGTAAAAACTGTTTATTTCCTCCATTTGTACACTTTGTCTGCCTGACAATAAATTGGTGGATCCCAAAGTCTTTAGAAATTTTTTTGTAACCTTTTCCAGTCTGATGAGCATCAGCAGCACTTTTCCTAAGGACCTCAGAAATCTTCTTTGGTTCATGCCTGGCATACATTCACAAACTTCTGTGGTGTGGTATATTAAATTGGGTGGGGCCACCCAAACACACCTGGTTGTCATCCTATTGGCTAACACGCCTGAATATCCCCTTAACCACACTGATAATCCTGGAGGTTCATATACTTTATTCGACTCAGAAATTTAATGTTGTTCAATATATAAACAAAAAGCTGAACATTCTATGTGGTTTTTGGGTTATCTCTACTATTTACTAGAACTTAGATTCGATCACATTTTAGGTAATTTTTTTTACAGAAATTCAGAAAATCCGAAAGGGTTCACATTTCTAGCCCCACACTCCACAAGTCCAGCCCATACTTCCTGGCCACTCCTGAGACCTTACAATGCCGGCATTCTGCACACACTCCTCCCCAGCATCGCTTTCCGCTTCTGGTAAAACAGGTCACAGGGGAGCCACAATTTAGAGGCAGCAGGAAATCTCTCCATAATAAGCAGGAGGGGCTCAACAGACCACAACTGGCAAAGACAGAGCAGGTAAGACACATGGCATCTCCCTTTGTGTGTTTCTCCAAAATCTTCTGTTATAAGCGATTTTGCACAAGGCCATTCTCCTGTCTCCTCCTCGTTGCCAGGGCTTGGAGCAGGAGCAGCCTGGGGCTTGGAGGATGCGTGAAGGTCCTCAGTGGGGTGCGGTTTTGCTCACACAGAGCCGCCTGCGCTCCCGCTTTGGTCTCAACACCTGTCAGAGTCTCATTGCACGCCTTCAGCAGGGAGAGTGGCAAGCACCTAATTCCCATCCATTTAATTGGAGCAGACATGCAGAGATAATCTTCTTCATCTGACTCATTATATTTCCCATTAGCCACTGATAATGCTCATTAAATTAACTTTCTCCGCACGAAATCGTAAATAATGAGGGAAAGACGGGCCCATCCAGCGCTTGCGCTGAGCAACACTGTCAGCCAAACACAGCCACCGTGGAAAAGATCCCTCCATTTGTGTTGAGATTGTTTCTGAAAGGAGAGGATGAAAATCCAAATTAGCAATTTGTGTAATTAAGTTAAAATGTCATATGATTTGCGAGACGTGTTCGCAGCCTGTAATGAGCAGAAAAATGCAAAAAAAAAACGAGATTAGCAAATTGCACTTAATGCTGTAAGTGTGTATCGGTGGATGATGGAATCAAATTTAAATTAATTTATGTGTGTCTGAACGCATGTTTGCATGTGCACGGTCTTCACATTTCTCCTTGTATCTGTCTGCATCTGCATGTCTATACACTTTCTGGGTGTGTGTGTGTGTGTGTGTGTGTGTGTGGACTTGGTATTTGTCCTTAACTGAGGACCACACCCAAAAACAGGAATCGCGAACAATCCGCTGGCAGCCAATTGTCAGGCGCACAAAAAGTTTCCACCCTCTTTGTCTTTGAGAACTAATTAGAGGTACGGGGCCAGAGGAGAGGCAGCCAGCTCTGGCGGCGAGAGACAGGAACGGTGCCGCGTGCAGATCTGACTAGCAAGCTATTTTATGGTCCGTAATCAATTCTGTCAGAACAAGCAGCTAATTTGTTCCCCTTGTGTCCAGCACTTAACAGGGAGTGGAAGGACTGTGGGCTCATGGCCATAAACAGGAGCCGAGAGGGGGTGTAATGACATCCAACTCTCGGGCTATCAATGGCATATTACGCCATGGATGCCAACAGCTTTGGCAGGTGGGAATGGATCCCCTGCAGGGTTCCTGCAGAGAAGGGCAGAAGATCGCGAGCACGTGACACGTGGCAAGACACGTCGGCATCTCTTAGTGATATACATCAAGAATTTAGTTATGTGCCATTTGAATATTGACAGATATTAGTGACAGAAAAAAAGGGCTTAAACTGGTCATTAAAATAGTGGTGCATCTATAAATTTTGCTAAAGCACATGATTTATTCAAAACCAGCTCTATAATTCTAGGTTCACTAGCTGTTCCTTATACTGTTGCTCAGTTGTACACTTTAAAAATCATAATGACTACCCGTGCATCTTGCCAAATATATTTATATGTGGAAGCAGGGCAAAAATAAAAATGAATCCTCAATTAAAGTAAATAAATATACAAGATTTCTGGAACAACGTCCTTTAGACAAACAAGACCAAAGTGGAGACGTTTGCTCACAGTGCATAATGCTTTTTCTGGTGAAAACCACACACAGCATTTTATCGCCAACACCTCACGTCAGCCGTCAAGCACAGTGATGGAAGGCTGATGATTTGGGCTTTTTTGCATCCACAGGATCTGGGCACCTTGCAGGCAACTGAGGGAACCATGAAATCTCCTTTAATATCAAAGTATTCCACAGGAAAATGTGAGGCCATCTACCTGACACCTAAAGGTTGGCCAAAATTGGGTCCTGTAAGCAGACAATGGCCCCAAGAAAAAAGGAAATGTACAAGTGAACGGCTGAAAAAGAAATGCATCGAGGTGTTGGAAAGGACAAGTCAAAGCCAAGACCTCAACCTCACTGAGATGCTGTGGTTGGATGTTAAGAGAGCCGAGTAAAAACCAATGCCAACAAACATCACTGAACTGAAACCGTTGTTGGGAAGAGCGGGTCAAAATTCCTCCAAAACATTGAGAGAGATCGATAAACTCATACAGACAACGATGACTTCAAGTTATTGGCACTAAAGGTGGTTCTAAAAGCTACTGAAACATAGGGTATACTTGGGTGCTGTTTTTTTTTGTTCAAATAATAAGAGTGCATCAGAGTTATCATCTGAAGTTAGCTGTACCTAATTTTAGGACTTAGCAAGGACCAGTTGATTTTTTTATGTTCTGATATAAGCATCCTTCACTATGTGAAATCTCACCAGCAGAATATTCACTAAGACAAACTGCAAAAACATGTACCCAGAATTCACAATTTTATTGTAACACTTATGCATCCAAAAAAAAATCAAAGCCAAAGCTACCAAAAATGGTTGTGACATTTCAGGCAAGAGAATGCAGAGTGTTAGGAATGTGAATGTATTGCATTAAGAGAGTGGAGCATTATGGGAATGTTTCTGATCACAGTCACCAGCAGCCAGGAGAAGTCCACTGCAGTTGTATCTCAGCTGTTCTCGCAAAAGGATCACACCTCCTGCTCACTTTATTTAAATGTGTGGCATGTTAACATTATTATCTTCCTTACATTATTCAGTGAAAATTTCTTCTAAAAAAGTGAACAAGCTGAAGAAATCCTTGGTGGACTGTTACACAGGGGTTACATGTGTGAACTCACTATAGTAGTATTGACCCGTAATGTTTCTTTAACTTGAAAGAGTTAAATGCATCATGTTAAAATTAACCACCATTAACATAGGTGATATTAAGAGAATTTCAGAAGTATTCAGCAGTGGTGTTGAGGTCCAGCTTGATGATGTTTGTCAGTATATTTAATTTATATTAAATGTTGTACAGGAAAGCATTAAGAAAGTGCCTAAAGCACATGGTGGACAAATTCATTTTTTTCCCACTTTACTATGACACACTTTAATTTGCTATGTATGTAAGTCTTTTTGCCCAGGGGTCTATTATTAATGCATGAAGACAAGTTTGTTTTTGCAACTACATTTACAAAACAAACACTTACTCCCAGTGCCAATGTAACACGGTGCAGTGGTACCAGAATTTTTCTGGGACTGGGAGCCCAATAGATACCAGCTTCCTTAGTGACCCCCTGGTTCCAGCTCTCACTACAGCGCTTCGAGAGCTGGTGTGATTTTACTTTGGCTGTCTTCGAGGACATAGATGCAGCGTTGCGTCCTGTGGGTTGGTCTCTGCTGCCTTCCCCCTGGCTGCTGCACAACACCGTTCCTTATCAATGCTGTTCGCTGAGTTTCCGACACACGCTGCCTGTTATCGGGTAACAGCAGGCTGAGCGCTAATAAAGCTGTCCTCTGCGTTTTAATTCACTGCTGATCACTGCCATCCTCTAAAGGACCTGGATTTGCATATTCAACCTTTACGAGCAACATGCCAGTGATGATAAAGGAAAGTACAATCCATTGGCCCCAAAAGCCCCATCCCCCTGGAAAGAGGAGTCCGTCAATGACGCCGTCAGCTCCACGATGAGAGATGAAGCGGGCTGGATGGGGCTGATAGCCAGCAAAGTTCCTGCTCTCATTCCCCTCACGCGTCGCATTGTTTGTCAGCCTCGGGGCAATCGCAGGAACGCCACTGTCACCAACCTCTTCCGCCCGTCTGTCCAATGTGAGCGTTGATATTGCGGTGGCAGCCGTGCGATATTAAACACTGAAGGAAAGCAGCGCTGCATTTGCATAAGGATGCAGAAGGTTAATATTGTGCAAGCCCTCAAGGACATGGGAGGAAAGCACTGGGGCCTTTGTAATTCAATTGCCATGACATCCAGACCCTGTGGTTAATGGGGTTATGAGCCATTAGCACAGTGACACACTGTTGTTGCACGACTGACAGTGCGCTGCTTAAAATGAGCCTCCCCGCATGTTAGCGCGACACCTTTGACCCAAACACTCGCGCAACAAAGCAGCTGGAACAAAGAAAGGCTTGAGGTGCCGAATAATAGTCACTGGTTTCAGAGAACCTGGCAAACACAACTTCTGTCGCTCCCCGAAGCCAAGCAATAAATCTTCAAAACTCTCCCGAGGTGCGTGAGATATGCAGCTCCTTGACTCCGTGCTATAAGTAACCCTTTTTCACCTCTTAAATAACACTACTGCTCTTTTTATGTCCTCAGATGTTCAGATTTTGGTTAAATTGGCTTCAATGAAGGTTATAAAGAGTCCATTTTAGCACCAAGTGGCCACATCCAGTCTCATTCTCCAAATGCACAAAATTACAAACAGAGAATATTGGAAATAATGTGCTCCAAGAAGACCGTTTTACACTCCTGATCCTGCAAATAGAAAATTCTTACCAGTGTGGCTTATTAATGAAGTAAAGTATTGACTGACAGCGTCATTCAACCATTTTACGTGTAAAAGGTTCAAATGAGAATCAAAGCACCCAAACATCATGTTTCATAGCAAATATGTGCATTTTTAACATTGGATTAATTAAACTTTTTAAACTGTGTGACAGAATAAATAAAAGGCACAAACAAGGCTCTGCGTGAACTATTTCTGTATGATGACACATCAAATAACATCATTACACCATATTAGGGCACTTCTCAAATGGTTTATGTGAAATTACATTTACCCTTGGCAGGCATCATGTTCTGCCACACAGTTTATCTAGTTTGCAATAAAAAAAAAAACAATTTTCTGATTCCAGCAAAAGACAACGCATAGCTTCTCGGTTTTTTAGTTGCAGGCAAAGTGAGTCTCAGTTCATCACATTTCTCCAGTCAGTGGGAACGGTGCCGACTTGGGAGCTGAGCGGTGCCTGAGGGAGCACTGGAGCCATCAGTAGTCCACGGATAATGAAAACAGCTATTTCAGGAACATGTGGGGCTTTGGGAGCAGATGTGCATGTCTGTGTGTGTGTGTGTGTGTGGTGGGGGGGGGGGCAGATCAGCAGATCAGCTACAGTCACATGTGCTAGAAACCAGGGATGTACCTGTTATTTGACCTCCAGGGCAGATCTTGTCTTTTGCATCCCCCAATACAGTGTGTGGCAAAATTATTTATAGTAATAACCACACATACTATATGTCATCATGCTGATTTCTGTAAAGAATAATATATAGCACTAAATATTTTACACTTACCACAGCTTACATTCATCACCAAAGTTCTTGTAATGTTTTGGTCAAGTGGGACAAAAAAATGAGATGTCGTATATTATGAAATTATGTGAAAGCGCAAAACTGCCTTTGCTCTCGGAGAATGTCACCTTTCTGCTGCATAAAAACATCCACTGAGCAACATGTGTGCAGCGTCACAGCTTCCATCCAGCTGCACTAACACACACACTGACTAAAGCAACAGCGCCGCTGCTACTGATACAAACAAGAAGACACTGAGGGTGATTTATTTAATTTTTCACCATTTTTAGTCACCCAAAAAATTGCTTTGTAGATTTCTTTTTGAATCCCTACAAATAATAATTTCTTTACAGCTCCTGGCAGCCGTTTGTGTGCCGCTGCTGGGAACACAACTGTTAGCCGCTTTTCAGATTTACTCATGTGCAAAATTGCAAACACACCTTAGCTTTGACCCCTCACCTTGTTCCATGCTGTTGTACATGAAAACATCTCACTCCCACTAATTATGGTCTCTATCATAAAATAATGCAATAATGAGAGGAGCAGCAGTGAGCACAATGACTATTGTGCTGCACTGACAGATCTTCAGTTTCTCTTGTTAAAGCTTATTTCTATGGCAATGAGTGAGCACATAAAGGGTGTGTTTTCATGAAGATTGCATTTGCTAAAACACCCTGTCAGCAGCAAGTCATTTGACATTCCTGAATGCAAGCTGAAATATTTGTATCCCCTCAAACATTAAAAGAGTAAGTTAATTTTGTTAATTCTGACAGATAGATAGATAGATAGATAGATAGATAGATAGATAGACAGATAGACAGATAGATAGATAGATAGATAGATAGATAGAAAAACTAAACTGATCCCAAAGGAAATTACATGATTACAAATTGGGCATAAATGCACAACCATGTTTCATCCAAACACTCTGAATTACAGAAACTCAAGCTCATTTGTTTTGTCTTCTATGCTACATTACCTAATTATTTACCTCTTACTGTACACATTCTCTACTGTTCCTCAATGAACATGGCTGTACATTGTTTTCTCTGGCTGCTGTGTCCTCCTCGCCCCTCGGTGCAACATCACCGTGCCAGAAGGGATGGCCTGGTGACCCCACGCTACAAGGAGCAGACAGGGCCTGGATGGGGTCTCTCATAGTGAGGCTCAGCAGTACCGAGCCGTGTGGTGCCCCACTTAGCAGACCTTCAAAAGCGTTGTTCATGGTGACCTCTCAGATCGTCCGCTCCCCTACACACAAGCGAATTCACACTCACTTCAACACATGCATTAATATCAGTAAACAAGCTGAAGGTTTCAGTTCTGCTCCACTGGTGGTAATGTGACATCATCAGCTGTCCAGTTTGTGCAACGCTTGGTATCCGCACATCAAGGTCTGCGGCACTCTTCTACAAAATAAGTCAAGAGAATAACAAATCTTCCTGAGATGTCGGACCATCAGAGCTACAAATCAGCCATTGTTGGGCTTCCCATCGGACAGGCAGCTTTGTTAAAAGCTGAGATACAAGAGGAGAAGCTAACACACTGCTGTTCAAGGGGGGCTGTCTTCTCTTATGCCTTCTGTCTTAAAGGTGACCAGATGGCAGTGTGTAAACAGAACCCAAGACAAAGGTTAAACCCCCCCGTGAATGACCAAAATCCTCATCAGGTCATCCTGTCACTCTCTGTGGTGGACACCTGAGGATGGCACTGTGACACAAAACCGCCATCTGAGGGGCCATTTGGTCTTTTACTACACAGATGTTAACAGTGTGAAAAACATTGAATTAAGGCAGAAAAAAATGAATTATATCCTTTAGTTCTGACAAACAAATTACCAAGGAAACAGCTATGCTCATTAATACATATTAAGCTTCAGAGTAAAGTGCTCCATGGAAACTGCACAGGAGCACAAAAAGAGATGTGCTAATTGCCCAAAGTGAGCGATTTATTTCTTGAACGTATTTCAGACACATTACGGAAATGACAGCTAATGCACTGGCTGGCAGTGCCATGGAAACAACAGATGCTTCATTTTCTTGCTGTGTTTTTGTGTGTTTTTTAACAGCAACTATATCAGTATGGGACTGAACCCACACAAAGCTGCGTTCAACATCCCCAGCCATTCATCCTCCCAGGGGGGAGTTCTGCCATCTTCTTGATGTCAAAACTGAGCCCCCCCCAAAAAAAACAGAAAGAAATCCACTTTACTATGTACATTATAGGGAATTTGGAGACATTTAAAACACAGCACAAGGAGTAACATCCAGAAACCCTCATGCAATAAACCAGCATCTATCAACATTAACATAAAGCATTTTAAAGGAATATTGAGAGCGCAGTGGATTTGCATGACTTTGTACAACTGCTAGATTTACTACATTTTAAAATCCTTCCAAGGTTTATTTTGGGGAGGCTAATCTGTGTTGTAGTCAGAGACGGGAGACTGGAGGAGTTTGTCAGTCCAGGTCCAGTCCTGTCCCGCCTGAGCATGCCATTTAATCTGAATTACAGGCAAAACTGTTTGATGCTGTGGCTAAGCGTTAAAACAGTCCATGTGAAAATAGATCTTCTGAAATGGTTTGCATCAGCCAGCTTGTGCAGATTTTGACACATTTCCCACTGACCTCTCCCCACTGTCACTGACACTGAAAGCGGCCAGGGGTAAAACCAGACACGTATCCAGAGTGGAGTGAGCTGTGATTTGTCCCTGCAAAGAGACCCCCCCCACACCCACTCCTGTAGCAGGTCCATTAACCTGTCCATCCTTTACCGACCATGTAATGGAGCTGCTGACCACCCACAGGTGGGACCATAAGACAAACTTGGCTGCTTGTCGCAGTTCCACAGCGAGGAGGATCACCCGTCACTGCGTTGTCCACTGTACTGATTCCATACCCTCAGCGCTGCAGCTGGTTTTATTATCTGTAAAATGCTAACAATTAATTTACCACTGGAAAGATTATTTAAACCATTTAAAATCAGTTTAGTTTTGGTCTGTTGTTTGTCATTTTAAGGAGGAGTTGGGCTTCAGAACTTGCTGTTAAAGTGATGCTCCAGCTCAAATAAAATATGGTCAAGATAATGGATACTGTCAAAGCCTAGAAAAACTCTATGGGTAACTAATGTACTGTATCATTCCTACTGCTGCTGAATTTAATTCTGCCCAAAACCAACCCCAAGTGTCCTCCATGACTCTGACAGCTGCCACGGAATGTGAAGATACAGCTGGAAGTAATTTCCTATGAGCACCCCACCATCATATCTACTCCAAACAGTGTTGTCTCTCATTTCTACCATTACAGATATATCATTTTTTTCAGCAGCTTTACTCTATGGCAGCTTTGCTTCTGGAAAGTGGGTTTTTAAATAATATATGGTACCACCTTATGGAGAACACAGTTTGGGTTTTGGTCTCACTGTGTGTCTTCCGCAACTGTCACCTTGGCGCTTTCAGGACAGTGTCCTTCCCCTTCAGTGGGTTTACTAGGTTTTATTGACCTTAAGGTGCTGATATTTTCAGTCAGGGCTCAGAATAATGGTGGACTGTGGAATAATGAGTGTCGTTCAGTTTGCAACACTCTGACCGACCAATGTATCTAATATTTTAGAAATATACATAATGCCCTTTTCGCTCTTCCTCCCTGCGTCAGATAAAAACATGGTCCGCTGGGCCATGAAGATTGGGAGTTTTGTCATTTACAGGTGAAATACAGACACTGGGTCTGTATCCCGCACCATCATTGTTGGGTGGCTGGAGATTAGAAGTGGAGGAGATATCACTCACTCACACCTGGAGAGCAGCTGGCGATAAGAAGCATTGCTTTTTAAAGAAAAGCGGGTGCTGATTCTGTGCAGGAAAAGCAATCCAAACTGTTTCAGAAGAGGTGCACTTAGGAGGCCAAGACTAAAGAGAGCCTCCAGTCATGTTCAGCACTGTGACTTGGCAATGTGGGTTGTGCTACCAGCCCTGGAGGAGGATACACTCATCCTGCACAGCTCACACAAGATCCGTTATGCAGCTCAGCATCCACCCCGACAACACAGACTCGGGTGTGCTGCTCAAGGAGCTGCTTTGGGGGTTCGCACCTGTGTCTCTGTGGCAGCTGAGAACTTCCCCATGAAAACCATGAAAACACCTTAGTAGTGGTGGCAGAAGCGGCTTTTCACATCAAGTCACAACACTGGAATGTATGTGTGACAAAATGGCTCAACTTTTAGAGACATGAGATGACTGGGGACATCGTTTTCACTGAAACTGAAATAGATCTGTGCGGCCAGCAGGTGTGTTGCAATGTTAATCCTTTCACACACACACATACACATACAAGAGTCACTGTGGCACAGTGTTTTACCTGTAAATTCATTAAGTTAGACATAAATACATATAATAAAAAAATATTTTTAACATTCAAGTGGCACAGAAAAAAGTGTAACAGAGTCGTGTAACAAGTAGCAGCTGAGCTGTTTGGGGAATCTGGATCAAGCTGTGTGAGTTTCCTCCCACAGTCCAAAAACATAGAGGGAGGGAGCGAGAGAGAGCGAGCCTGTGTGTGGCCAACCTGTGATGGACTGGTGTCCTCCCCAGGGTGTAGTTTCAAAACCCAACACCTAGTTTTTCTGTAATAGATTCCAGATCACTCTAACCTTTACCAGGATAAAGTGGTTCATGATAATGGATGGATGAATTTTTATCTATACATCTATAAAACCCAATCTCTGTGTGTTGAAATTTGGCACACAGGTATTTCTCACCCTAAGTGAGGTTTTTGTGTGTCACTTTATGTGGTGTCTGGCTGTCTGCCGTCACTAGCAATAGGTATGCCCTAAATACAACCATTTTAATGGTAAAACAGTTTGGTGGTATATAACGTGTTATTATTTTTTGCTACTATATTACTACTTCTACTACTGCTACTGTGACTACTACTACTTTTCCACTGTTACACCTTCTTGACCCTTGCAGCTCCAGGTAACTCAGCTAGTGTTACACATAGACACATGAAGCACAGAAAATAAAATAATTCATTTGTTCATTTTAAGTAATTATTTGTGATAACACATAACCGAACATTATATGTTTACAGACCAGAAATTTATACTTGCAACAACTGAAAACAAGCTAAAAATTAACATTATTTTCAGGACTAAAGTCTGCTAAGACAAAAAATAGATACATGCTATTTACTGCATTGACAGTCTGTTTCATAAAAGATGTTACCTGCAAAGTTGCAACATTGTGAAGACATGCAGTTGTGATGCCTCATATGATGTTTACATAATATATAAAGAGATATATCTTCATTTTTAATAAAATTGTTCTTTATAAACAAAGTTTTTAAGTATGTCCAAGATTGTTACCTTTTGATTTTAATAGCAAAATTTGGCAACCCGATACAGTAAGGAAGTGTAAGAAAGTGTAAACGCAACAGATCTCATAGAAATACCCCCAGCAGAGCATAGAGGACAGGGTCAAGTCCCGGCAAGATGCATGGCATGAGGATGCCAAGAGGCACTTAAGGAGAACCCATGAAGCATTGCCTTGTCTACTGCCCCCCCACACACCCTCACCATACCACAGTAAGCACAGGAGTGGTAAAGTAGACCCCCAATCTGAATGGAACAGCACAAACAGGAACCGCTGAACAATTATAAAATCATCTGGGAGACCCCTGGCAAAACACAAAACAGATGGAATATAGAGCAATTTCAAAACAGAAGCGAATCCCGGCAGTTTGCCTCCTGGAGAAAAAACAGGCACCTAATAAAATGCCCACTGAATGATTTCATGGTCTCCAGCACAATGTATTCATTTCTAAACAGCTTTTAAAATTATCCAGATTACATAACTTTATTATACCGCTTCAAATATTCTTTGAAGGAAAAAAACACTGTTTCTGTTCTTGTGACATTTGCCTGGAGAGATTCTGGTGTAAAAGGGTGCGGGTGACACCTGGGGAGGGGAAGCAAACCCCAGAGGCTGCTCAGACTGCTGCTGAAACAAGTAGCAACTCAGACCCTCTGTGGGGGGGTAAGGCCATCAGTTTCAGGAGAAGATCTGGGCTATGTTTTTATAGCTCAATAACAAATAAAAATAATGGGGCCTCTTATCTGAAAAAAAGCTTCATCACAACATGTATTCCTTCCCACAGTCCTTTGACATTGTCTCGACTAATATTTCAGAAGCGGAGTGAAAAGCCAGATTCTTGCATGAACACAGTCATTTTGAAATTATACACTTAAAGTCAAGAACTTTCTTGCTGAATGTTCTGCTTGTATTTCTCAGTACAACCATTCATCCGCAAAGTGCTAATAATCACAGGTTTGTGTTATGGAGTCCAGAAGAACTCTGGAACACACACACACTACAGGCAACTCACGAGAAATAGATCTTTGGACTGTGGAAACCACCAACATTCGAACCCACACAGGTGATTTCTGCCCTGCAGCAGACAGAAATTTTAGGAAAGGAATGAAGAAAATGAAACTGAAAATTAATAAGTTGGGAAATGACATGTGGTGCCAAAGTGATTATTTTACATTCAGCAGCATTGTTTCATAGTGAGGGTGATCTTTCTGAGGGAAGCGGTGACAACATTTTAAAGGGAAACCTGAGAGGAACTCCTTGTGTGACAACACTTTGCAGGAGGTCCCAGTCCTGCTTAGCATAATTTTTATTCAGGTTTTAAGCACTGAGTTTTGCACATTAATTCTGCTCTCCAAAAGAGTGAAAGGAGTAATGAAATGCTGTAAGTCCACAGGTGTTTGTAGATGTAACTCCGTTTTTTATTGAATCTTGGGCCATTTGATCATTGGGTAAAATGGGTTCAACCTAAGGTGGCCCATGAGCTCATGAGTGCTTTGAGGGAAAGATTATTAGTAATAAATGGATGTGAGCTTGAGGCTTCCAGCTAAACAGATTAGACATATTGAGCCATAATGAGACCATAAGGTGTGATTAAAACAACCTTTTGAAGTAATATTTTGATAAACCGAATGAGATCCATGTCTTTCTCTTGCACAGCTACAAGTGGAGATTTTACACACAACTGAATGTTGTTTGCATTGCTTTCCTCTGAGGAATTTAAAGACTGCATACAGCTTGTGGAAACACTTGAGAAAAGATCAGTGACATGGGCTGGAGTGTAAAATGAAGTCAGGCTGACTTTCAACAACAGAAATTACAAATAAAGTTGAACAACATCAATTAAAACCACTATAAATATTAATGATAGTACAGGAGCATCATTTCCCTTTGCAAATGCACTACTGGTGCACATTACAGTGACAGTTATTTTTTATTTAATGGATTCTCTGTAAATTCCTTTGAAATTATTTGCTTGGTTTACCTTCTTTCTTCCTTTAGGAAAGTGCATTATGGAATCCCATCCCATAAATATGCATATAAGCAAAGCATTGCTCTTCTTTAGACAACCTCAGGAGAGCAGATCCAAAGCACAGCACACTGGTAAATATGCATTTTACAGACCTCATTTTACTGCTAAGATCTTGCATAATGTGAACAATTTATATTCTTTATTCAAAAAAAAAGAAATGTAAATTGGATATACTTTAAAATCAACAAAATAAACCTAGACCATTTTCTCCAATTCCAGGCAGAAGTCTGACCTTTTTGGTAAATTACTGCCCCACTGTGGCCCTTGAGGGAAACTACATGTAGTTGATGGCCAACATTTGCAGAGAAAGCACACATTTTTTATTATTAATATGATGCTAAACTGATGCTTTTACTCAAAGTTACCTACAATTTTTGATCTAATTATACTGCAGAATATTTGTACAGAAGGATGTGGTGAAAATGGCAAGAAGTTGGGATTTGAACAAGCAACCTTGAAGATACTCCCCATAAGCGTAAGTGCTGCCCCAGATAACCTGCCTGGAAAAGGGGACATATTTTTGAGTTCCATCACACATGTGCTCATTTTGATCTAGAGATGAAAGCCAGGGGAGACATGTTTCAAGTCCCAGCAGCCAAGGTTAGCCTTTGTTCCATTCACATTCCTGTTGGAAGGGAGCCTTGACAAGAGTCCACTTGCAAATAGAGAGGTGGGTGCCCATCTCCAACTTTCACCCTGCAGTTATATGTGGATTGACAGCTTTCAAGCCCCCCCCCACTTCCATGTTCCGGAATGGACAGGTAGCTGGACCCCTGCAGAGGATAATGAGCAGGATGCAGAACTTAACTTTTCGGCATCGGGGACACAGTCGCACTCACAGTATTTACATATGGGCTTGAGATTGGGATGATGTCATTCATATGGTGTACAACAAAACTTCGGCATTTACTAACTTATAATGTACAGTAAACAGATCCCCCCCCTTCCCATCCTTTTAACCTTCCATTTCTCATTTAACTCAGCTAAGTTAATGTCACAGCATGATTCCATAGAGCATGAGCTTAAAGCCACATATCCACAGAACCCAGGGTTGAACAGTCATGTGGGAACTGCACTGCCTCTGATTGGGGAGCTCTACACGGGGTAGTGAAGATGGCCAGTCCATCACCAAGACCTCACTATCCACCATCCAGGCCACCTACAATAGGTGGTGCATCAGAAGAGCTCACATCAACACCACAGACCCCTCCCATCCTCTCCACCTTTTGTTCTCTCCGCAGCCATCTGAGAAATGGCATCACAGCTTGCAGGGCAACAGGTTCCTACTACAGGCTGTCAGGTTGCTGAACTCCAGACAATACTGGAACTGATCACCACCTCCACTGTCATTATGACTGTTTACTCTAAACTTATGTTATCTGCTTACCTCAGTTTGTCTGTTACTCTTTAGTCATATTGTCTGTTTAGTGGGCTGTGCACCTCATTAACAGTTACCACTCATTCAGTGCAGGTAGTCTAGTCTACCTCAGAAACAAAGGGTGTGAGCCAGGTTACATCCTAGATGGGATCCAAGCCTAGCACAGAACTATCATAGTCACCAGCCCACCTGAAACACATCTTTGGACTGCACAATGAAACCAACTAGAAAAAATATGTATGTACAGTACTGTGCAAAAGTCTTAGGCATGCAACTTCAGTGTCTGTTGAGAAGTACAGGTAGATTCTTATCTACCATCAGGGAGGTTTCTGATTGGTCCGAAATTCATTCTGCAGCCTGAGAATGACCTCAAACACCCAATCTCAGTCATACAGAACTATCTTGAGCAAAAAGAAGGAATCCTGCAACAGATGGTATGGTCCCCACAGAGCCCTGATCTCAACATGATCAAGTCAGTCTGGGAGGACATGCAGAGACAGTCAAAGTCTGCAGAAGAACTGTGGCCAGTTCCTCAAAATGTTTGGAAGAACCTACCAACCTCTACCTTAAACTACATGCAAGTTTGCATAAGAGAATTGATGCTGTTTTAAAGGCAAAGGGTAGTCACACCATTTTTTGCAGGGGGGAAAAAACCTGCTCACTGTATGGCTTAATGTAAAAAAGCTTTATAAAAAGGCTGTAATAGATAGTAGTGCTTAGCAGGCATGAATGATGTACAGCTACAGCCTGTGTGGATGAGCCAAGGACCTGATTAGATGGTACTTCCAGGCCTTTCTGCACCCTGCCAGGTTGTGCCTCTGCAACCCCAGCTGAGGTAACGCTCACCTGTCGGTCTCCGTGTGGAACTTTCCCAGCACCCCGCTCACCCCACAGGGACACTCTCTCTCTCAGTTGGAGATTGATCTTCATGCCTGACCGGGTCTCCAGCAGCGCGTGGTGTTTACCCCCCATCCCCCCAAACAATTAGCAGCCCATTGAGGATGGAGTGAAGGCAGCGGAGGAGCCTTTGTTTTCCCGAGGCGCATAAATCCACATCCTCCCGTTGATGACTTAAACACCGCCTCTGACACCAGAAACAGCATTTAGATGTAGATTATTTTCTTAAAGCAAGAGAAGAAATATCTCCCCAGAAACAAAACCAGGAACAGCAGGTGGCAAAATTGGTAACAAGGCTTTTTGTACCAGAAGACTATGGGTTCAACCCCCATACCTCTGACAGCACCCTTGAGTAATATATTTAGTGAATGTTTGCTCATAAACATTAAATATCTTAAACAAATAGCCACTCTTCTAGAATAAATGCAGTGCTAAGCAACAAATAATTGCCTTCGTTCAAAGTAACAAATTGTGAGTCTTATTCTCTAAACAGCGAGATGAGGACCTGTCCAAGGACACATAAGAAAGACTTATTAGCAGAGAGAAAATAAATTATTGTTCTCAGCTAACAGTACAATGCCCATTAATATGCACATGCTTTGTGGTACAAATACCATACAAATAAATGGCTGTGTAATAGCAACACTGCTGAAGGTAGAGCGCGGCCAGCTGCTCCTGATATGGAGTCACAGCGCCCTCCTGTGGACCTCCCAGTCCACATTAACCCCGTGGAGAGCCGGCCAGTTCCTCCAAATAAAGCCCCTGTGTACAAGAACCAAAAAAAATTCACAAGCACAATTCACATTAATGTAAGTGATTTATTTAAACCCATTTGGTTATCTTCAGTGTATTCATAAAAAAATCCAAAATAAAGCACTAGGCCATTCCAGGGCCTATTCCCATTATCTAATGTGGTTTCCCAAAGAAAAATAAAGTACCAAGCCTATGTACGTAAAATACCATGTGAGAACTTAAACCTACCCTTTGCTTTCCAGGTTCCTACTTAACAAACATCACAAGTTTCTCCAGCTTAACCATCAAAAACACAGGACTAACATAACACACAGCTCATCAATAACCAGCTAAATGAGAAGTGCACCGTGAGTCCAGCCTTCTTCCTCTATAAAAAGTACTGCACACTTGTCTTTTTTCCAACAATAAACAGATGCACATCATCTACGGGGTCCAAGCACCCCAATAACACAGACAAATGTGTGGTAATAAAAAGGAGGAAGTAGATTTGCTGAGCGATGCCATTCATGTGACTAACACACACACACACACACACACACACACACACACACACACACACGTTTTAAAAAAAAAAAGAAGAGTGAAGGTAGGAAACATCTGGGCAGCAAGTTTTTTTTGGTTTCAATGGCAGACTTTCGGTTTTCATAGCTACTAAACATTTCCCAGGTAGCATCTGAACTATACAGATATACATTTATATAAATATATACAAAAAAAACGTTACTAAAATTCTCGTTTAAAAAACATTCCATTTCAAAAAATAATAAACATTTGCCAACAGGGAACATTCAGGTCACAATCAATAATTTAAAAGCAAAAAAAAAAAAAAAAAAACTATTGCAAAAAGGTGTTGAAATACTTTGAGAACAGCATGTTTTAGCCCTGTATGAATCTTCATTCCATTTCAACTAGGACTCGTTCAATAGCACCAGTGCGCTAACAGAAATCAGTATAAATATTAATAAAAAATAATGTACAGTACATTTAAAAAAAAAATCTACAGAATAAGTTAGTGTTGGGAAATGTACATATATGTACAAATACAGAGCTATTTACTAAGTAGCGGAGGGTCCTATGATGGCAGTGAGGGTTCGCAGTACAGTACTGTTCAGTACAGCAGCTGGACACGAGTGGGGAGCTGTGTAGGAAGGCCCATGGTGAGGTCCCCAGCAAAGCATTAGTCAACATCGCTCAGGTCGCTGACGGGCTCATCACGCACACGGCTCAGGTGGTTCATGGCGCGCTGGAAGGCCGTGTGCACCGCCTTGCGGATGCTAGACGTGCGGCCCTCCATCATTTTGATCTTGTCGATGGTCTTGTCAATCCCCAGCGGAACCATCTTCGATTTAGGAAGCCACTGCCTGGGGAACAAACAGCTGGAGTTAGCAGAAACATGGCAGCTCTGTTAGCACCCAAACACGGCGTTTTCCTAGCACTGCACTAACAGCCAGAAAGACGGCTTTCTCTGTCAAAGGGTAGTAGTGTGAGGCACTGCAGAAGACAAGACTCCATTCCAGCCGTCACCTGTCAGCATTTCGGCTCAGTGAAACTAACATATTCAACACATTTAAATATCACAGCTTTTATGAACAAACTAATAGACTGTAAACTATAAAGTGCTTCATTAGAACACAGAAGTGGTAATAATGCAGTACTAACTTTGGCTCCTTATGTTTCCCAGAGCGACTGCCAAGAAGTCTATAACCAAAAAATCTCTATATTGTCCAAACCATTTCTAGTTTTATAAAAAAAAAAAAAGACATTTTTTCACAGAAACGATTAATTAGGCTATCCCATGTGCACAGTTAGCAGGCTTGGTAAAATCCAGTAGGAGTTGATGATGCTCGAGAGTTTACAAAAGTCAGCTACAAAGCACTGCTGCAAGACGCTGCTTCACAGGGAATTTTTATAGAGTTTAACAACTGCTGCTCAAACAGCCTCTCAACATTCAAACTGCTGTGATCATGATCTTCAGGAGTGGCACAGTAATCTGAACTCTAGCTGCTAATCGCAGCACTTTTTCTATTCAATTTTTATGCATTAATTCCAATAATATATGACCACAATTTACATTAGGGATTTACTGTTTGTATGTCAAGACATAGATTAAAATGCATTTGTATGCAACAGAATTTCAAAATGTTAATACCCTTCATATTGCCAGCATCATTCATGGGTCAGTAATAAGTCACTTCAGCAGCTTGTTGGTCAAGCTCAGTCTCATTGCACAGAAGCAGTTAAAGCACGGGTTGGATCATGGACCCCCTAAATGTATCTAATTATGATGTTCCAGTGTACTACAGTATTTAAAAGGATGGCATCACCGAGGAAATGGGCTGGATGGTACAGCTCTTACCAGCTGCGCTTGTTGTCGAAGAAGAGCACAAGGAAGAGCTTCTCTCCTGACTTGTACTGCATCTGCTCGCCGATACGCAGCACATCCGTGGGGGGCATTGGGATGGAAACCCCATTGTGTTGGCAGCCCACCCGGGGCATCTTGGGATCTATTATCTGCACAGGAACCAATGTTGAAACGCTTATTGATGTTACTGAGCACCACAGGGAAACACACATTCAGCCCCTTTTACAGCAAACACGCTGCAGTGCTGGAGGTGACTGACTCACTGATTCTTTTCTCATGACTGTATTCTTACATCTAAACGAAATGACAAAGTAATCTGAATACTGATGCAGGTCATGGCCTTTTAACTGAAAAAAGCCCTTGTTTATAGTCCTTTGGGGTCCCATCTTAGCAGGACCCATTCTGTCATAAAAAAACTTTTTTTATGAATTGACTAGAAATGAAGAGCCCCTGATGTGAGAAAGTTTGGCTGCACAAAAGAAACTGTGTGAATACAGAATGATTCAGAGGCCTCCTAGCAGGGTGCCTCCGTACACAACACAGTGGCTGTATTATCCTATCACCCCCTTTCATCCTAGGCCATTATTCCACCATCTCTAGTTTTTTTAATGGCAGCTTGTGTGCATTTGCACAACACTACAATCTCGAAAAATGTTTTGCTAGCAACACAAGAGATAAATAACCCCGTTGTTTCCATACAGTTTGTGTTACACGAATGGTAAACCTAGAGATGTTCAGCCAGTTTGCTAACACAAATCTAGCAAGTACTGCAGTGGTTAACAATCTGAAGATGTAACCTGAATTTTGCAGGTTCAGGTGCCAGAGGACACCCTGACATACTTCCCTTGAGCAAAGTACTACATCTGAACTACTGTAGTAAAAATGGTGTAAATGGGTAGAGTTGCAGTTTACTTTGGACAAAATGGTCCAACAGGCACAGAACAGAATGGTGGAGCAGGATGTTAAATCTCTTGGTCATGCTCGCAGTCACACACACTCACCAAGGCGGGGTAGGAGGGGTATCCGCTACATTTTGCCCAGACTAACTTTAGAGGTTCCAGCACAACTGTGGCAGCACTAGCGGGCATCCAAATGCTGCTGTTGCCAACTTCTACGGAAGCAGGAACAAGTCGTGTTATGATGAGGGGTTTCACAGCGAACAGAGCAACACACTCTGAAAGCCGTGCTGACTGTGGCAGGCAACAACATGACACACACGTGTACACTCGTGGCTCACACACTTCATCAGACAGACAGTAGCTCAACCCGCTTTCTGTGCAAAATTACACAAGGAAGGAATTCAGCAACTTGCAGCCAAATGTTTTCACATTCAAATAACGTACAAAAAAACTTGAACAATAAGCTTCAGGTACAACAAGCTGAGTTGCTGCAAGCTGTACAGGGCTCCACACTCATTTGTTGCGTTTGGCTGCCCACAGGACAGGTGTATAATACATTTTACCTTTCCCTTCAAATTTTGCACCTTTCCAAATTTGGAACATATAAATAAACCAATATCTAGGTGCAAAATATCATTGTTGATAATTTATTGTTGATAACTGGTTGATAATAAATTAAGACAAAGTGCATAAACCATAGTCAAAGCAAGGCAGTCAGGGTGTCGTGTGAAAGGGAGCATATTTAAAAAATAGCAAGGTACTGGGGCTATTTCATGGCATTTTAAAACAAATTTGGGTGATTTCTAGTGAGAAAATGGCTGTGAAACCACATGGCAGATGATGCAGATCACAACACACCTTTTTTAAATCACAGTGCAAGTTGTCATTTAACAATTCTTTATACTTTACCTTGATTTATTGTCCAGCTATCAGAACGATTCTACCTGCCCGCCTGAAAATCGAACTGGGTTACCTGTCCTGGGCAGTAAAACAGCTGTGAATGTGGAGCCTTTTTGTGTTTGTATGTGAGCACAAGGCAATAAACTGTTCAAAACCAGTTGAGAGAGAGAAAAGAAAAGCAAAGCGAGGACAGTTCACCAGCTGCAATCCGGGCGGCTTTGGCAAAGTTTCCAGTTTCAATACAGGCGATCAGTTCGCTTTTGTCATCTGCAGCGCTTCTCCGCACAAGTGCTGGCTTGCCTTTCCCACACTTTGGGAGGCTGAAACTACAGCAGAGAGGAAAACAAGACAAAGTGCCTTTGTTTAGCTTTATGTCATCATTAAATCGCAACACATCAAAGACATCAACATTATATAGCATTTTTCTAAACCTTCTGCCGGCAGCAGTCAATGTGACCTGTGTTTACCAGTCAAGGTGATGGATAACAGTAAAAAAAAAAAATAAAAACAGAGAGAAGCCGGAGTGCGAGGCTGCCTGCCTTTGGTGTTGCCCGCTCCTGCCTTGTGTTGCAAGTGTAGGGACAGTATGACAAAGCTGAGTGATGCATGTGTTTTCAGGCATATTAAATTGGGTTTAATTTTAAAGTTGCTCAGAGATATTCATAACTTCATTATTGATAACTGAGTGTCCTCATGAAGGGTCACAGTGGTCCAGCATCTAGCCTGAGGCAGACATGCAGCCTGGAAAGGTCACAAGTGACAGAGAAAACATACACAGATACACTAAGGGCAGATGAGAGTCATGAATTTGACTGAAACATGACTCTGCACAAGGAGCGTAGGAGGAAATATCTGCGTAAAGACAAGGATAACACGCAAACTGCATGCAGACTCATTGAGGATCAAACGCATGCCTGCTGGTACAGCCCAGGTGTTGAGGACTCAGGCCCACCTACTGTGCTGCCCAATTTACAATTAATAAAATTAGCTTTAAAGCATCCCAAAATTAAATCAAACGGTATTTATAATATTAAATGTTTACTGATAGACCTAGGATTTATGAATAGAGTTCCTGTCTCAACAGTGTTTGTACATTTAGGAAGGAGCATCAACTGCAAGCTGAGAAGAAATCAAAAATGAAACCGATGAGAAGCCAGATATGCTTCAATGAGCGACATCCCTCCATCAGAGGACGGGGCCCACCTGGTGTTACACAGCAGGCTGCCGCTTGAGGAGATACTGGACTCAGAGGCACACCTCCTACGTGGCTCTCGCTGTCTACTGGGATTCAGCTCCTTTTCGGGCTCTATAAGGAAACCATTGGACAGCCCTAGCGGAGAGGGCAACAGTCAAGATCACATGGAGAAATGTGCTGCTCACTCCTGAGCAACTTTTAGCCACTGCGAAGATTCCAGCTCACTAGTCACACATTTATCTCCCTCACAACCAATATGAAGAGCTTCACCAAATATTCTCAGGCAACAACTCCACAGAGATTTCACAGTTGGACATTAGTAACAACATTTTTAAGCACTTTCTTTAGAACACTGCAAACATGAGGTAAATAGCAGCAGCAGGTTACACTGTCCTTTTTGCATCACCTGTGTCGAGGCGCTTGACTGGGGACTCTTCCTCAGCCTCGCTTTCTCCACTGGCACTGTGAGACCTCTTTCTTGACTGCAGAAGAGTCTCCAGTCGTGGAAGAACCACTGAGAGGAAGGTCTTTGTACCCAGCTGAGGACATCCGGGTCGAGTCTCACTTGCTTTCATGGGCTTCTGTGGGCTGACGCTTTTGGACTTCCTAAAGAGCACAGAGGTGCGGCGGTTCACGTCGGCAGAAGGCTCGGTCGGTGTAGGCCCAGCCACCATGTTGACCTTGCTGCTGGAGAGTAACAGCTGCTCTGGGGTTTGTCCATTTGGCATCTCCTTAGATCCCAATGTGTCTGTACTGTCACTATCAAACTTCACACGTTTAGGGCACCTGCTGTCAGGGCCAGGGTCAATGGGTTTCAGAGTCGGTGGTTCTGAATTTCCGTCTGAGTTAAGAAGCGGGGGCAGTAAATCTGATGGCTCCAGCGTTGGTGGCACAGACTTGTCCCCTGCAAAACAATCAGGGGTCAATGGCAATCAGGTCCCAAACAGCCTCAAGATCCTTGTGTAGCAGTTGGACCATGAGTACCCTTGCTGATGTCACCCCCCCCGAGACACAGTTTATGCAGGTTCTCTGGCAAAAACTGGATACTGACCAACAAAATCACATGTACAATGTCTCCATCTACCTCCAATTTCAAAGAGTAACATGAACAGACCAACACCATCAATGGAAAAAGTAGGTACCATCCTCCTCTGCGCTCTGTCCAGCAGGTACCGCCTCCTCCTCTGCCAAACGGCACATCTCCTGGAAGGCAGGCAGCACGCTCCGCAGGCTCATCTCCTGCCGCACTTCACTGATGGCCTTCTTTAGGAGTTTCAGCCGCTTGCTGCGTGATGGGCTGGACTTCATGGTGCATGTCAGGTCCAGCTTTTCGAGCAACTGTTTCAGCTGCTCTTCCAGAGACATGTGCTGACGATTTGCTGGGATAAGCAGCCGGTCCACTGATAGAAACAAAATTTGGCTGATGCTAAAAAAGCAGTCAAATCAACAAAACAGCAAACACAACACCTTACAGTTCGTATTGGGTATGTTCATGTATGTTAATCTTACTTTCAAATTGAACTCTGGCATCACATTTAATTCTCATGAAGTCTTGAAGTTGGTCCAATGTTTAGGACTGCAGCCATACTCCCATCATACCCATTCAGGTCATGAGATTCTGACTACATATAGTTTTATTTTACACCCCAACTTTTGAGACATTTCTTTCTATTTACAAGAACTAATTTGGTTTTTAATGCGCATCTCCACAGCTCAACAGTTGGAGACCTGTGGCATCACATGGTCTCCTTTGAAGTTACAGTTTGACTCATGTTGTGTTAAGTTCTCACCCTCCATTACTCCTCGATTGCCAGATTCACCTGGTATCATCCTGTAAGTTAAGGCTACCCTTCTGACTGTACAAACCATGTCAGCTTGTTTTGTGAGTGTAAATTTGCATTGTTTCAATTGATTTATGTTGTCTTCATTGTTGTCTTTTTTCCATTAAAGGTTCAACTAATGCAGAAGCACCACACATGGTTGTATGGTTTGTTTGTAAGTGTTTAACTTTATGGTACATAATGACTACAAAAGAGCAGAAATAGGGCAAGTCAACGTGAAGGGAGACTGACTTTGTATGTTGTGGTATGATAACTAAGGTTAACTTATACAGTAACTGTATTTCATTGGGATGTGATGATATTTTAACATAAATTGGTGTCAATTTTGGAACCCAAGTGCATAAAGACTTTTACGATGAAAAGTAATGCTAAGTACAAAATTTATTTAGGGGAATTCACCTTAATAAGGGTTCTCAATACCTTCATGAGTTGGAGGAAGCCTGTACTTATTTGTACTCCCTTTTGCCTTAACTAATTCAATACTTTTGATTTTGTGCTAAGACCAAAGGCTACCATATGAATCATTAGGTGTGTCTCTATGTATGGCGTACTAACCCTCCTCCCAGGAGAACTGTGGGCGAGGCTCCAGCTTAGGGGGCTCTGGCAGGTGCATCCCAGTGCTGTAGTCAAAGCCAATGCCTTCCGCGTAGCGCCGAGCCTTTCGGAGCACAGTGCCACCCTGGTCACGCAAACGCACTGCTGCCCGGTAGAAGATTGTGTCCTTGGCGTTGTACTTCATGCAATTGGCCACGATGAGGTCAAAATCAGCTTCAAACTCATCCAGACTCCTGTAGCCTTGAGCACTGATACTTTTCCTCATTGTAGAGAAGTCCATTGGGTGTTTGATGTGGTCTAGGTAATCTGGTACCTAGTGGAGTATTGCCAGGGATCAACATTAATAGTTGCCTGACTGACAGACACATAACTTGCTTAAGGTTTCATAGTCATACAGACACAGTTGTGTTGATACCCATTCTGTGGACAGGTTGATGATAAACTAAAACAAAGTGCATAAATTTGAACCAAAATAATGATCGCTGCCACAATAAACAAACTGCACTGTCACTGACCATCCGCATTTTCATTTAAACATTGTAAAAAATAAAGCACCCATGTTTTGTAAAGCAAAAGCAAATCAACCCAATATCTTGCCGTTTTAGGAAATTTATTTACGATGGTCCCTTCTTGTAAACATTCTTCCTCAATCGTGATACCCTGAACATTTTGCTTTCTTTACAAATCACAAGGATATTTACCACCTCACTTATTTCTGTCTTTCTGATATGTTCCAAAATTGGACCGGTGAAAAATTTGATGGGACAGGAAAAATGTACCTGTTCCACAGACAACCAAATGCAAAAAAAATTTTAAAAATCACAAATGTCGATAAAGTGAAAAAAATCAAATCAAATGAGAGCCCCTTTACACAAATCAAATAAATATGAAAACCACAATAAAAAGCACCTTTCTGGAGTTAATGAAAATAACATTGGCTATAACCATGTGAGCACTACATTGCACTGAACAAACGCAAGCGTTCCAGCTGCATGACGTTCACCTCATACCTCTTTCAGACTGACAGGCTGGGCAAAGATCTTGGCCGGATCCTTCTCTTGGAGCTGGTCGAGAACAGATCGGAGCAAGATGGTGAAGGGGGTGAGCTGCATCTCCAGGGCCATCTGCTGGAGTTTCACCTGTGACATCAGGGGTCACGATAGGATCATCACACACATTCCTGCAAAAGTATTTCCAGGCTGTCAATGCTAGGCAATGTGCATGTCGGTTCTCGCCCCAAAAGTACCTCCTCTCTCTTAAGCTTTTCTCGCTTGCGGATGAGCTCCAGAAGAAGGCGCGCTCGCTCCAGGTCGTGACGTAGCCGGTGCCACTGCTTCAGCTGTTCCTTCAGTGCTCGGCACTCCTCCTCACTCTCCTGCTATAGGTTTAATTCATGTTGCCTTAAAATCAGCCACTGAAAGGTGACATTACTTACAGCAGGTGGCCCATGCCAAGAAAGACCCTGCAGGACACAGGTGGAGAGAGACACGTGAGTACTCACCCGTGGTGCCACCTTCTGGTTCTGCAGGGTGGACTGCAGCCGACGCAGCAGCGGAACACCATTCCTCGACTGCCTCTTCAGGGTCCAGTAACTGAGAACCAGCTCAGCAAACACCTTCTTCTTCTGAATGGAGACCTGATTAAGGATCGCGTTAAACCTGACAATGGAGTACAACACACACACACACACACACACACACACACACACACACACACACAAAAAAGAGGCAGGTAGGGGGAGAGAGTACAGTTAGGAACCCAACTCATTAAATTAATATTTTAACTATGTTCGTGCAGCAATAGCAGAAATTTGCAATACTGTTAAATGGTTAGCAAGGTCCTCCATCCTCCTACCTTTGGGCAGGAATGCCAGGCACAGTAACAGCTGGCACAACAGCCACAGGCTCAGAGTCTGCTTTCTTACTTTTCTTCTTCTGGCTGCCTTTTATTCTTGTCCTCCCATTCATCCTGCCCCCTTTTGGGCAAAGTCCATTTTTGGTTCTTGCTTCTTCATAGATGGTGAGGGGTCTCCTGATGCAGCCGGGGGGCGTGTGGGCACCACAGTAGGCTGTCTTTTTCACCGAGAAAGTGGTAGCACCCGTATCCGTCACCTCCTTCACGGGCTCCATTTTCATGTAGAGACCTGCCTTTTGGGCACAGCTTACGTGGAAGGCCGTGTAGCAGTTGGCACGATGGCACTGGATACAGGCCCCCACACCTTTCTCCTTGCAAAGGTAGCAGGTGAGCTTCCAACGGGCTGCTGGGATGTTCTTCACACCATCAATGGGCTCAATGAAGACCGTGTTGGCGAAGCCCACTTCAGGCACCCACAATGCACACACCACGTGGCCCCAACGGTCATCCTCCGTCTTCTTGAGGGCCCCTCCCTTGTTGGGGCAGAGGATGCATTCAACAGGCTGAGCTGGTGCTTGCAGGCAGTGTCGGCACAACCACTGGCCTTCCGGGATGTAGGGCACGCCATAGCACTCCTGGTGCACAGCTAGGTTGCACATATCGCAAAACAGAATAACATTGCTGTTCTGGCACTCGCCATCCATGCAAACACAACACACAGCATCCTCATCAATGAGTGACTGTGGGTCCGCCTGGCCCTGGCTCTCGAAAAACGACTCTTTCTCCAGCCGATCCATGAGGAACTCAAAGACGTTCTGGGACACAGGGCTAAAACCCTCGTTCCTCCTCTTCTCATTGACCAGGTCGAGCCAGGCGAGGTCTTCCTCATCCATGTCATACTCCACCTCCTCGTCCAGCTCTTCTAGGCTCTTCTCCACATAGGTGTAGTAGGCAGCCGGTCGACGCGGCACCACAGGGAGATTGTGCTCCACCATGCGGAACCTGGGCTCTGGCAGGACATTCCCTGGCACCGACCCAGGTTGTACGCCTGTCAGCGCCACATTCTTCTTCTGCTGGCTGTTTTTCAGTCGCGTGGAACGCACTGGAACCCGCTGGGGTTTCTCTCTGTTCTCCTTGTTGCTGTTGCATTCGATGATCTCTTGAGCAATGGGGTCGTCCTCTGAGATAACGTCCAACTTGTCATAAATACTGATGCGGTGCACACGCCCATCAATTTCCGTCTCGACGATGCGCTGCGCCTGGGCATATGTCAGGGTCTCTCGGTTGGGCGATGGCCTGATGGGGGAGACCGCCCGCTGCTGCACCGATGCGCGATGCTGGCGGCCCTTCCGTTTCATTGTGCTCAGCAGTCAGACCTGTGCAGAAAAGAAAAAGAAAAAGAAAAAGAAAAAAAAACACAAAATCACTCTAAACCAGCAAATCAGAATAAACAGATAATGTTGACAGTAAGAAAACTAACAAATTATTAAACACATTAGACAAATCACAACTGAAGCATAGGAACCCAACTTATGCTCCTCATTTTACAATTAAGACAACTAAAAAAATCCATAATTCTGCCCACTTTTATTGCTTTTATTAGCAGACAAAACTAACTGTGGGACAGATAATAATGCCTATAATCTGTGCATTTTGTTCACTTCATATTTCAACCATTTAAGCAAACTACTCTGTCAAACTACAGAAAGTGGCAACTCATCAGACACCACAATCAACATCACTTTGTTAGTATAGCCTGAATAGGAAAAACACACACACTCCTCCTCCAGTTTTACTGTAGCGCACACCAACACACTTCTCCCCTTGCTATACTGCAGCACAAACTCCATGTCATCTGGCACTCCGCCCCCTTGCTCTACTGTAGCACAGCCCTCCCACATCCCACATGCTCCACCCCCTGTCAATACTTTCAAATTTCTCTAGTAGAGCCTGTCCCTACTACAGCACACACCCCTCCCCCTGTCCCAAATACTCCTCCCCCTGACCCCACTCTCTGCTCTCTCTAATAGAGCCTGTCTGTACTATAGCACACTCTTTCCTCTGCTCTACTGCAGCACACACTCCTCCCCTTATCCCACATGCTCCTCCCACTTCTCTACTGTAACACACGCCCCTCCCTCTGTTCAACAGGCTCCTCCCCCAGGCTACTGAAGCACACCCTCCCATCTGCTCTGCACACCCTCCCCTCTGCTCTACACACCCCTGTCCCGTTGGCTTCCTGTATGTCATGGAGCTAGTATTAGTGCTGCCACGATCTGTAAACAGACATAGAACTCCAAGACACACTCCCCGCTGCCACGCAGTAAAGACGGGCATTACTTGCCGACGATCAAACGACACACTTATAACCGAAAGTGGCGTTCATGTGGAAAGTACACAGCGAGCCACACAGGCCGCGGCATCAGGAACGCGCCCACTCTTCCCGCTAGGCTGAGCGGAGAAGGGCCCGGGCTGGGGGACACCTCACCGTATCACGACATGCCGCGACCGGGAAAGGTCCAACATGGCGTCAGACACTGCAATACTCCGAAGCACTGCACACACCACTCATGTTCCTCCAAACACATACACACACACAAACAGAGCAAACACACACCGACGCTGCAAACACGCACAACTTGCAGATCTACTTGCACGGATAGCTGCGCGGCACTGCGCACGCACCTCGCGCTCCTGCGGCTCGCGCTCGTCGCAGCAATGGCGGCGTGGCCTGCAAGTGGGCTGCAGAGACGCCCGATCCGATCATCCACCGAGCGCCGACCGAGCTTTGTATTTAGGAGAAACGAAAGTGGAGTAGCTGTAAAAAGATGCGCAGAGGGGTCCGCGAACGGCGCCCGGGTTTGAAAGGTGGTTCTGCGCTGTGCATTTAAAAGCGCTGAAACACAAAAGAAGCGCTCGTTCACGCAGCAGAAACAGAGACAGAACCAGGCGGTAGCGCGAGCGCCTCTCTTCCCCCCGACAACAATGCGGGGCTCAGCGCACGTCCCGCCCACTGCGGCGTAAGTTCCGCCCTCATCCGTCAGATCCCGCCCACTGTAGTACAAACCCCGCCCCGGTGTGCACGGATGAATGAAACCGGTGTACAGAATACTGTTCTCGCTGTGAAGTCACTGCAACGTTATTGTAGGAAGAACGAGAAGAGCTTATTTAGTTCCTTATTTTACAACGGGTTAGTTAATACGCCGGAGTGATTTTACATCATTTTTTCTATTTGTGGGCTTTCAGTCGTTTTGTGAACACATCACCTCTGGTAAAACTTTATTCCAGTAGTTAAAACTATGTTTTATTACGAGACTTAAAATATCAGGATAGAATTCATTTAGTGTTACTGTGTAGTAAACGTTAGGCTGCGGCTTTTTACTTCAGTAGTTCCAAGTGAATATGTTTTATGTGTTTGGAACGTATTTTTAGTCTGACTGACATTTATATATTCAATGCCTTTTATTTGGCCAGTAGATCAGTAGATATGAGTTTATAACAGACGCTTCGTCGCATTTGCCACACCTCTCATGGTGTTTCAGTAGCGAAGCCTCTACGCTTTGCCACACCCATAATGGCGTATCTCTGCCCCTGGGAGAAATATGTTGCATCAAGAAACTAAGTTTAACGAAGCCTTAATATTACATAAAGGGGGGGAAGGGCAGTTATATGTGTACACACTCTAGTCTTGCAATGGTTTGCAACCATAAGCTGAAATTATCTCCTAACGTAATACATACTGCACATGTACGTGTACTTTGTGTTTGGCAGGAAATCTTCCTAGCTGCATGTTTCCACAACACTACCCACGCCGCCATTTTGGAAACCCTGAGCCCGTGTGACGTTAGCACACGCTGCTTCCGCTTTACGTCGTGCGTGTGGCTACCACCGCTGAACGTTAAACAGAGGAGACAAAGCGGCGCAGTAATCACCCCCCGCGTATCAAATTCAACTCCGTTCTCGTCTTAACTGTTTAATCACCAAAAAATCTGACCGGAAAAGGACCTCGGGGCTTTCAGGTATGTACATTTAAAACGCGATGCGGTCGCGCAGGGGCTCTACTTGTGGTCGAGGCGTATCCGAGATATTGGGTCGATCCGGTTCTCTGGCTGGTTCTTCCAGTGGTGCTCTGGCTGGATCCGGTTCTGTCCCTCCGCCCGAGCCCCACTGCCCCTCAGCCGCAGCGGCCGGTAGGTCCCACTGTGTCGATCGGTGTTAAGGGGAAGTTTCGTAGACCCCTTTCCGCTGCTTTTGCTCCTTCGGACCCTCCATGTGACAGCGGCGCTGTTTGTTTTCCTCCGCAGGCCGCCGTCCTCCAACAGGGCTGTACAGCACCTCGCCGTCCGCGTCTGTGGAGCTCCGCAGGGCCGAAAACACTACCCCGATGAGGGACACTTGTGTGCAGGGGTAGCTGGACGTGTGAATCGTGCTTGCCGAGGTAAACACTTGGCGCGAGGGACATTTAAAGCAGTTGCCGAGGGGTCAGTCCGCCCTGTCACACGCATCACACGCGAACCCGGAAACATGGGCCGTCTGGGCCCACGGGTACTGGGGGTGTTTGGTTTGCAGCACCTGTTTAGCATGTCACAACAGCAGTCGCATGATGATCAGATATGCTGTTGTTACTCTTTTTACTGGGTTAAATACCTAGCTTTACTATGATTTATCCATTTGGGTAGCAGGGCATTCATACTGTATTGATTCAAGTATATTGCCTTGATGCTGGGTCCTGTGGCAGGAATGGGATTCGAACTTTTACTAGCCAGCAGCCCCAAACACTGCACAGCCTGCTACCTCACTACTTTCACGTGTTCCCATTACTAAGGGATGGCTCTGTTGAACCAAGGCAAGACCTCTTCACCCATTTCTGCCCTGTTTGGACTTTAACATCTGCATATTTCCTGTTTGATACCTGCATTTTCCTTTAAGACACCAGGTGGCATAGTGTTTAGGACGTCTTGTAGTTTGAACGCTTCTGGTTCGTATCTCATTCCTGCTATGGTACCGTGGATTTGATACAGTAAAAATATCCAGCTGAATAAACAGACAAATTATTGTATGTTTAGTTTACAAGACTAACCTTTGCAAGTCACCTTGGACAAGCACATTGGCAAAACAGTAATAATTGCACAGCTGTGTGACAATAGTCTGTCTATAGCATCCCTCCACTGTGAGGGTTCTCGTTTTTGTCTACCTATATATTTACAGATTAGCTGTTCCATAACATGTTCCCATTGGTTTTTTTTTTTTGTCAACAAGTGTAAAGTTTAGGATAAGCAGCTAAGACAGTACTAACTTGGTATTGTAAAGTATTAATAATTTTCCCTGGGTTTTACCCTTCCATTAAACATGTCATTTCAGAATCTTAACAAAGCAAACCAACATTGTTTAGTGGTGTTTTTTTATGTCAGCTGTTGATAAGAGTTCTGGGTTAAAAGAATGGACTGGGATTTGGTGGTTTTAAGAGTATTTTTTTTTAATCAGATAAAGACAATATTCAAATGTTCCCCTTGTTGCTTACTTTTGAGTTGGACTGTACAGTGGAAGCAGTGTATACTGATTGTGAAAAAGAGCATGACCACCCTTTGCCTTCAGGACAGCTGTTATCTTCCTTGGAATGCTGTCTTACTTACAAGTCCTAGGGAGTTTGTGGTGGGATATTGGATCTTTTTTTTTTTAGAAGGAGAACCTCTTAAGGGATGCAGGAGTTGTCCGTCACACTCTAAGCTGTAGAACTTCCTACAGAGGTCTGATGTGTAGATGTTGTGACTGAGTAAGACCAAGAACGTCCACTTCACTTCATGTGACCACGTCACTTCATGCTGGTGTTCAAGAACTCATTGTTCAGTCCAATTAATATTGAAGTGAGTGAGTGCAGGGTTGATGTTAGAGTACGGGATCCTTGTGAAACAGCAGTTTTCTTCACCATAGGATGCCTAAAATGGGATTCCTTACCCTTTATACCACCATGGACATCATCATCAGTCTGACAAGAAAGCTTCTCATATCATTTTTACACCTACACACTGAGTTGAAAGGATTTAGCTTTTTCCAAACATAAACCCACCAAACTGTAGGAAAAAAGACAACTTTTATGACCATATTACTTTTTTCTTTTTCTCAGAAGCCCAGATGTTGTGCTTATTTTTATGCATTATTACTCATTGGACCTGCATGCCAGCCATTTTTTTTTTAATACACATAGTATAACCCACATATATCAAAGCTCCTTATTTGGGAATTCAGTGTTGCAAAGAAATTTAATTTTTATGACAAATGTCTTATGTGTACAGACAGTTTAATTCCAAATACTTGCTTTAGTGGCTATCCAACATCACGTAAGGTAGCCAGAATCCCCTCAGCAAGGCACAGCTTCTTCTGAACCTTTGTTGTCCTACAACCAGCTCCAACTTGTAAATGTATCTTAGAATCTGTGCAACTCTTCACCTTTGATAATAACAATGAAAGCAAATAAAAGTTTTAACGTACTAAAAGTTGAGAAAGCAAAGTCTTGCGTAAAACTTTAAGGGATGAAAAGCATAAAATTCTCTTTAAAATCAGTATTTTTTTTAACGACTGTGATTTTAATTGCTATTCATTTATTGCAAATCATATTTTAAAAATAGCTCAGCAAAGATGGTTAGTTGTGTTATAATTGATTGTTGCTTTACAACCACTGCTGGGTTAGGCAGTGTGTTGCAATCTATCTGCATTTGACATTTTAATCCAGAGTCACACTATGCTAGATGCACTACAATATGTACTGCGGGGAATAACAGTCATTCCCCACCTATACACTGGAGCAATGTAACACACACATTGGGCAATTTAGAGTCACAAATTCACTTGTAACATGTGTCTTTTGACTATGGGAGGAAACCAGTGCACCCAGAGGAAACCCACACAGACACAGGATAACATACAAATTCCACAGACTAAGCAGAGATCAAACGCACGTCTTTTCACACCGTTCAGTGGCTGTGAGACAACAGCACTATCTGCTGTGCCATAATAATATGTATTATTTGTGAGGCAGTCACTAAGTTCTGAGACTGACCACCATGTCATAATCAACTCATGTCAATGACTTGCAACCACAGTATTAGCCAGTCTTGGATTTTTCTTATGGCTCATTAAATGCAGCTTCTCAAAGTGCCTCACAATTGAGAAAATATGTGGCTCACACCTCTAAAGCAGTTAACTGCAAATGGAAACATTTGCCAAATTAAAATGATGAAAGAACAACAGGATCGGTAAATGATTAATAACTACTTGTACAGTAGAGGATGTGGTTTTGAATTAGTTTTTCCCTGTGTTTTACAGATAAGGCAGGAATTTTTTGCTTTCTGGCACCTTTGTGACTCAGGAACATATTTGTTTACCCAGTTTCAAGTAATGAAGAAAATTCGCTTTACAAGCAGATCTTCAGGAGCTAAATACACTTGTTATGTCAGGATGACGGTGTACAGTTTTTGTAAGAAACAGTGGGTCACCAAGGTCTTTTAAATCCTGTGGTAATTTTCAATACCATTCCATACCTGTTCTTAGCAACTATCCTGTTACATATGCTCCTTGGTTAGTGAAAGTTCTGTCCTATCCTGTCCTTATGCAGCTTGAAGATGAAAAAGTGACTTGCATGACTACAGTGTTGTTAGCTGATATTTATTCAGTTTATAACATGTTAGAAAATAAAATTGGTTATGATAATTTTAATTTATTCTGTTATTATATTATTTTCAACAATATTTGGCATAATGGTAAACAGCCTACAGCTGTCAGTTGGATATTTATTCAAAGTATAAACTCACATTTTCTAAATACATGCTTTTTGAGTTCAAAATGCTTAATGTCGGTGCTTTTCATGGAGTAGAATGTGTATGTGTCCAGTATTTTAGTATTGTGAGTTTCTAGTCTTTCTTTAAGCCTCTACATTAATGGAAGAGCTTTTTCAAATGCTTTGTAGAACAGACACCATATAGGCTTTTGTGACAGTTATTTATGTCAATCTGTTTCTCTTTTTTCATTTTCCCAGATTTTACCAGATGTGGACTTATGATTTCTGAAACATAGACACCTAAATGGAGAAATTAGGTCATCGTATTCATTCTGAATGTGGATATTTGCACATGTTTTAATTGGAACACTCTAACTGTAAGACAATTTCCAATGCCCCTTCTATGACTTTCACCACTTGACATTTTTGGCTTCACATGGCTGCCACGATGGACAGTGAGGAAGACCTCTCTCACAACAGTGATGATGGAGGCATGGAACACAATGATTTCATACAAGATGAGAAAAAAAGAGAGGCAAAAGCAACCTGTTTAAAAATAGAGGGTCAGGATGGTTATGTGTTTAAGTCATGTAGAATTACCCCCTGCCCATCAACGAAGGCAAACTCAACCACTTTGTCTTCAGAGACACTGGCTAAAGAACCTTCCTCTGTGTCCTCTTCTGAAAGGATGTCGGAGGATCATTCTTCTCAGGTTGATGAACAACCGTCAGAACCTCAATCATCAGACAGACTTGTCTCTCTTCGAGAGACATGTGACAAACTGAGTTTTCCCACTTCTCCAGCCATTTCAAAGGAGAGTCCAAATGCTGCACCCTTATTAAAAAATGAAAGGACACTTGAACAATCAGAAAATGAAACAGATATACATATCAAAAAAGAAGAAGCAAATGCAATGGATAAGGATGTACAAGATGATGAGAATTTTGCCTTTGATAATGCGATAGCACCTTTTGCTGCCAGAGATAGTGAAGACTTTGGTAATTTACTTAGTTACTCTAGTACTCTTTATGACGTCGCAATGGATGCTGTGGCACAGAGCCTACTGTCGTCAATAAGAACTCCTGTTAACCCGCGAAAGAAGTCACCTGCTTGGAATCATTTTTTCATATCACCACGAAATAGTACCAAAGCAATCTGTATGTACTGTATGAAAGAGTTCAGCCGGGGAAAGAACGAGAAAGACCTCAGCACAAGCTGTCTGATGAGACATGTGCGAAGGGCTCACCCCACTGTGCTATTACAGGAAAGCGAGTTTTCCAGCAGTACCCCAATTTCTTCATCTTTAATACCTCCCTTAAATTCACCAAATAATGGGGACTTGGCAGCTAATACAACGTCTACTTCACAGAAAACCTCTTCTACACTGGCCTCCTCTGCCAATGGCACTGAAGTTTCTTCCAAAGTGTTCCCAGATACACCAAAATTAGAGAAAATTGCCAAAAACGAAACTTGCAAGGCTTCCTCTCCCCATTACAGCAGCAACTACAAAGATGACGCTATGGATGGTACATCAGAGCGCATCCTTACTACTGCTAAAAGCTCTAACTCTCGTAGAAGATCCGCAGTATGGAAGCATTTTTACCTCTCACCTGCAGACAGCTCGAAGGCAGTGTGTATACACTGTGTGAATGAATTCAGCCGGGGGAAGAATGGCAAAGACTTGGGAACAAGCTGTCTAATTCGTCATATGTGGCGAGCACACAGAGACATAGTGATAGAAGAAAATGGGCAGGGTTCTACCATTCCTCCACCTTATACCACCCCACCCACACTTTTGTCACGCCTTCATCTGCAAGGAACAAATGAGTTAAAGAAAGAATCCCACTTTGTTTCGTCCTCTCCTGAAACTGTGTCTGATGAGGTGCCACAAAGTTTTAGCTTGACTGAGAAGGCGAAAGAGGAGTCAAATGATGAGATGTATCATTCAGGCCAAGAGTCTTCAGTTGATATTTCATTAGATCATAAAGGGGACAAAGAAGCACAACTAACATCATTACCAGATGACCTCTCAGAGGGCACCAGCCTAAACCAAAACCTGAGTTCGGTGTTCCAACAAAACAAAAGAATCATGAAGAGAGTAAAGTCAGAGGTCTGGCATCACTTTATTGTGTCCCCTGCCGACCAACTCAAAGCATTATGCCGGTACTGCCCTTGTGTTATCAGCAGAGGGAAACGTGGGGACTTCGGAACGAGTTGTTTAATGAGGCATCTTATGAGACGGCACCCTGATGTTCTCGAAGGTCAAAAAAGCACATACGACAAACTGTCTTCATCTGGCTCACCCTTCAACACTTCTGCTGCTGCTGCTGCTGAAGCTCTGTCGTCGAAAATGCCCAACAGCCCTGCTGCCGAAAAAAAGCTGCACCCTTTGCCCGTCTTTAGCAAAAAGACCTCAAAGTTATGGAACCATTTTTCTATTTGTGCCGCTGATCCAACAAAGGTTGTTTGTTTGCACTGTAACCGCACAATAAGCAGAGGTAAAAAGACCACAAACCTTGGCACCAGTTGCTTATTTAGACACATGCAGAGATTTCATGGACATGTTCTTGAAAATAATGGCAGTATCTCAGGTGCTGTGTCTTCTGCTGGGATTCAATTAAAAGAGGAACTCATGGACACTTCTTCCTATGAAGAAAACTGTGAAAAATTTAATGAGTACCACCCAGTTGCCAAAAAAATCACCCGGTTGGTTGCTGAAATGCTTGCACTGGATCTGCAGCCCTCAACCCTTGTGGAGAATGTTGGTTTAACTCGATTACTGGAATATCTGCAACCACAGTACTCATTACCTTCATCCTCCTACTTCACAAGCACTGCCATTCCAGAAATGTATGAAAGGGTGAAGGAGGTTGTTGCTACACACATGAAAGAGGCTGAGAGTGGAATTATCCACTTCACAACAAGCATTTGGGTGAGCAGCCAAACTAAGGAGTACTTAACTGTGACAGCTCACTGGGTAACATACGAATCATGTGTTCGACCTCAGGGCCAGGACTTCCACTGTTCTGCTCTACTCAGTGTCTCGCAGATTGACTGTGATGACAATATGCTGAACATTCAGAAGCAGCTCGAGTACCTCTGGGATTCTTGGATTACTTCATCAGGGCTTAAAATTGGATTCACTATATCTAACATTGGAAACACATTGGATAGCAATGAGCATGCCACGTTGCAATGTTTTGGGCACACTATTGACCTCATTGTCAATGAAGCCATAAAGAGCCAGAGGATGGTTCAAAACCTACTGAGCGTTGCCAGAAAAATTTGCGAACGTGTTCATCGTTCGGCAAAAGCAAAAGAGAAGTTATCCGAACTTCAGAAGGCATACCAGTTGCCTGAAAACCAACTTGTTCAAGATGTCCCTTCTAAGTGGAAAACATCTTTTTACATGCTTGAACGATTAGTGGAACAAAAGCAAGCAATCGATGAAATGTCTATAGAGTGCAATTTCAGGGAACTCATCAGCTGTGACCAATGGGAGGTGATTCAGTCGGTGTGCAATGCTTTAAAGCCTTTTGAAGTGGCCTGCAGAGAGATGAACAGTAGGACCGCTACACTAGGCCAAGTCATACCGCTAATTCATATTCTCAATCGAAAAATAGACATGCTCTTCGATGAGACTATGGGCATCGACAACATGCTGAAGTCTCTGAAGGAGGCTATGGTCAGTCGAATGTCCTCCACACTTCATGACCCAAGATACACTTGGGCGACAATGCTGGACCCTCGGTATAAGACCTCGTTGTTCACAGAGGAGGAAGCGGAGCAGTGCAAGCAAGACCTCATCCAAGAACTCGAGGCATCGTTATCTACCTCAACCGACCCAGAGCCTTCGCTTTCCAATGGATGCAACAAGGTTCCAGCTTCATCTGACAGCACTCTTCCTACAAATAAGGACAACCTTTGGGCCCTAATGGATGACATTCGGAGCAAGATAAAGCAGGAGGAACGACCTAAATCATCAGAGTTGGCAGTGCAGGAGTATCTGGAGGAAGAAATACTTGATCAAAGCTGTGATCCTCTGGATTATTGGAACTTAAAAAAGTTTCTATGGCCAGAACTTGCCAAAGTGGCAGTCCGCTATGCAGGCTGTCCTCCTAGCATTGTCCCAGCAGAAACGCTGTTCAGCACAGCAAGTTCGAACTGTGCCATTAGTCAGTCTAGGCCATCGCTGGAAAACCTGGAGGGACTTGTCTTCTTAAAGGTCAACCTCCCTTTGATATATTTTCAGTACTGAGTTTTTTTTAATTTCCCTTTTTGACTTGGACATTGATTAGCCATGATCAGTGACTGAAGTCTAAAAAAATCCTAGACTAGGCAATATTTTATTATTTTTTAATTTATTATATTTTTAATTACACAATCTTTTGACTCTGGTTCAGGCATGATTTATAGAGGATTCGGACCAATCAGTAATTGTTCACTGAAAATAAAATTGCGTCCTGTGTGTACTACTGTTAGTTATGGACAACTGGAGTAAGTCTAGGAAGTGTCAGGGAAGACAGGCTTTGAGTAGCATTTGGAGCAGATCTTTGTTGCTGTTTTTTAGTTAATTTTTGTGTTCATGGTTTTTTTTTCCTCTGTTGTCTTTCTCTGCTTGTGCCTTATGCAAACTACTTCAGGTCAAGATGCTGTAAATACTTAAATGGTGTTCAACCAAGTTGTAGTCTTTATGTATTATAGAATAGAGGCTGAATGTGTTTTTTTATTTTTAATTTTATTTTAATGAATACCAGGCCCCAAAATGCTGTGAATTGAGAATATTTAAAAAACATAAAAAATATTTAATTCTTTGTGAAACTGTGGCTTGTGGTACGGTCAGTTAGAATTAGCATTTTTTAAACCTATGGAAAATGTTCTTAAATGCAAATGTATAATAGTGCTGTATTCACATTAAGCAATCTGTCTGACTTTTTAAGCACATCTAAAAATCTACTTTTGAGGGAATTTTGGGTCACTGTAATCTATAACAATGTACTGTACATTTATTATTAATTTCAATACAGATTTTGATAATTGTGTACACATTCAGACCGGATTCCTGCTAATTTGTTTTTTTTTTTTTAATCAATTTTCCTATGGATGTTTACATCCTTTGTATATACAAATGTAGCTTCTCTTTGTACACAGTTTTCTCTCAGGTTCAAGGTTGTGTGCATGTTGTGTTCAGCCCCTCTTCCTGTATTAAAGGAACTGACACAGATGTGGTTGGGTAGAGGAGAAGAGGCCTGTGTACTTCCTCTAACTCTAAGTCAGGTAAAATGTCATCTTGGATGCATATATGGGCATTAGGCCCTTTTCTGACGACACTGGAACCCTGCACTTCAGCAATGTTTTGTGCTGCAAATCTCCAAAAGTTTATTTATAAATCATAGCATTCCAGCTTTCCCTTATTCAAAATACAGGATTTAATCTCATCTGTAACAGGCCTATAAGAGAGTATTAATTGGTAAAGTTTCTCATGTTAAATCTTAAATCTTATTGTATAAAATTGCCTATAGAAATTATCCAGTTGTCTGAACTGCTAAATGAGTAAACTGGACAATCCTTGAGGGCAACAGCAGTTGAAATGTTCTTATGCCACTTTCAAAAAGGAAGTGTTTAAGTATACCACAGTTTCACAACCTCTCTTTTTCACCACACCCTTTTCTGATTCGAATGAGCAAATGTGATTGGTTCATTGCACCTTGCGACATTACCCAGTTTGTACTTGGATATAAATCTACTGCAATGTGCTGTTGAGTTGTCCTGAAAGACAGTGGCATGCAGGTAACAGAACTTCCTCACTGAGCCTTACATAACCATCTCCCCTATCTGTGTGTAAGCAGGAATCACCCTTAACTGCCATGGCGGTAGGCAGCACAGTTTTTACAGATCTCACTTTGAAAAATGAAGGTTCCCAGAAGGAATCTGCCCTCTGTCTGAATTTCAGCATTAAAAATGCACTGAAAACAGTCTATTTGAAAATAATGTACATACTTGTATCTTCTGCTTTATCTAACACACAAACAGATATATGCAACACTTTTTAAATATGTAGGCTTCCCTTGCGTAACTAGTATAGTGTTGTTCCTAAAAGTCTGCTCATAAATCCAATTCTCATAAAATGAAACAATTTAAAAGTTTTACAAGATTTTTTTTTTTTTTTTTTTTTTTAAAAAAAGCCTTCCTAGGCCACAAAATGTTATTTTTTCCAACAGACATGCAAAATTCTTGCCTTTTAAACACATAAAAATTTAAATCAAAGTCCACTGTATCAGGAATACACCTTTAAATCTAGTCTTAGGAGCAGCATGTTAAAAATTAATTAAAACATTACACACATTATTATCCTCCCATGGTGCAGCAGGTAATGGTGGTGCCTCACAGCTCCAAACCTCTGAGTTCAGACAAGGATTTAAATTATGAACAGACTTGCAGTTGCAATTTTATTTGTCAATGGCCTAGTGTAACAGCAATTAATTAAATTTTTTATAAAGCTGTCCTCTAAACAGTGGAGCACTGTGCATATACAGTAGTGTTTATGTTGCACCCCAGAGTCCAAAGATGTGTTTCAGGTTAAACTGTTGACAAATTGCCTGTGTGGTGTGTGTGTGTGTGTGATTGCCTTGCAGTGAACTAGTGTCCCATCCGGTTTTCACCTTGCCTCACACCCTATGCTTCTGACACTGGCCACCAAGACCCTGCAATAGACAAGTCAATAATAATGCTGGATTTATTTTCAACTGTTCTATTTTTAAGTTAATATTTATTGTAAATATCTTTGCTTTAGAGTTTTCCTCAATATTTCTCATATAGTACACTGAGATGCTATTTTTAGCCTGTTATAAAGATTTTAATCATACTTCCTACTAAGACCGTTCTTGTAATTTCTATAATCATCTGTACACCCTCTCTGCTGAGCTCATCATAAAATACAATTTGCAATAAATGAAGTCAATCAAATCACACACAGTCTTTTCTAATGATACTATCTTTAAATAGAATTCTGTGGATTTAAAACTGATAGGCATCCCTTTGCCTTTGGAACAACTTAACATGAAAAGTTTTTAATGGATCATTATGATGAAACAAGAAGGTTTGATGTTGGTTAATGGGGTTTTTGAGACACCCACACAAGCTCACACATCTATGGGACAACTGCTGCTCATCACCAAGGCTCTGATTTAAACTTAAATTTGTTCTTGTAAAACATTTCTTATGCAAGTCGATATGCAAACTTCACTGTTCAAATTACATGTGTTCATAAGTTTATATTCTTGTAATATGAGCATTTGTTATAGAAGGGAAACCTATACATTGTTAAGCCTTATTAAATCTTACGAAAACTAACAGATGCTTCAGGAAAAAAAGTTTTTTAATATAAATAATCTTTTAACAATAGTTTTGTAGATTTGGGGAATGTTTATCATTGTCCACTATTGTATTTTAAGAGAAAATGTAATAATGGCATTAAATGTGTATAAAAATGTATTACAGAGACAGGAAAGACTAACTGACATCCCCTCCATTTTATAGCATAGCACCCTATGATTCTGGCTCAGGCTCCAGACTGCCACAACCCGGCTCAGGATTTTGTGGCTAACAGTAATGGATGGATGGTAACAACCAGGCAATTAGTAATGACTAATGTATGGACAAAGCGATGCCAAAATTCAATGTGACCAAAAATCCAGTTTTAATCCCAAAGAAAAAACAAAGAACAAGAAAAGTTGTTGATGGTTAAGTTTTAGTAAGTCAGGCTTGAGGGATTTTCTCTAACAGCACCACTTTGTTCACCATTTCTATACTGAATGGTGGAAACTGGAAGGGGTAGAACACAAGTTTACTGAATCCTTGGACAAAGGACAGGGGGCGATGAGTCTCTTTGAGCATTGAAACCTGGGCTATGTCAGCCTCCATCAGGACATGGGAGTAGTTCCTCATCCGTGGGTCCCCAGGAACCAGGTCCTCCCTCTTGTCGTACCTTGAGGACCACAGTACAAGTGCTTCAGTCTTACAGTAAAGTCAAAAGTGCACTCAACACAGCCCTTCCTTCAAAAAAAATTAACTCACCTCCAGTGATCATTCAGCTCTAAAAACCGTGACACGCCAGTCTGAGCAGCCAACACATCGATGTGAACCGAAATGTCTGATAAGAGTAATAAAAAACAATGTAAACCAACATAAAGTGTAAACCAGTACAATGGGAACTGGGAATGGTATTAAGGATTTTGTTTAACTGTGGTGCAACCATGATAGGCCTATTAGGTACGGATTAAGCACAACCCACCTGAAGTGACTGGTACTAATGAATGCAGCTCCTTCATGGCATTTCCTCCTGGGTAGTTGTGACTGGAGATGTACAGAGAAATGCCAGAGTATACAGTGTTGACCAGCAGATGACCAATTACAACCAAGGAGCCAAGTTTATACATCCAGGACTTGTGGAAGTTGTTCAGGCTACAAAAAAAAAAAAAAAAAAAAAAATTTGCCACTAAAGTCTCAAACATACAGTGTGAAGAAAATTTGAAATTTAACCTAGCGAAAGCAAAATAAAGGCAGCAGTACAGCTTACATAAAGGAGCAACCANAAAAGATTTTGCCACTAAAGTCTCAAACATACAGTGTGAAGAAAATTTGAAATTTAACCTAGCGAAAGCAAAATAAAGGCAGCAGTACAGCTTACATAAAGGAGCAACCACGTGCAGCCACGATGTTGAAGACAGGGAAGATGTAGAGGATGAAGCGGAGCTCTTTATGAGGCAAGAACGAGTAGAGCAGTATAAAACCCATGGTGGGGAGCAGCAGCCCCCACGTCCGTCTGTCCAGCAGTCCAAGTGGGACAAACAGCAGTGTGCTGCCCAAGGCACGTGGCACAGCCGAGTAGAAGTACCACAGGAAGGGAGAAGTTTACTGAGAGGAAGAAGTCAAGGAAGTATGGGAGACAAGAAACCCAAAAAGCACCATCAAGGCCGCAAGTTCCACTTTCTCATGTGCCCAACCATGAACACATTGTTGCATGTCTTAAAAGATATTCCCCAGTTGGAACTTTTGTTAAGAATGGTGTTGTACCACAGCACTTGGCCCTCAGGCCACAACAGTTTTCTCCAGAATACTGAGTCCACTGAGACAGTGAGAGCTGGAATGAAAGAGACAAAATCAGTAAAGCCAGCTTTACTTCAAAGTCAATTCCAGTAGTAGAACCATGAATGGTCTAATTATCTAAATTATAAAATCAATAAACAGCTGTAACTGAAACATATTACAGTTAAATAATTCCTAGCGCTCTGCTTGAGCACATTTCAGACTGAAGAGGATTCAGACACGTAAGTCTTGGATAAGGCCCATACTCCACTACTAGGGATTTCCCAGTCTCTTTATTCACAAGAAGACAGTCATCATAAAGTGCTAAACCAACCGGGAGAGGAGATAAAAGCAGTTCTCACCTAAAGAAGCTACTCCAGCTGGAACGGCGTAGCCACAGAGCTGCAGGAAGCCGAGGCCCCCCCGTATGAGAGACAGGAGCAGCATGAGCCCCAGGAAGAGAGACAGTTCGGAGCGAAACACAATGATGGCAAATGCAGACAGACACACAAACCAGCCGTGTCTCTGCTGCATCCAGAACGTGAAGGCATGCAGGACTGACAGAGAGAGACACAGATGACCATCTCATGGGAATTTAATAAATAAATTATTATATTTTCATTATCAGTGTATTATAACATCTGAAAGCTGTCTGCATTGAACCCAGCCGTAACATTACATCAACCCACGTGTGTCAGTAAGAGTGGGTGGGAGGGGCAACAGGTCATTTAGTAGTTAGAGCCCTGCCTTATAATCTGACGGTTCTGGTTTCTAATCCCACTCCTGATACAGTGCCTTTAACCCTCAAAATCCAGCAGGGGTTGATTTTTGGGACCCCACACTGCCCCAAAATGTTACCATCTTAATGACATTGGTTAAATAGATATACATTATTCATCTGTTTGTTTCACTGGCATGACTTGTCTGTCACTTTCAGCCAGCAGGCACAGCCTGTCTGCTGCTGCACTATCCACAGAGACGGAAAGCGACTAGTTGATGCATGTGCAGAAAAGTCTAATTTAATATTAAAGGCAGACGGCAATTAAGAGGACACAGACAACAATGATCTCACAGACACTACCCCCCCCCCTTGCTGGCAGCAAACAGTATATATACATAAATAATACTTTACACCTTCACATGACTGTATGTGTATGTATTGTTCTTTATTTTAGCAGGTAATTTCTACCAGGTGAAACACAACTACAGTTAAGTAAATACTCCAAATAACTGGATACTGTAGGGCCTGTCACAAGACTATCCACTAAAGCAGGTCCAACTGAATAAGGGATTATTATTTCCAAAAGTAATGACGCGACTCTGACTAATGTTGAAAGGTTAAAAACATCATTTTTCAACAAAAACTACATAAAGTGTAATTAAACGCTATCCCAGTCAGACCTCAAAATGACTGTTTTCAAGTGGCATGGGGTCCCAAAAAAGTGCCAACCCCAGATTTTGAGGGGTTACTCTGATGAGTTAAATTGATACAGCCTGTTGTATGAACAAGTAAATCACTCAAAGTTGGAAGTTGAGCTATTTCCAACATGGAGAGTCACCCTCACCCAAAGACACAAGCTATATAAAAGTTAATAATAAAAACAACAACGATATTAGATGACATTACCTAGGGGCAGAGCAAACACATTGGGCAGAGGCCTGGTGCTGTAGAACATCAAGTGGAACTGTGACATGGAGATGAAGCAGAAGAGCATCGCCACTGTGGATCCGAACCACTTGCGCACCTCCTGCTGCAGGCACCACAGAGCGTGGCTCACACAAAGCCCCAGGCAGGCCCGCACTAGGCAGCATGGAGCCAGAGTCACACACCTTTCACATTATTACTAAACACACTCCATTTGTACTCTGTTTGTGGTACAAACTTTACCAAGGATCTGCATGTGGAACTTGGGAACATCCAGGAGCCACAGTAAATATGCAAGGGGAGAGCAGAGTGTTGACACAAACAAGGGTCCGATGAACGTCCGCGGTACCACACCAGGGAACTCCAAGTGGTCATACTGGGGGGGGGGAAATTCACCTTTTGAGATGCTTATCCTTCATACACAACCCCTCTCTAGGAAGAAGCACAGAATTTCAAAGCAATGTATCTGCCAATGCTTCTCTTAATTTGTTCCTGAAAACCCAGCTATTGGGTGGGGGTCAAGACACTATTCTCATGCTATTTTATTATATGGAGAAAATGTAATTGGTCCCCAGATTCACAGGTTCATACAAAATGACCAAAAACACACATGACTTTTAATAACATCAAGTATTTAAAACAAGGTATTATTTATCACACAACAGTAAAATCCTAAAATAACAAAAATTCAGACACAACACAATTGGTTATCATCTTCCTGCAGAGAAGGTTAGGAAGGGACTCAATATTTGGGACTTTCTCAGTGCAGTGTACAGATTGTCAATAGTGTACAGTACGTTTCACCAATTCACATTTCTATGGAGGTAATAGCCCAGGAAATACTTATGACTAATGGAGCTTCGAGTTAACTGAAACAATAGATGTTGTACTGCAATAGTCCCGTCCAGAGTGTACCCTGCTTCGCACCCTAAAATCTATGAGCCAGCAGGTAGACAGGACTGTAGCCTTAAAAACTGGGGGTTGTAGGTTCGAATCCTAACTCCTGCTATAGTGCGCTCGATAGCTATAGTCAGAATGGACTGCTGTGTGTTTGTGTGAATAATCATAAGGTCGATCACCTTACATTGCAAATCAATTTGGACTGAAGTATCAATTAAATACAGAACAGTAACAATGATTACTACGTGATTTTAACACATAGCCATAATAGCTCGGTGTACCTGTCTAGTGAACAGCACGAGGAGGCTGTTTTTACCTTTTCTAAATCCAGTCTGTGGTAAAGAATGTCGTGCATGGCTTGCAAGTTGAAGCTCTCCTCCACCTTTGTGAACGGACACACGCCTAAATGGATCAAGACGATGGAAACGAGCAGCAGAAAAAGGCATCGTCCCGCCGAGGCGGCTTTCTCTGCCATGTTGGCTGCGCGCACGTAGGTCGGAGGGTGAGAAGGCGGCGCGCACGTCGCCACACATGCGCAGAATCGCCGAGGTCGCTTTACTCGAGCGGCGCGTTCAGGGTGTTAATTGTGTGCGAACTCAGTTCAGGTGAATCAATGAGAGGAGACATTTCGCTGCTGTTTCACCATAAGCAGTCAGCTGTATCGTAGTCTACAGCGAGACGCGGATGCTGACCGACTTTTTAAATCTGTACATCGAATTTCTTTCAGTATATGTAGATATTTAACTCAGCCCTTACGCATCTGAAAAAAGTTGAGACATATAGCAGTCATTTTTCGAAGAAACTTTGATCTTTGCTAAAGGGTCGAGATGCGATTATTGTGCGAAGACATTTCAGTTTCTTCCCGTTTCCTTCAACACAGCATGAACTGTGTGCACTACACATGGGTACTCTGTTGTCCCAGGCGTGTCGACATCTCATTGGCTCTTACTATAACGGATTGTTCATCTAACCAATGAGATAAAGCCACAATTGTCCAGTTATCGAAATTTGATACCGGTCTATGAATGAGTTTTTTTTTTTTTTTTGCGAAGCCGAGGAGTAAATATAAACTTGTACAACTGTGTATGGTTCACTGCGATGTCACAAGTTAACTTAGGTTTGACGGTGGAGGCTTGCTGGCAAGCTGTTTGATGTGAGTGGAGGCTCACCACTGTGGATGGCAGTAGTGGATCTGATGCATTAAAATGTACAGTATTGGATCTGCTGTGATACTGGTGCTGCTCTATGCACTGGCCTTCATGTCACACACTTTGCACACGGATGCAGCCAGCGCAGAGGATTCCTGCTCAACATGTAGACAGATCACTGACAACTTCAACAAGGTGGTGTCATCTAGTGTGTGTGTGTGTGTGTGTGTGTGTGTGTGTGTGTGTGAGTGAAAGAGAGAGAGAGACCTTTCCTTACAGTCCTTTAGAAATATTCCCTGCTTCCCATTTGAATGTCAGTTTGGGCACATGTCTACATTTTGTGTAACTTGATTTGCAGATTTTTTTTTTTTTTTTACATTAACTGTGCTCTATGTGTCAGGGCTTTGAGAGAACAGCAAAGAAGAACTTTGGAGGAGGAAACACTGCATGGGAGGAGAGAAAACTGTCCAAATACGAAACCAGGTGATCGATCTCATGAACATCCAGCAGACAAAGTGCCGCAGGGCACAGCACACTATAAACAGAGCATTTTTATTTAATACATCACTTGTTCAAATGTGTTTCAGCAGGTATCTGTTCAGTTACTCATTTTATAGTTCTCTTAAGACAGAACTCAATTTGAAGCTGTGCATTTAAGAGTTCAGAGACAGCAAGCTAAATACCCAGGTTTTATTATGTTCTACAGTTGCATTTGGTCAGTGGAAAAAGGGGTTAGTAGTGATGCTCTATATTTGTACACTAAGCCATGAGGAAGCAGGTAGTGTGGTGGTTAAGGCCATTGTCTTGTAATATGAACTTTTCCACTTTGAACTCCCTTAATGTTGTAGTGCCCTTGATCAAGTTCATGCCCTCAATGCTATGATAAGAATACCCTGCTGGCATGTGCTGCTGTAACCATGGATATGGGGGGGGTAAATAGGAAATAGAAACGTCATTCTAAGCTTGATTAAGATTGTAAGTTGTCTGGGACGATTTCAGGGTTTATGAAAAATATTTAGTGTAAAGTGTATATGTACAGCGTGCTTTGTTATGTATCTGCGGTGTGTCTGACTGTCTCTGGGGTCACGCAGTGAGATCCGCTTGGTGGAGATCTTGGAAAGTCTGTGTGAGAGCAGCAGTTTCGAGTGCAACCGCATGGTGGAGGAGCATGAGGAGCACTTTGAGACCTGGTGGTTCGAGAGGTGAGAATGTGTGTTTGCAACAGTCTTCTGTAAAGAAAAGACAGTGTCACTTCCCTGTTTATTCTTGTCCAAATGCACCACTCAGTCCCTGTTAGCATGAGGGGCATTTAGTCTGTTGTCCACAGCATATCTTTTGTAGGGTTGGCTTTTCACTGTCTAATTTTTTTCATTAATTTCATTAGGAAATCAGAGTCCCCTGACCTTTTTAAATGGTTCTGCATTGACACCATCAAGGTTTGTTGTCCAGAAGGAACCTTTGGACCAGACTGTAATGGTAAGTACTGTTAGGCTAGTTGGTTAGGAGATTAATCCACTCACTTTTGGCACTGACCACAGTAGCGCGTTGACTTTTTTTACAGCCTTGTTAGCTGCGAGCCATAATGTCCTTCTTTATTTTGACAGCATGCATGGGAGGTTCACAGAGGCCATGCCACAGTAATGGGTTCTGTGATGGCGATGGTACTCGGGGTGGTCAGGGCACGTGCCACTGTAACCATGGATACCAGGGGGAGTTTTGTCTGGACTGCATTCCGGGGTATTTCAGCAAGGAGCGAAACGACACTTACACTCTGTGCACAGGTAAGTCAAGCAAACAGTTGCAAAAGGCACTGTGTGGGATGTGTAAGCATGCTAGCTTGTTGTTGTCTTTAGAATGCCACTCCTCCTGCAAGACATGCACTGGTTCCAGGAGCAAGGACTGTGAAGAGTGTAAAGAGGGCTGGGAAATGGATGAGGAGGGCACTTGCATCGGTGAGGAATGATATTAAGAGTTTAGGCTTCTGATCTGTGAGTATAGACACTGTGCTGCACACAGCTGCCCCGCCACACTGCCACCTGTGCCTCTATTATCATTACAGATGTGGACGAGTGTTCCAATGGATCTCCTGCTTGCACACAAGATCAGTATTGCCTAAACACAGAAGGTTCATATTCCTGCAAAGGTAGGTCAACTTGTTCACCTTGAAGACACTTGCTTGTGCCCCCATCTGGAACATTTAGTAGTTTATTCTGTATGGACCAAGCTGTTGGGTATCTAGAGACTGGAATAGGCTAACCTTGCATGTGATGCTTTCTTAACCTTGAAAACTTTAACTGTTGCTATTGGTCCTTCTCTAATAGTTTAATGATTACTACTGAGTTACCCAGAGCAGCCTAAGTCAAAAAAGTCTAGCGGTTGAAAGGTAAAAAATGACACAAGTTATCACCAAAACATTTTACCAATAAAGTGGTTTAGTACGTAATTATTGCTAGTGCTGTCAGATAGGCGGATGCCACAGAGAGTGATGGCACTGCTGGTAGTCAAGCGGAGAGGGAAAGAAACAATATATACTGCCAAACTCTATTACCCTTACATCAGTAATCACTATTTTGTGTGTGTGTGTGTGTGTGTGTGTGTGTGTGTGTGTGTGTGTGAGAAAGAGAGAGCAAGAGAGAGAAAATGTGCGTCAGCATGGTTACACACGCACGTGTGTAGTGTTTACAGTGTGTGCAGACTAACATGTAGACAATAATAAAATATATATCACCAAATGTTCCTATGTGTGTGACAAACTGTGTGCATGTGTCTGTGTTTGACTGTGTAAAAAAGTTACTTAGGGTGAGAAGTACCTATTAGATTAGAAAATGTCAAACCCATGGTTTGAAAAACAAAGCTATACATACTGAGCAAACTAACAAACAAACAGAGATTCAGATTTATAGATGTAGAGATTTACTCTGAGTTTTGGTGTCTGAGTCTGAAGTGACTAAGCAACATATTATCCTCCCCAGCTTGTGACAAGGTGTGCTCCGCATGCAGAGGAGAGGGCCCTGACCAATGCCTGACCTGTGCTGAGGGGTTTCAGGACGAGAATGGTACATGCACAGGTAAAAGAAAAAAAACTTCTATAGACTGTGCTTTTGTCTCACAAGCACACAAGTTACAACTTTTTCTTTCTTCATCTTGCTACTTAGTTTCTTATTTTAAATTCTGCTTCCTTCAGTTGTCTATTTTCAAACGTGTACTTACATTTCTAGCCACTAGTTGGCAGTAGATAGGACTCATACAAAATAGCACTGTAGGACCACCTTCATTAAATTCACTTCCAGTTTTCACAGCTTGTGTCTGGTCTGAGCATTGGTGATGAATAAAAAGAAGATTAATGTTGTTTACCAATTTTTTCAGTAAATCCATAAACAACTGGCACTAAATGTGCATTTATGGAAACAACATATACAGGTATCCCCTTTCTTACAGGGTAATGCATTCCTGGAAATCAGCTAGTGAGGTGAAATCTTGTAAGTTGGAGATATGATTGCTATTAATTTTTGACAGGAATGTGCAGCGGCACAACCAGCGAACTAAGTGTGGCTGTTAGGGGCAACTTTGAAAATTCCTTCCATGTTCGGCTCTTGTTAGTCTTAAACACAAAACAGTCAGCCACGTATTTCCTCATAACTTGATTTAGGGTACAGGTAAACCCTGGTGTACACAATTTCACTATAGCACAGCTAAACTTTTCATACCATCTCCCATTTTGCACAGTTAATGCCCTGCTGTAATTCAGAGCCATGACACAGCACCAGAAATTCATCTGCAAGAAATCAAGAAAGTTCCTGTGTCACTTGAGTAGCTTGTTTCTGTACTACCTTGCATTGTGACATAATACTGTTCAGTATAGAAGCCTGTAAGAGACATACTTTACTAATAGGCTCACAGACAGGGTTCCTGTTTTAATCGCATAAATAAAGTGTAATCCAGTGCAGTCAAAGCCAAAAAACATAGAAAAACTTGTAAGAAAATAAAAAAATAAAGCTAGAAAAGATGCAGTGTATGCACGTGTCCTATGCAGCACAATGCCGTGTGTGTGTGTGTGTGTGCATGCGTGCGTGCACATGTGTGCTGGGCATTGCAACTACAAGATGATTTGCAATGTTTAGTGATATTTGGGAAAGTTTGAGGTTTTTGGATGCTTTGGGAAAACATTATTGTTTCACCCATTTGAAATCTAACATAGGATCGTGATACATGCAATTTTCAATCTGCACAGTGTTTTCAGGAACAATTTGTGTAAAAGAGGATTTACCTGTATGAATTAATTTCACTTGCCCACACAAAGAGTTGTATCTCCAGGAATACTTGTACATAGTCAGTCGTAAGTTAGTTTTAATGTACCTGTGACCCAGTGATGCGCCAATGTATCTATGTAAGCAATAAAAACATCATAATAAAGCAACCAGAAAGTGACTTGATTCTGAAAAATGTTGCATGTGTTGTTTAAAGGCAAACAATAGTAAATTAGAAGTTCTGCAAGCAGAGTGCAGTCCCCTCTTCAGTGTTCCTTGCCTCACTTCATGTGTTTAAATACTTACATCAGGTATACTGAAATATGCATCTTAGAGATCCACTCACCAGATTTTCACAGTATTGCAGGTCAAATGAGTAATGTAGTATAGAACTCTGCAAAACTGGGTCCTAACCACTTCATAAATATGTACAGAAAAGCACCGTAGCATGATTAGGAGAATCGACACCTTATTTGTGTTATAGTTATAGTTGCATATAGAAAATTTGACTCCAAAGGTGTGATGACCAGGCAGAGACACTGATATAAGTGTTCAGTGAGTCTGCTGAGATATGAGTTTATTATCATATTTGTAGTTGAAAATGCCAATATGTGGAAGCAAACATAGTGAGAATTTGAAGGGCCATCATGTGCAGGAAAGAAACAGTTGCTGCGGTTACCAATTTTGTCCAGAATGTGACAGGGTTGCAATACATTTCTTTCAGAGTAGTGATTTAACAATTACTCTGCTCATATGTTGATTTCACCTGGTTTCATTTTATGGTTATTGCATCGGTGCCCTGGGGACAGTTCTGTTGTGCCATTTCATGATGCTGCTCTGCACAATAGCTACTGTTTCCATTACAAATGGAGCGGGTTTGTTTTGTGTGTCTCTCGGTAAGAATGACTGCGCCCTTTTCAGTCCAACGCGAATGAAGGTTTGCTGGGGGTCCTGGCACTGTCTCACATGTAGATGTGTTTAAGGCAGAAGGTAGCATAACACTTAATATTAACAATGTGAGGACTGCTGGTGGGAATCATCTTCCCATTGATGCAGCATCACTAATAAAGGTGCTTTACACTAAAATGCTTCCAGTTAAAAAACTCTGCAGTTTAATTTGCCACAAAAGTACATTTCGAAAGTGATTTTAGTGTCACGGCTAAGTAATAATTTTTTGTCATAGTCATGGCCATTTCTTGCTTGTAAGGAGTCTAGTTTTGATGTAATAATATAGCCGTCCAATTAAATGTTTATGTGAGATGTTGGTGCCCCTAATAACTACTCACTGTTCTGGCATTAGATATTGATGAGTGTGCGCAGCTTGAACGGGTGTGTCCTGGGGAGCACCACGAGTGCATCAACATCAAGGGTAGCTTCAGGTGCTTCTGCTCTCCTGGCTTCGAAGACCATGGAGGTGTTTGCCTAGAGTTGCAGATGACAGATGCCAAAGAAGGTACGGCAGCCTGCCTTGAAATCCAAACTGGGGGCAGAAGGGGTCAGAGAGGTTACAGGTTCAATAGCAAGCCATCATCTTGCAAGTGGAAGATCCCAGAACTGAATCACCCTTCCTATCATGGTGCAGTTTATTGGGGTCCTTTCCTTCAATGACTCTAATAAGAATAGTCCGCTTTATAAAAAGGTGAATAATTTAAGTCTCTTAGCAAACAAACCTAACATTGTAAGTTGTTTACAGTATATATGTGATGCTTTAGCAGAGTGAGAGAGCTCTCTTACTGCCACCTTTACAGACAATAATTTTTTTCTTCTCTCCATGCCAGAGGAAAGCCAGGAGGAAGTTAGCACTGAAGCCATAAGTCCCCACACAATAGAGCATGAAGATCTGTGAGGAACACTCCTATCGGCCATCTGAAGGACTGTGGGGACACCAGGAGTGACGCCTGGCTGTGGCCCTCTGTTCTACCTGGTGTGCTGCAGAAGTCGCTGTACCTACTAGGACCTCTTTTGCTGATCTGCACTCTTTACTGGAGGAGCAGCTCTCCTGCCTGTAAACCTTTAGAAACTGAGGTTACAAAAGAAGGCCAGATTCAAATCCCAGGATGCACTTATGTAAAAGTTAATTAAACTGCTGAATAAAACTAGAAATACCAGTGTCTTGTTCCTTTTATTTATACGTCATACTGACTCCTGGAGGGGTTTTTCTTTATTGTTGCACATTTACTATGATGATTATGGTGCGCAATTCAGCTGACACCTTTATTGAAGGTGACTTACAGTGTTAGTTACGCTATGGTACACTCCCAGTAATAACTCACTGGCTATACAGCACAGCAATGTCACACACACTGGAAAATTTAGAGTGACATGTTTGAGCTGTGGGAGGAAACCAATACAAACACAGGGAGAACATGCAAACTTCACACAGACTGAGCTGGGATCAAACTCACTCCCACACAGCCCAGGCGCTGGGACACGCAGTTAACGCGTAACAGCCATCACGGACATCTGCAGCAGAAACCACACAGTGGCGCTAAAACCACATGAAATAAAAAGGAGGTGAACTGGTTCTTTGCTCCTGAGAAATCAGCTGCATAGTGGTGCTCAGCTGTGTATGTCGGCTTTAAACAATTGTCAGGAAAGAGCACAGCATCCAAGTTCTCCGCTGCTGAGCGGATTGAGCTGTAGTGGTGCAGAGGGCTTCCAGCTACATTGTAACATGCTTTACATTTTCAGCAGTCGCTCTTCACTGTCACACACTTTCGGTAGAGAAAAGGTTAAGCATTAGCTGCCACTTTATTCGCCAACTAGTCATTGCCTTCAAATAATAGCCAGAATCATCAAGTCTTTTTCCCAGAGTGCATAGTTGTGAGAGCACATTATTATTTATCCATTTAGCCAGAACTTTTCTCCAAAGTGACTTACAGTGTTAGCTTTGCAGACAAAGCTCCTAATACTGGTGTGGCGGGGTAAATTTGTTGTAAAAAAAAATAAGGGTAAATTCCCTGCTCAAAGACACTCCTGAAGAATCAGGGATTAAAACCAGAGCCCTTTTCATTGCAAGGGACCACTTTAACCACCTTGCCCGCTGCTGCTTCTAGACAGAAAGTATCTATGTGCAAATAAAAAAAGCTGTGCAGCTGTCATTTCTTCAGTCTCATTCAGTGCTTCAAAATCCAGCCATTCATTCTCATGATGGATTAAAATGAAAGCATTATGCAAATGCTTTGCTACCACTTTACTGTTTCAAGTGCAGGCTGAGGTTATCTAAGCATGCCACAGCAGAAACTGCAGAATTCCCCCCTTCCAGGGCTCTATTTCCTGCCCTCAGCCCTGAATTTGCCTCATGTGTTTGATGCTTTAATCAGTCCAGCAGAGAAAAATGTGGGGTTTACCACAAAACATTTCCAGAAGGCTCCTTCTGCTGCAAAGCACTTTGGGGGTTATCAGGATCAGGCCTTATTTTCCCTTCAGCCACATGTTTGCTGTTGTTCACACACAAGTGATCGCACTGTTTGAACTGCCACTGGGGGTTAATGGCCACAAACATTCAGAGCGCAGAAGCAGCTTTTCAATATAGCGTAGAGGCAGTGCTCAAGAGACTTGCTGTGGTCTGTGATCTGCTACCACCCTGCATGTCCATGCAGAGAATCGGCACTCCGATCTGCAGCGAGCCTCACAGCATGATATCCAGTTTCTTTCTCCCATTACAGCAGCCATTTGTGGTGTTTAATGCTTTAAATGTACAAGGGTTGTTTTTGTCCAGGTTAGAATTTCTGTTTTATCCTCTAAGAACAGTAGAAAAAAAAAACACAGACAATCAAGACATCTTTGTGTTAGTTGTGTGAAAGATCTGTTGTCCAGCCAGATGGGTGTGTTTATTTGGGTGTGTTTAAGTGTCTCTGTGATGTGGGAGGGGCTAACTGGAGCAAGGGTGTGGCTACGTAAAAAGGGGTGGATCCAGCACCACAGCCTGAATGGCAGTTGACCCAAATGGACCTCCTGACCTGAGCTAAAGCCCTTATGTGGAAGCTTGGGTCAGCACTGGGGCATCTTCCCCTCCGTTTGTTGCCACCGTTTATGGCCTAGGCTCTGAGCTGGATCCAGCTGGCCCACGTGTTTCCCCTTAAACCGGCTGCCTGTGATGTGGTCACCCCTCCCTTCCTCCGACATGTTGCTGCCCCTGGGTTCAGTGTTGGTTGCCTTCGAACTGCTCTCAGCAAACGTAGACAAATTCAAGCCCAGCCAGATGTGGAAACAAAGTGCTGATGTTGCGTCTCCGTGTTCTGTGTGTGGAGTTCTGTCCCGAGTTTGAGGTGATCCAGGGGATGCAGGGTGAGTTGAGGCCAGAGCCCCGGTTTGCCTGCACTATATGGCCACGGCGGGAACAGCCCAGCCTGCAGAGAAAGGGTGATTGCAGCTGTTGTGAGGCATCATTCCTGCTTTTCCAGCTGTTTACTCACCACCTGCTCGTGGCCACAATTATAGTTTACACATTAAATACCCAAATGTCATAAAAGTAACTCTGGCTTTTTTTGGTTAAAGGACAAAACATGTCTTGGTTTTAATCTGGAACCTTCTGGACTACAGTAAACTTCTTCGGCTGTTATGCTCTTAATGCAAAGTGCCATTTTAAACTAATTCCCAGTTCACATGGTGTCAAAGCAAATAACAGCATACAATGAGGGGGTCTGCAAGAACATGTGTAAAATTACTGGTAATAATAATTATTACACCTGCCATAAACACTGTTCATTCTGTTGAATAGCAAAATAATGCAGGTGTTCCTCACGTTTTTTGCATAAACAACTTAAATTATTAAATACTCTTTTCTGAATTGTGGCCAAATCTGAGGCTGATTTTTTTGTGTGTTTGCGAGTAACAAGTGCCAAATGTGGGGGAATTTTCAAAGTTCACACCATAATGGTAATTACATCTGTACCTTACAAGCTGATTTCCAGGAATGCATTATGCTCCTACCTGCACTGCTAGAGTTAGACACACACATTAGTGCACACATCACACCAAAGTAAAATACAATAAATAGTAATAATTTCTCCCTTTAGATGTGTAAAATTAAGTCCTTACCAGGATTTACCCTGCGGCTCTCACATCAGTTCACAGTAATGATCAAGACCATTGGCCTTAAAAGGCTGCATTTAAAAGAAGTGTTTTTTGTTTTGTTTTGTTGGTAACCGCTTGGCACAGTTAAAATGATTTGTTTGGAATGTGTTTCAATGTATTATTTGAGGGCAAAACGCATATTTCATGTGTGAGCTGAACGAAATAAATACAAATAATTCCTCAGGAGACTATTCTGTGCTTCTGCTCGAGTTGCGCCTGCACAGGTGAGCAGTAACGCCCACGGCAGTCGTCACTGGAAGGGCAAAAAGACAGTGCTGGCACGGTGAGTGGTGTGTGCTTTGAAGAGCCGCCGAACACGGGTCGGGTGGTTTCATGTTCTCGCTTTCATCTCCCAGTCATCTAGAGTGCGCTTTCTGCTCACTTCTCACACCCATATAATACATAAACAAAGGCTGACTTTGATGTTTCGAAAAAAAAAAGCTTTGCGTGGTTCTGCTTCGTATTGAAAGGCCAGCATCCCCATAGCCTGCAACAAAACCATCTAGTTGGCCCCGTATTCTACAGCTAAACCACAATGGCCTTTTGGGTGGAGGGGAAAAAGGGAAAGAAACAAATCTGCACACAAAGGAATGATGAGATCAAACTTCTTCTTTCAGTTACTCAGTTACACATTAATCAGCTGGCAGGGTTTTTCTTGAAGATCCACCTTAGTGTACATCTGGCAGGAGTGTCTTCCTCCTCCCTCCTTCTAGTGTCAGGAACACCTTACAAGCAGAGGTGTAACAAATCACATCGGGGGTTGTTGCGCAAAAATATTGCAAATAGTACTCAGTGGAGTTATATATAAATGTGGTGGGCATGTACCCTCAAAGGGCAATGTTAAGTATTTATATAATGTTTATTCTACACTGACTTTAAAATCTCTCGGATGCAGGTCTAAGATCAGAAATGAATTCCATTCCTTTAAAACTCTGTTTACAGCAACATATGTAACCACAACAAGAACCAGTGGTCATAAAGTGCCGGTCGCTATGCTGCTTATTGGAAACACACCGAATGCGAAACAGATCTTCCTTCCTCTGTTATCAAGGCACTTTAATTTCCTGTCCAGTATTAATTCACATGGTTTTGTTTTGTCTGCAACTGATGCCAAGCGGGTGTCAAAAATGGAATCGTTCCTATTTAAGGTGGTTCATCAGACAGAATTTTATCTTCCACATCGGGTTCACCACCTGTGGGAGAAGAGCTGCTCTTATAAAGCAATGAATTACAGACTTCTTGCAGTTCAGCCAGGTAACACGTGTTTACAGTTTATATTTACTTTAAGTTACTGGTCCTTCTGTCCAGTGTGTCCAGTGCGTAGTTTATATAGCAGCTTGGTGTTTTTTTGCAGGAAGGATTCAGGTTGAGGGAAGTACAGGAGGACACCTGCTGGAATTTAAATCAATGCCCAGCAGGTCAATAGTCCACACACAACCATTATGCCAGCTGCAGGTGAAGTTGGATGCTGAGTTTCAATAATCATTCATTTTCAATAATCTTCCCATTATTTTCCTTCCAGTTATTATTACTGTTGTTCTCCCAGGCTGAAATTTGTAGTGTTTTTACAATATGAACACTGCTGCATTCATTTTTGTTTGAATTTACATGTACATCCTAAACAGGAAGGGCTGCTGTTGATCTAATGTTGATGCCGTTCTGGTCAAGAAGGAAAAGGTGAGCAAAAATCAGCTTTTTTCTGTTTTTGCACTAGATCCCTGGCTCTGTTATTGTTTAATGGCAGTTCAAAGAAAAAATGTGCAACTTTCATTATAACTGATAACCATGGCATGCATGCGTGTGTGTGTGTGTGTGTGTGTGTGTGTGTGTGTGTGTGTGTGTGTGAGAGAGAGAGAGAGAGACCCTGATGACTCCGCAGTCAGATTTCACTGGGATCAAGCACTGCTGGGTCAGCAAAGCATTTTGGCCAGTGGCCGGTCAGCATTTTGGGATGTATGTCAGCTGTCCAGTCATCCCTCTCCTATGTCCAGGGCAGCTCTTCCCAGTTGACCCACAACATCCCTCCTCTTACCACTCGCTTTCTGCAAGACCCTCCATGCAGTTTATCTATGTGGCACAAAACAGGGATGAGACAAACATTATAAAGAGGAAAATTATCGGGTACCTTGCTCATCCTGTGCTTCATAGAACTAGACATAAGAAGAATAAACAGCCAAAATGGAAGTAACAATGATATGGAGCAGGATCTTCTGTCTGGTGTGTGTCCATTCAACAACACACAGGGTCACTAAGGTGTGGGGAAGAGCTGCAGCACTGCCTGCCGCATCTGTGGAGCACATTATCCACAAGGTGACGCAGTCTCAACTCAGTTCAACTTTTTGATGAGTCAGGTGACCTGAACACCTGGATCTATAAACCAAACAGCATCATACCATTATTAAAATTACAGGATGTGCCCTGGGGGAAATGAGAAGAATTCCACAACTAGTAATATCATGCTGCTCAAATGAACTGGGAAGGATGTTCCTTCTCACTAATGTGCTGTGGATGGAGGGTCAACTATACTTTGGAAAAACTCTGGTAGTCTGTGGGTCCACCATTGGGTTGGGAGGGCCAGAGAGGGGCCTGGTAATGGCATAACAGAGAGAGACTGGCGCCGCAGGATCATGGCAGCTCAGTGAGAGATGTCAGCTTGTTCTGCTTCAGACTGCTAAACTGCACCAAAGTGGGTGTTTGGACTGCGTTAGGGATGAAAAAAACAGCCAAGTGCCAAACTGGCCAACCAGTCGCCTTTGTTAAGTTCAGAAAATTAACCTTTAACCGCCCTCAAATGAATTATACTCTCAGTCCCCTGCTATTATGTCTCGAAATATCTGGTTTTTGCTTATCCGGCCTGGATTTAATAATGCCGCTTATTATTAATTGATCCAGATTTTCACTGACACAACGTGACTGAGGAACACTACATTGTAGGAACTGTGTACCCATGCTTCCACATGCTGCTCGTTCACATGCTGGTGCTTGCATCCTCTGTTTTGCACCACTGTATGTTAGTCTTTCTGCTTTAATTATTCATTTATTTACATATGACATATGGCCTTTGTCTTCCCTGAGCTGGGCCAGGCACATTAGTTTACTTAGTGCAATTATTTTCATTTAGTTTATATATGCTGTTATTTCTATTTGTTATTCAATCTGTTGAATAACACACAACCTGGTTCTTGTGAATTTGTCATCATTTAGGGTGAACCCTTGAAGGATTTGGAATGAACTGGAATTTTTGTGCATGGGAAAAAATGTAATGAGTAATTACATTATCTGGTTTTTCAGAATGAATTTGCTTTGAGGAACAGATTAATTCCAGCTAACAGGGAGACGTAAATGGAATGTGAAATATTTTGGTCGTTGCAAGTACCACGTTACACTGTCAGACCCCCCCAGGCTGCTGGATGACCGCCGATGATGGCTCACTTCTGTTTAGTGCCATCACTGGAAGCTCTTATGAATGAAAGTCAGTCCACCTGCTTGAAAAGCAGTATGAATGGAACTCTTATCAAGCTGTTTGTAAAGGAAGAGATTTTCAGTCCGATGATAAACGGTGTATTTTTTTCCCCTTTCTTTCATTCCTGCCTGCCAAGTTCTTGGCCTTGCGTTCAAGCATCATTGGCGTGGGAGGTACAAGCTCAGCTTGTCTGGGTATCAAGCGTTCTTTCTGCCCACGTCCCATCCTGCTGGTTGCCCACGCGCTTTCGCACAACGGAACACTGCCCAGGACCAAGCCAGCCAAGGGCTGCTCTTCAAAACGTACATTATGTAACACAACCTTTCCTGCTCGGCTGATGCCAACACAACAGGAAGTGTGAAAGTTTTCATAGCTCTAATGAACTATTTGTTTATTTTAAATCCAGTGCGGAAGTATTGCATTTCTTGATCATCCTAACTTTGACACGAGTTGTAATTTATAATTAGACACGTAGTAAATTCAACAGACTTGGTCGAAATGTCGCACCAGTGCAGCACTAAATTTTTCCCAAAATCCGTTTTCATTTATGGCCCTAATATTTCTTTTCCAGTCGGTGTGGAAAATATTACACAACGGGGGGTCCATGTAGGAGACTTAAGCTAATCTCTGATCTCTCCATGGAAGCTTCATCTCTTCCGCATTGCCGCCGATGTGACATGGTTTTACTGCATACTAGATCGCCTGCACACTCTCAGACAGTTTCCATTTTCCAGGCAGAGAGAGAGGAGCGGGAGGCAGCGTACACTGCAGCCGTTTGTTTTGAAACGGAATACAGGCCCTGAGAGGGTGGCTAAGCGTGAACAGATGTAGGGACTTGCGCCACACACAGAGCCCAAACAAGCATCTCTCTGTGGCGGCTGGCGTCACTTCACCCTCCAGCAGACACACAGGGGTGTTACGACTGGGGCCGCGCGCTGGGGGGGACACAGGGTGGTCACTGAGTTTCCACTGTTTGCTTCAGACATGATCCAGAGGGAAACAAAACGTGACTGAGGTCCAACTGTAGCCCCTTAAGTGTTGCCATGGACACCAGGTCAATTGCATGAGGCACCTTGTAAGCATGGAAATATTGGGCCCCTGTACATATGTAGACAAAAAGAGCCCAATGCCTGTCTTGTTAAAGGACCGTTTGTGCTTTGTTTTATTCTGCACTCCCTGCAACACCACCCACCTGGGTTGGTTAGAGAGGCCAGACAGTTCTCTGCAAAAAGCAAGAGGCTTATCAGAGTTCATCCCAGGTCTGTATGTTAATCTCAGACAACTGAATGGGACGTGAACATGAGCTTATACATAAATGTGACTAAAGTGTTTGTAATTAACTGATGTTTAGTGATGTTTGCAGTTTGTGCTGAATGAATGTCCTAAGCTGAACCAGAGTGATGTATTTACTAATCAGAAGGATATTTACATAATCAGACAGAAGGAGCATGAGTAGGTGGGCCGACTGGGGGCCAAGCTGGTACCGTACTGTGCAGAAAAAGCTCTAGGAACATTTTTGGAAGTACAGTCATACACCTCAAGATGTTTTTCTGTCTCAAGATAATGAGTCGATGCCATCCAGAAAGAGGTACAACAAACTTCTAAGATTCATAAGAAGTGGCACAGTTACACCCTGAGATACTTGCGTTTGTATTGCGGTACTTTGACACTGGGAAAGTTTAATGTAAAACTTTATTAAAGGCATTTTTTCATCCTCATGATGTGTGCGTGTTTGTGTGTGCTGCATAATTTCTCTTGTTACTGGTCAGCATCTTGATTATGATGATAGCAGCATTTTTCCATCTGCGAAGCACCCCCCATTCAGTACATATGGAACATGTCTATATCGCATATATGCTCCACTGAGAAGCCTGAATACACAGACAGCAGAAAGAGTGATGTATATGCTGGCTGCAGTGAGATACAGACAGTCATAACAAATGATACATCACCAAACTTTACAATCTTTAAACTTGTTGCATATATTACATAAGTATTATTACTGGTGTAAACAGCTATACCTCATCAGCCAAAGTTAGAATTTATCAGCCTGCTGCTAAATTAGCTTGGAACTGCCTGATTGCGACACATCATAAACATGCATAACATTGTGTGTGTGTGTGTGTGTGTGTGTGTGAAGCTCAGTGTCCATCCTGAAACAAATGAACAAATAAAATATGTCACCAAATTTTATTGCCCTTTAGCTGATTCAATTTAGCACATGAAGTGCATGTCTGCACCATGGAGGTACTCCCTCATGGAGGTGAACACACACTGATATGTGCAACACCATGCGTGAGAAAGTGTTAGTGTCATGGTTGTGGCTGTGTATTATGTAACTGTGTGTGATGTCAGTACATTTGCCAAGCCTTTTTTCAAAGACAGAATGGTACATTTTTAAGATAATAAGCGGCCGTTTTGGAGTTGAATTAACTATGCAAAAAAAACTCCCTTAAGGTGAGAAGTACCCATGTGCCAGGTTCCACCTCTGTGGACTGAAAAACAAAGCTGAGGATAAAGAACAAACAAACCGTCAGAGGCTGGATTTTACAGATTAGAGATGTTTTGTTTGTGAATGTCCGTTCTATATACACTAACAGTTATGAAAGTGCTGAATGAGAGCAGGTAAACAGATACAGAACATTATCTAGTGATTAATGAAGGAAACTGTCTTGTTACGCTGTGTTATGGTAAGCAATGTTAACTGTTGAACTAATTATGTCTTTTTTAATGGGATTTGGTGATATTTTAACAAAAATGGATGTCAGTTTTGGGGCAAATGATTACATACATATTTTTACCATCGAAACCAGTTGAAATGACCTACTATTTATAACAGGTAATATAACATGTTTTTTTTAGGAACAAATTAAGCAGACTAGTCAGAATGAAGATTTGACAGCCTCTCAGAATTCACTTCCACACTGCTTCCTGATACAACAATAATACATTTTGTTCTGACTTTGTTTCAGCATAATTTGGCTTTTGTATAACCATCTCTGTTTTTTCAGCTAATTGTTCTTTGTGTCTACGCAGAGTATATAAATACATTGACACTCGTAGGATGAAAAATTGAGACAATGTCTAAATTTGCAACTTTAAAAATAGGCATGATTTATTATCAGGAGGTCTGTAACTGTAAATTCCTCACTGGGGTTCATGTGCTGATGTGGGTCTGATTCATTTCTTGGGTTATGATGTGAGCAGGTGGTGGCACTGGGTGGCTTGGGCACCTGGATTTAGGCAGGTACCTCACTCTGTCACAGAATGAATGGGTTAATTTAAAATGTTCATGTCTCTGGCCCATTCTTGTCTCTGGCCCATTGTCGTATTCCAACACTCAGAGATGGAAGCTGAGAACAAGTCATGCAGGTCAGTGTAACTGCCTGGGGCTCTATGCTGTACCTGCTGCACTGTCACACATGGTGCTGTTCCTGCCCTTCTTCACATAGCTGTCACGTTTAACCTCATATCTCTCAGTCCTCATTTCCACTCACTTCAGCCCTGACTTAAAGCCCCCCAGATTAAGGAACTGTCTGTCACCCCACCATCTCCTGCTCCATCAATATTATTCCAGCTGTGTTGCACCTCCTTTCTCACCATCCCCGATCTCATCTGTCTCAAAGAGTGCCATCAAATGACACTTTGGGGTATCGTGTCAGGATGAGGTTGGAGATACACATTAGAAATTCGCCTGGTGAGTGTCTCACCAGGAGTTTCATCAGAAGGATACAGAGTGAATACGTGCTGACAATGGCCCCTTCATCAGAGGTACAGAGGCCCGCCGGACTGTGAGCTCTGCAAGCTCATGTATATTTCATTGGGTGCATGCTGCAGCAAGGGCCGTGACAGGGGAAATGGAGCAGAGAGACTGGGGGGGGGGGGGGGGNGGGACGCGCTGAGGGCTTTTGGGGGGGGGGGGGGGAAGGGGGGGGGGGGGGGGGGGGGGGGGGGGGGGGGGGGGGATGGGCCATGTGACGAGAAAGAGCGGCCCACATCCCAGCCGATAGGGAGGGAGCCCCTGGGGGGTATGGGGGAAGAAGGAGAAAGAGAGAGGGGGCCAGGGTGACAAAACCCGCTAAAAGGAAGAAGAAGGACTGGGCTTGTCATGTGAGGGTTAAAAAAGCAGCAGTGACAACAGAGACAGCAGGGAAATTAGAACTGTGCTCTGGTCTCACCTGCACCTTTCAAACAGCACCTGGACCTCCAGACCAGAGTAAACGATGCCTTTCAAGGCACTTTCACAGTCCCAAGCCAAACAGGGGGCCAAGAGCATAAGAAACCCTGTTGCTAACTTGGTGAAGCACCTGCTCGGCTTTTGCAGTCATTTGACATGCCATCCTGTGCAGCACAGAGGTGGATTAATCCCACGGTGGACACTGCTCACGTAACTGCAAAAGTAGGTCCAACAAAAGTACTGCAGAAACCCGCCACTCGAATTAAGTCAGCAGAGGACATTAGTGACTTAAAGAAAATAGAACCTTTAAAGTGGGGCAGCAGGTTGAATCTTGGCCAAAGGCATCACCTCACAGTCAACATCTGGGGTCAAGTCCCATTCTAGCAGAATACTTGGGTGAGGTACATAGCCTGAATTGCTTCAGCATAAATGAGAAAGTAATGTTATACAGCTTGCTGTATGCTGGCACTGCAGGTACCTCCAGTGCCTTTCACTGCCCGCATTTGGGAATGGGTTTGAATTCAGCTCGTGTTCTCCCTAGTTTGGTGGAAGTGTGTGCCAGGGTTTGGGCTGTGACCAGGTGTGAAGCAGTGAAGGTTTCACTAACATACAAAACAACCAGTGGCTCTCCAGTCACTTTGGTAGTCTTCGTCTCTTAATCAAAGGCATGGAACCTCACAGCTCCTGAGCTGCATGCAAGGTGTGAGGTTTGGGGCCCTCAAACATGCACAGAAGAGGGAAATGGCAAATGGCAAACTGCTTCCGTCCCCACACCTGCCTTGAAAACTACGCCAGTGGTTGCTAACAATCAGATTTGCACCATCTCTGAATCAGATGTATCTCACAATCCAGGAGATGGGAGCAGTTGTGCTCCTGCCTGCCATGTACCCATTCAGACTGGCACTGATTTGTGTTTGAAATTCAAATATACCAATAAACTGGATTTCTCATTCATATGTTGTATTTTATACAGGTTAGGTGTGAGTCTGAGCCGTCCTAAATATCAGCGATCTTTATGTATGTGCATATTTAGAGAAATCAGTTTAGCATTGCATCTCCCTGGCTGTATTACCTTACTTTGATTATTGATGTTAGTTTGCCACTCTGGTTCATAGTACAGATGTTTATCCCTCTTCCATTTGTGTCACATACATTAGTCACACTTATAGCTCTGTACCTGTTAGAAACACTCCTGGGATCCCTTCAGATGGAAGAGCTCATGCTTCACAACACAGGCTGCTCCTCTCAGGGGTGGTGCCCGAGCATAACCGGTGCCCGTCACAGGTCCCGAGTGTTCGACTCACGGGTGGCCACTGGGAGGCATCTTTGGTGACTCAGTGCTTCAGCCGAATATGCGCCATGTGACTGAGCGAGGCGCTGCAGTCCCTCTCTATTAATATCCGTGTGCAGCCAGCAAGACAAGATCACAGAGACATGCATCTGGAGGCTGACGCAGGCACTTCTCACTTGCAAACCCCCTTTTACTGCCTTAAAAAGCAGGCCCCCAGCCCCCTTCGTGTCCTAAATAATTAAGCATTTCCGAGCAGTTTGGTGAGCGAGTGGCTACAGGGCTATATTTAGACAACGAGAAGGAACACTGCCTGCTCATGATTCACAGTTCCGTGGCAGAGCTATAGCGGGGAATGCACAGCGGCGGTGAGTAATACAGACGACGAAGGCGGCCATAATAGCAGCCACCGTCATCAGCATTCCGGCGAGGCCTGTTTGTGTCAGATGTTCTGCCTGATGTGACTCACAAGTCCTGCTCACGACGGGAGAGGGACACAGGAAAATTACCGGAGGTCACATTATCAGTGTTTGTAAACATTCAAAGACTGAAACTAAAAGTCTTGACTCACGCCTGATTTGTGAGAGCAGGAGGGGGGTGGGGGCTAATCTGAAGGCAACAAACAGCCATTGTGCGTCAGCGGTGTCCAGCGATCACAGTAAATGAGACGATAATAGAACATAAACAAATACTCCCTTTTCTCGGTTAATCTACTTTTTTAATAACATTGCGTGTTTTACCTCTAACTGTTACTTGTCCTGCATACTGCAGCATCCTCATGATGTTATTTTATCAAAGCAGGGGGCTGATGAGGGGACCCCACATGCACCCTAGTCAAGGGCTGAAGACATCAACCTGAATTAGACACCTGTCAGGCTGTTTTGATGGGGATGTTGACACCATGCAGGAGGTGGGCAGCATCCCTGTGTCTTCCAAAACATCATTGTGCCTTTGCGCTCCATGCCTATGGACCTTGGATCATTTGACAAAGGCTAAATGACCCTGTACTCAAATGTTTTGGGCAATTACCTCTGGAGTGAAAGAAGAGGAAATAAATCTCACCTCATAAATTAGTCCAGCAAGATAAAGTAGTGAGCGTCCGAACAATGGGCTCGATTTGTTATTGGTTGCAACTGAACAGTCTGGCAAAGGATGACTCAGCATCAAATATTTGTGTGTCTGTATAAATATCTGTGATTAAAAGGCACTTGAATGGGGGCTAAAGGAGGTGCTGATACGATTCCCGTGGGAGTTCTTCACAGTTGCGGGAAGAATACGCTGAAACTCAACGCCTGGGGCAGAACGAGAGGAAACAATCGCTTCCCGTGACGTAACTGCGAACCGAATGTTCTGTTTACAGCTCTTCTGGTGGTGTTTCTCACTGGAAGGGACTAGAATGTGAGCTTGTTCGGCAGCTTCTGGAACGCAAAGTGCACCATGCAGAGGTGAGTAACCGGAGAAGACGAGGCGAGGCTGAGAAACTCCACAGGCAGTGTAACATCAGGGTACAACAACAACGTCTTCCAGGCCTCGGCATTTCGGCTGCTTGCTCACCCACAATGGACAGACCAAAACAGACGGCAGGAGACCATTTCAAAACATTCAGATTGCGTTTCTGAACAAGTGTAAATTCATTTTTAAGGAGGTGTTTTCAAATGTGCGAAGGTCATGGAGGGAGGGGGTCAACTTGAAAGAATGTCTTTATCTTATGCTTCTCAACAAAGATATAAGTTGGTCTATTGGTATGAATCGACAAACTTACGAAATTTATTCCAGCCTAAAGGGTAAAAAGAAGTTATTTTTAAATAGGCTGTGTAGGCTCTGTATTTCATATGGTCCTCGTGGCCCAAAGTTAAATACGGATGAAAAGTCTTTCTACCATGAGTGTCCTTCCTCCTGCATGAAACTGAGGAGGACATGACATTGCAATGTCCACAATAGGCAAACTCAATAAACTTAGAGACCTCAACCTCCAGCAAGGAATGGAATGGCCCCATGTTTCATATTCATAATCCACAATGATCCCTTTGTGTACATCCCTCAACAGAGTAGCTTTGCACAGCCTTCACTATTTCCATGAAGGACACTGGTCTATTTCTGCCTTTGCTTACCTTAATTTGTTTGCTCAAGCTAAAAAGACGTAATAATGTGCAGCAAATCAGTTATACCTGCTGGTTGTAAAAGTTCAACCTTCCCTAGTAGAAGCAAAGGGGTTTAAAAGGGATAAAAATAATTGCAGAGACCTTATACTCTATGGCTGACTGCCTCTATTTCCATTGCTTTCCTTTGTCAGAAGTGTTCATCCCAGTGAAGCATCAGAAACATAGCTGCAACACACACTGTATCCACTGCCCACACCATGGGTCGTGGTCTCTGTCTACGATGGCGCTTTGTCCAAATAATTACGTGAGGGGTCAGTCTTGGACTTCCATTTTATCAGGTGTATTTTTGCATTTCACGGAACAGGGTGAGGAGACAATCAAGTGGGGTATGAATGTAATTAGGTCTGGAGATTGAGGTTATAATTCATTCGGAAAAGTGAAGACCATTTTTGTGCTGCCCAAGCCTTGCTGAGATTTTCTGTTTGTATGTGTTCTTCATAATTACCACAGATTTCCACACAGGATTTGACCCAGTTCTCTTTCCAGCCACCCCCTGAAGCCACCGCTTTAACAGCAGGAGCTCTACCTCTGTATTTTAGTCCATAGATTCTGGTAGTCAATGCCCCGGGGATCTGTGAGGGCTATGGCCCATGCAAAGGGCACCAGATTGCAATGTAGTTAAAGCAGCAGATTTAAAATCCAAACCCGGGGGTTCCTTTGCCACTCTTGGTATAGTTTCTGTCAGCATATTAGTAACCCTGAATTACCCAGCTCTATAAACAGGTCAAATGCTGTTATTCGCCTTAGATAAAAACGTCAGCTAAGCAACTAATTAATAATGCATTCCCTCACAGCAGGTGGAAGCACGACTGGGTCTTCTGCGCTGCGGGAGAAAAGCGGTCTTATTTTCATCAAGAGATCAACCTGACCTAGTTGGAGCCCTGTGTACGTGCTGAACTTGAAGAGTGGCGGCTTCAACATGATTTTGAGCAATTCTCTCTTAGTCCATCAGTAACAAGTGTGGCATTCATGGAAAGTCAAGCTGGCTGTGAGCACCAGAGGATTTAAATGAAGGAAAAGCTTACAGGGAGCATAGTCATACTTGAGCTCCTCGTGTTTGGTCTGCACTGTAAGAATAGCAACAATGAGCACACTTGGGCTCAAAACGATTATATAAATCTCAGTCTCCGCGGCAACAGTTGTGAAACGAAATGTTTTAGGAATGTCTTATCTGATCACATTGCAGTTACTCAAGGACTTATATTAAGGAACATTCCTTCAGGATTAACATTTGCATCCCATTATCCTCCTCAGTTTATGCACATCCTGCACCTCATCTTGTCTGAGTAAACTGCTTGACAGTACCTCTCCACAGACTGTTTTACTACTGCGGCCTGGTTATTGTCCACTTTGTAACCTTACTTACAGCAAGGTGGTTATAAGGAATATGCATTGTTTGAGGAGACGCTCACATGGAGTTCTCCCAGCATGCTGCATGCGCAGACCATGAACTGAAATAAAGATTTTCATAGAAGTTTTGACTCTTTGACACAGTTTGCAAAAGTTGTAGGATGTACATGTTGCATGAGAGACTATGGAACATCACAGATTGATGCCACATAGGCCTGAACATTGCACTAGCTGGCAAGACAATGGAAAAAGGTTATATTGGAGCAGTACTTGCCAAACAATTGATAACATATTTAAACATCATCATTCAGTTGATGATTCAGTTTATTCAGTGAAATTCAACAGTAAAAATCAGCAAAGAATAGTGGCCAAGGGATGGGATGGAAAGGCCATGAATGCTGTTATAAATTCACTACCCTGTTTGTCTTCAAGGTGTCTCTCATATGATTGTCTTTTCCCCTCAGAACTCTCTTAGGGTGCACACCAGATAAGATATCTTTATTGTATACACTCAGCTATCAATTGTTTGGGTGGTACAGAAGGTAATCCTAGTGCATCACAGCTCCTGCACTCTGGGTTGAGACCTGGGTTTAAAACAGGCTCTTGTTTTTGAAGGTTCAACTTTCCTTGTACCGTACACTTCCAGGATGGGGATTAATCAATGTTCATTTTTGGTTAGCTGCAACACATTGATTTTTTATGAGTGAAAACAAGGGTATGCTTGTGTACTCCAACCTCAGACCTGCTTGTCCTCTTCAAAAAGGGCCAGAATCTGAAGCCTCACCTCTATCGATCCCTCAGAACATCTGAAGCCTTTCTAACACTCAAGAACTAATATCTTTCAGATCCATTTCTTCTCCAAGCTAAGGAAACCTTTCTAACCTGCTAATATTAATCTACTTATTTCCCTATTTGTAAGCCTCTGTCTGTTGTGTGATGCATTGTTGTTTACTCCGATTGCTTTGCCATGTCTGCCAAATGCATACATGTAAAAGGTTTCAGAGTTGATTCTCTGTTACATAATCCCAGCAAGAAGCAATAACACAAATGGGAAGCCGTATAATTGAAAACATAAGTGCTTTGTCATGTGTACATGCATGTGAGTTTGCTCGTGCTGCTGTCCGTGGTACTGTCTGTGTTGTTCACCATGCTGCTGTGTTGTCGTTAATGTGTGTAGGAACTGTGCAACCTGCTCTGTGCAGGTAACACCATGGTGAACTTTGCTGCACTGAAACCAGCACCACCCCTGCTGAGTTTCTGCTCAGTGACCTACTGAAGATCCCTGCCTCAGTCCAGAATCTGCTTACACAAAGCAAACATAGTTCCCACATTGTGTAATACATGGCCAAGAGGTTTTTGTCCTTCTGCACCAGCCTTTTTAGTGTGGTTTCATCTCCATTGTTGATTTCTGACCTCTGTGTTTTATTCTCATTGCTTTTAATCTAGCCAACACCTTTGTCCAAAGGGGAACTAAAATGTCACCTTTTCAACGATGTACCCATTTTTCAGCAAAGCATTTCTACCATATCAGGTCATGGCAAGTACCTTCACTACAACAAGAGTGGGCTTCAAAGCATCCGAGTGCAAGAGCCTTAACTACTGCACTATTTGCTGCCCCTCAAACCTTTTAAAACCCTGTGTCCTTGGTATCACTAACAGCACTGTTTGTTCCTTCTTAAGCATGCTGAGAGAACCTCTTGGGAAGGGTTCTACACAAAAATGAGTTTAACTGATCTTTAATCATTTAATCTGATGAACCAAAACACAGTAAGTAAAAATCAAACTGCAGTGATGTTTAAATCCTTCACTTCTGATCCATATTTCTAAATAATAGCCTATGGATGACCATTAAACATAATGTACTTTGTTCCCAAAAACATTTTTAGGAAACCAACACCATCTTCCCAGAACTATGGTTGGCAGCAGCTGCAAAGCATGTTGTCTTCCTGTTGAGGTGATGGTAGCTTGAAATGTGTTTTGCGCCTGAAAAAAGCCACACGTGGGACCCAGATAGATGGTATTGCTTCATGAACAGACATTTTGTCCTCTTTGAGACTTAAAGGGTGCCTATGGCTGTTTGAAGAAACTACAGTTTCAGTCATGATGCAGTCTTTTTGCAGAAAAAAAGAAGAAAGAAATTCCCAGAGCACAGAAGATGTCAGTGGTTGTTTGGCTGCTGTAGTAATGCTGAATTTCACTGCAGTGATTTTTCTATAGATGCCAGTTTGTACAAATCTGATCTTACAAAAGGAACATGGCTTTTTGTTAAATATGTCACTGTCATTCATCTTATCTCTTACCTTTTACGAAATTCAGGAGAATTCAGGAATTTAGGAGAACTGCCTTTGGGTCTATGGTGGCTCATGGTAACTCTGTGGACAGTTGCCCTCAGTTGTTTGGTCTTCAGCCAGATGGCTAATCTTTGACAGAGGGGCATCCAGAGATACAGTTATTGTATCAATAAAATGTACTGCAGATCGTCCTCTTTTGCATTGACCTTAAACCTTGCCAAGCATGATGATCTTCTCCAGTGATCTCTCTATTTGCATGATGTGTCTAAAGTATGAAAGTTGAAGCCTTGTGGTTTGAGCCTCCAAGGGTAACTTTGATTTCTGCTGATACTAATGCATTTGTTTTCCAGGCTGTCCACGGTTTACGCAGTATTCTTTGCCAGAAACATAATTCAAAGGCGTTGATTTTCTTCCTGTTATGTTCCTTCATTGCCCAACTTTCGCATCCGTATGATGTTATTGAGAAAACCGTGTGTTAAACAAGCCAAAAATTTGTACATAAAGTTACCACAAGTTAGCACTGAAAGGTTCCGCTAGCTTTTTTCATGGCCGCCAAATATTTTTCATTTCTTCTGCTTCAAGAGTGAAACAATTGACTTCACTATTTTGTCAGGATCTTTGTCCTCTTCACATTGAGGTACAAGAGCATTTTGAGGGTATCCTGGTTCTGAAAAGCAGATGTTGCAGGTTTCATCTTTACTTTCACCATTGTGGTAGATCAGCATAGTGAAGACACTAACTAAGTAACTAACTAGATAAATAAATAAATAACTAGATAGATAGATGGATAGATAGATAGATAGATAGATAGATAGATAGCTAGATGGTTCCATGACAAAGCAATTATTTTCAGCAGCATAAAAACATGTTAACAACTCTAATGTTGCTGTCCAAGTCAAATATATTTTCCTAACAATGCATGATTTAGAGATAATATACGTAGTTGATTTTTCTTAGGATCTCAGCTCATTTTAAGTGTGGTACTCTTTATGCTCGAACAACCTCATGAATGAAACATTTGCTCTTTTGGTGATGGGGCAATAATTCACGGCACCAGGAGAGCATCATCCAAGGGACATATAGCCTATTCTGTTCTTCCTGCTAAAACGCACAGTCACAGCTGCACCGTTCATTTCTTTCAGTGTTAACCTTCTTCAACATCTTAAATTTTCCACATGTGGGAAGGCTGTAATCATTAGCCGCCATCCTGTTGTTCGGTGTAACAGTAATTCTGGCTGAAAATAATACTTACTGGTTAACATGTCCCATGTAACGGCAATCATTCATTTGAATGTATTGTACAGGTCTGAGTCTTTATCACACATTATACTTGTCTAAGAAATAAACGACTGTTTGTTCTTCTTACTCCAATAATAGAAGGAACATGGAGGGATCAATAAAATGTGTACAGCAAAAAATATCATCCTCTGGAGTGAAACTGGGTCCAACTGCCTGAACAGACTGGATGCTGTTTTTTAAGGACATCAAGATAAGAGGCTCACAGCATCACTGCTTTGCTGTATTAAAAGCTGTGTGTTTATCAAAGACAACAGGAGCAGAAATCTTCAGGAAAGTGTCCAAAAACCCGCAGAGAGAACAAAAAACAATGCACAGAAACAGAAACACATGCACAACTGTATGCCTATCTAAATGCAGCACCTGATCTCAGTTGCATCAGTTTAGGTGTTTATTTATATGTGAAAAATAAGTAGAATTTACTGTCAGAATTACTCTGAGAGGCTCCAGACCACTCTGCCTCTCTACAGTATAAGCGGTCAATACAACATCTTGTACTTTAAAACTCACTTAGCAAGACGATGGGTTGTACTTGTATATTATTTATTACTCTACATTTCAAAGCACTGAGAAGAAACCACAGCACTTTGAATAAGTATTTGGCCCCATCTCAGTGTTGTCTATTTTCCTGGCTTTTGTCGTTAAACTTGATTGCAGTTTTTTTGTCAGACCTGGAAGGAGCTCCTTCTTCTCAGGAACCTGCAAACATAGGTGAGCAGATGCTTTTCTGCATAAAGGAGGGGCTGAAAATTCCTGCAGAGCAAAGTGAGACTCTGGTCAGCAGCTATAAGAGGCCTTTAGTTGCAGTCATTGGCGCTAAAGGTGATGCAAGCATTTACTGACTCTGAGGGGGTAAATACAGACCTTCTACACTTCTGCACGCTACATTACCTTCCATACCATGGAAAAGGCATAAAAAAACTGATGTCATTTTTTTTTCTCTCAGGCTCCATTCATTTATTACAATAACTGACAAAATAACTGATCCAATAAGATGTCAAATAAGCAAATATGGAGAAAATCTGAAAGGGGGCACCTGCTTTTTCATTGCAGTGTGATATCTGGGAAATGAAAAAAAAAAATAAAAGCTTACATATGAATTGCGTTTATCATTAGATTCCGTGGCCAGTAAATGACAAACCCTGTACTGCATTCTTTAGATGCCTTGAATTGCACTTTATTGGTGACATGAGGTTTTCTTTCACTCACTCAGGTTCATGCACCACTTGACCTGAGCACAGTGGTCTGGAGTCTATCCCAGAAGCACTGGACAGTAGGCAGGGGGTTCACACTGAATGAGATGGCAGTCCATCACAGGGTGGCCTCACACATTAAAGGTAATTGAGAATGATGAGTTAACCTGAAACACAGGTCTCTGAACTGTGAGCCATGCAGACACAACATGTAAACTCCACAGAAACAGGGCTGGATTCAAACCAACATCCAAACAGGCCAGACGCTGTGGGGCAGCAGTGCTACCCACTGTGCCAATACACCCTGCGCTGAACACCTTTGCTTTCAGCATAATGTGCAACAGCTAAAAGTGCTCTACTCAGGACAGGACAAGTTTTTCCCCATCGGTTTGCTTTGTGCTGCTAACATCTTGAAGGTGATCAGCTATCGCCTGAGCTGATAACACACTGATGGTGTAAATGCCTGTGGAGTGTTATACAGAACAGCTTCCAGAGAGATCCTGAGACCAGGATACAATTGAAGAGTTTTCGCCGCTGCATATTTGCCCTCTTTTCAGCACCTGAATGCCAACACCTGCAGCGTCCTCGGCGATGTGTCCTCGGTCGGGCAGAGCTGAAGAGCGAAAATTGCTTTCGTAACAAACCCTTTGTGCAAACAAAAATTCTGCCCCAGCTGCACATTGCAGGCGCTTGCTAGTTTTGGCAGTTGCTCGGGGGTTCGAGATGAGACCAGCTATCTTTAGTCCCCTGGGCTGTGACCATGTCAGCGAGGTGACTGGGCCACCGCAGCAGTATCAAGAATAGGAGCAACGCTGTGTTTCCCAAACACTGGTCAAATGGGCCTCACACACACTGTGGTGAAATTCCTTCGTGGTGAACAGCACCATCTCACTCTGTTGGGATTGCTGGGAAGCTCTGCTTCACACAAAACAGTCTTATCGTACATCTACATTCGAACAGACACACTTGTAAATGAGATATTGAGATCATTCACTTAGGTAAGAGGGAGGGACAGTAGTGTGTGTGGACAGCTGGTGACTTTGGGGTTAGTGCTGCTGCTACTGTGCTTCTACATCAGGAGTGTCAACCCTACCTCTTGTGGTAAAGCCCTTGAACAAGTTACTGATCCTAAATTAATGTAGTCAAAATTAAAAAGCTGTATAGGGGGTTAAATCACTGTAAATCAGCCAACTAAATGAAAATGTATAAATGACAACATTATTTCATTTTAACCATGTATAGTTGCTACAGCAGTTGAGATGAAGGCCTCAGATGGGATCAAGAGTTGGCATAGTGGCTAAGGAGCTGACCTTGAAACTTTTACTGGTTCAAGACCCCTGTTTGTAAGATTGTTGAGATTTTACCTTAAAGTGAACAAAAATCACCTAACTTTACACAGGAGTTCAATAATCTGAAGATAATGTCTGTTTAGAAAGCACATTAGAATAGGTGTCCACATTTGGTTCGGGTTCTTCATCTATAACCATGGGTTCTGCTTTGAGTATTAAAGCCATCACATCACCCTCTTTTGGTTCACATGTGAAGAAATGACACCGGCTGTTTGTGGGAATGAGACACAATAGGGTAATTTCCGGCGTGGTCCATGCGGTATAAATAGGGTTTATTGCCTAAAACCACAGCTTGTTTAACAGCTGGCAGGAATGTGAAAAATAAACTTGTTGATGGTGTAACTGGGATTTCCCACTGACAAAAGTAGAACATATTTCTCTGCCTGTTTATACAGTGAAATTAGAAATGGAGGAAATTTAATTCATAGTGTAAACTGGGCATTTATTATATTAGCGATAAACAATTTATTTAAGAAAAACTCAAGAAATTATTTAATAATGTGTTTTGAGGGGTTTTTTTTAAGTGGACGTTGAAGTAATGGTGTCAAACTATGATTATATTTTTAAAACACAGGATAGTGCTTGACAAGAACAAAAGACCTAGTTATAGTAAAAAATACACATTCATACTCTAAGTTCACGAGGCCAGAGTAGCACTGCAGGTTATAAGAACTCAGGGATTAACATTTCTTTTTAACATTTCAGACGGAATTTATGTTTTGCATAATCCACTGTAGAACGCAGTGTTAATTAGGTGTCAGCTAAATAAAACATAAATGAAGCTAAATGAAAATTTACTGTTTCTTAACACACCTGAATATGGGGTGACCGAAGGTTACAGGAAGAATAAAGGACAATGACTCTCAGGACCAGGCAAATCAGTTTATTTATGTCAGAGAAAATGCCTTGGTGATATAAAATCAGAGCTCTTGTGAAACTGTAATACTACACCTCCATGTTTGCAAGTCACACACCCAGCCGACAGCTGGTGAAGGTTGACTTACTGGGCGGTTAAAAAGAACTGAGTATTTTCACTAATTTAATACTAAGTTTCATATGAACATGTAGTCTGCACCAAATTCCCTTAATTTTTTTGCCCAAATTTTGGCTCTTGAAAGATTAGACTACATGTTCATGTGGAATTACTTACTTGAAACACACTGTAAAAATCATCCTCTGCATAACAGAGGATATAATGTACTTGTTTCTGTAAGCACGCAGCTTTGAAAAATACATTATGCATGAAATTCTAATAAACGGTTCTTTGGATAATGCTGACCGAGAATGATGGCATTTTTTGCTTGTAGAATTATGAATGTAGCTTTTTTTCTGCATTAGCAATACAGATACTGTGCCACCTTCACAGCTCACGATGACACTGATGCAGAATCTGGGAGACAAACATTGGTGTAAAATGTCGGTTTCCAAGCGCACGTTCTTAACATTTCACCAGTATGAAACGCTTCTTCATTCTGTATGTGACTTGAGCAGCTAATATGTCACACACTGATTACGCAGTATGGATTCTTCGCCACAGTGAGTAGAGTGCAGTTGAGTCGCCACGACACAGTGTTTCTTTTAAATTACCTTCTGCAGACAAGAAGAACCATTGAATCAATGGTCAAAGCTATTTTTAATTTGCTCAACGTTAACAGCAATTTCATTGATATGACAAACACAGTTGAGCTTGTAGTAAAAAAAGAACTGATGTCATTTATTAGAGGGAATGAAAATGTGGCAGATGAATAACACTGGTTGGCATGGTCCCGTCTGGCCACTGAGCGATGACTCCAAATGCAGAATAAGACCTCAGTCATATCCAAAGCTCTTGATGAATAGTAACTCATTCCTCATTCGAGTAGCAGATGTGGGTGTGTGTGTGGGTGTACACACAAAATCTCTTTCCTTCACTGGTGACCCTACTCGCCCATCCAACATGGTAGTGGATCAAGGTGCAATTTTTATACTTGTTGCCATTATGTTAAATACAGTCATCTCTTATGACTGCAGCAATAAACTTCATCAGCTACTGCATCAAGCAGTGTGAGATTTTTAAAAAATCCACAACAAAAACATGGCGATTCTCTCTCATTGTAAATGTTTTGTTTGGACATCAACATTAAGCCAATGCTGGGAGTGATTGGGTGCACAGAAAGGAGGCCCTCAAACAGCCCAGAAAGGAAGGCTGCTCATAACACCATTTGTCATCATTAAGTCACAATCGATGAAAGCTGACTAAAACATCTGTACATTTACTGAGTGTGATTCTGCAACAACCCCAGAAAAGCCTATATTATATTAGATGAAAAAAAGCACTTCTATTGATCCATTGTGTGCAACTGCTTGTGCAGCACAGGGTCGCAACAGCTGGGTGGGGCAAAGAATGCAGAACCTACCAACATTTGCAGGTTAAGGTAAGTTTGTTAGTAACTACCTGCATCAGGTACTACAATTTTCTGTACAGCAGCAGATTTTCATTTCAGTACCAACTTCAGTCCCCAACATAAGCAGACAGTTCATGTTTAAATGCAGGTCAGCTCATTATTTAACATTCCTCAGAGGCAATGAAATTCCCACACAAGTCATATACAAAAAAAATTTAATTGAAGTGTATAAAAAAATAGGCTTTCCATCATTCCATTTCACACCAACCTGGGGGGGAATCCAACACTGAGCTGCAATACAACAATGACAAGCAGTTCATCTGTCCCTTGTAAATTAACTGATGTCACAAAATGATCAGTGCAAGACTGCACAAGTTCAGTTTAAATCCCCCCCAATAGCACTGTGTCACATCTGAGACAAGATGAGCCGAGGGGGCGACACTGCTCTGGATAAGAGGGGTGGGGCTGCGAGACCCAGCGTGCTTCCAACTCAAAAAAAAAAAAAAAAAAAAAAAAAAAAAAAAAAAA